>JARQOD010000002.1:567895754-567949036 GCA_033576555.1 Oophaga sylvatica | reverse complement strand
CTCTGTTCATGTTGTAACATTTTTGCCATGAAGAAGAGACTGGGACCTCTGCGGAGTCAAATTCAGTTTTGAGAACTGCGTAAGTAAAGCGAGCATCTGTGATAATATAGGAGAGAAACTGCCCACTAATCCTACAGAAACCTCTGGAAGAGCATGGCATTGTGAATGTTACACATATACAGCCTTTATTCTACTGAGTTAAACAACTCAGCTTTATTCTCATGATGGAAGAACCTTTGGATGGTAAAATATTTTCCTCAAAAAGCAGTTTATTGAAAAAAATCCGATTTAAATCAAAAAAAATCCGATTTAAATCAAAAAAATCCGATTTTTTTGATTTTTTAAAAAAAATCATTGATTTTTATCCACCCTGACACTAGGCGATGTCACAGCTGATCCTGCCCTCTCCCTTCATAATGATGTTTGCACATGCTCATTAAACTCTAACACAGAAGACAGGCTTTAGGTCTGACCATTGTGGCTATGTACATATGTTATTTCCTGAAACAAAAGGGAGTACAAGTCTAAAAACATCCCAACGTGCAAATTGCAATATTGCTGGCTTACCTGATCCTTTTCCCAAAGTAGATTATATCGATTGCTATTCACGACTTCTCTAATAAAGTGAATTCCGAATTCCACAATCCGGAAGTTGAGGTCCCCAAACCAGAACACCGCACTAATAATAAAATATAGTTTTAGTGATTGTGCAAACAGAACTATTTCCGTGAACACTATTGTCAGACGTAATTGGTCGTTTCCCAATGAGACACTTTATTTTGTCATTTGACGCATTTAATTTGGAGATAGCGGGGGTGTCACTACTCTCTGTGTAGGTTTCCCCGCAGCAATAGCTGTGCTGAATATTTCATGTACTGACTTACTCATGATCCAAAACGCTGCCAATGCTTTCTCCATCAAACTGTTGCGCCTCAAGCATCTTCTCAAAGTCATCCAACCTCTGGTTCGTGTTGTCCATGTGAGCAGGTAAATGGCAATTCATGAAGCAGAGCATGTGGCCATAGACAGATAGGCGTACCGTCACCCCGCCTTTATTGCCCTAGTGGGTAGAAATATAATCTAAGTCCATTATTAAGTCACAAACTGTAAAATATGGACAAATAAAGGGATAAAGTTTGCTACAAAAAATGTATAGAAATGTTGAGAGTCCTTTCACAGGAGCGTATTGCAGGGAACATACTGTAAATGTAGAAAAATATAGTGAATATGAAAGGTATGTTTTGCGGGTCTTCACCAACATTTAACCACAGAGTGTAACAAATCTTAATTAATGGGGAATTCTCACCTTGGGTATTTATGGCAGATGTCATAAACGTCTAAAGGATGCAGGCATCAACTATGTAACACACGCATCATTGAAATGGGGGTCTCCTGACCCTTGTCCCAGCTTACGTGGCCCTATGCTTTAGTGTTTCCCCAGGTCCCACACAAATGAATAGATATGCACACTTATATGGACACCTCTCCATTCACTCTACTTCTGGATGCTGTGCACCAATGGGGACCCTATTCTGAAGACACAAGGGGGTCCTAGAAATGGGAATACCACGTTAATTTACACATGGAATCAACCCAAATTAAAAAGGCACAGAGAAACTCCAATGAATTAATACAGATGCCAATCGGTCACTATGCAGGGAGACAAATTGTGTACGGAGTGCGGCACCTGTAAACACGCGCCCCTGGCCCTGACTGACAGCAGCTCATCATTAGGGCTGGCTGGCAGCCAGTAGCGGGGGGTGCCGCAGCCACCCTATGACTGGAAGCATTAGACTAACTTTGGCTAAACTCGCCAATGTCAAGGGAGATAAGGAAGCGGCACATTAGATTTCGGACTGTCAATCCTTTTAATCACGGCACGATACACTGCTGCCAGAGGAGCAGATGTGGCTCTCAGTGAGAACAGAGGAGGGCTCAGCTGAGGTGGTTGCTTTATAGATATACGGTATTGCTGCAATTGTAACCTGCAGAATAAATATTATTTATACTGCAGGGCATAAAAAAGCACAACCAACAGTGAATTAAATTATATTTTACAGGATAGGTGATAAGTTGCTGATAATGGGGATCACTCTGCTCGGACCCCCACCAATTCCGGTGTAAAAATGGAGCGGTGACTGAGCGTAAGCACCACCGCTCCATTCATTGTCTATAGGACTGTCCGAGGTAGCCAAGCGCTGTGCTCTTCTATCTCCGGAAGTCCCATAAATAATTGTGTGGTGGTGTGCATGAGCAGCCATCGCTCCATCATAGGCTCAGCTGACCGTTCTGCACACTCTCAGAGCAATTTCGCCTCTGCAGCAGGCTCGGACTGGCCTACAGGGGAACAGCTGAATCCCCCGGTGGGCACACATGCATGAGCAGTATTCAGGACAGTACACTTTGTGCAACATGCTCAACAAGGGAAACATCTCATCATTTATTTATCAAACTATTCAGTTTCTTACTTTATAGAATCGTAGACAAAATTGGTGAATGAGGATAATGTAAGATTTGCATATAGCTCCACAATGGCCCCAGAGAATCAATGTCACTAGTGGGCCCTTGGCAGCCCAGTTCACAATTGCTCTGCTGCATTGGAGGAGAGGAAGGACACTTAAACAGACCAGGATTAGGATCTAACCGTGCACGCCAACAATTGGGCTAGCCCCAAAGCAGCGTTTACAAGCTCTATAGTAAAGATCTTGCACGACCCGAGCTCCTTGCCTGGACCGGTCACTACTGAGATGGCCAGTAAGCTGGGCAGTGGACAGTACACAAAGCCTTTTTACAAGCAATTTGCAATGATACCCATTTAAAAAGATGAGACAACCCCTTTAACCCCTTCATGACTAATTTCATGGCGATGTGCTGCTTTTGTACTTTTTTCCTTTTCCTGTGGGCATAGCCAAATGAGGTTTTTGTGGAACGAGTTGCGGTTTTGAATGATACTATTCACTTTACCATGTAATGTAGTGAAAATGGGGAAAATAATTCCATGTGTAAAAAAACATAATTCCACTACTGTTTTTTTTGGTTTTCTTGTGAAGTCATTCATGGACTTTGCAACAGGTCAGAACAGTTCCAACAATATCAATCTCATAGAATTATTATAAACTTGGTTTGGGTCTCCAATTGTGAGACCTGTAACAATTCACTTTTATTGTGATGGACTCATGCGCTGGCTTGTCATTTGTGGGTAATCTGATGTTTTTATTGACACCATTAAATAAAGTAAATAAAATGTTTTGATTGCTTTTTAGTGTAGTATTGGGGGAAGTTTAGCAACCGAAAAAACAGCAATTATCTGGCGTTTCTACTTTTTTCTTTCCCGGTGTTTAATGTATAACTTACTGTAATTATTTTGATAGAATGGACGTTTACAGACATTATGATACCAAGCATGTCAGTTTATTTAAACTTTTCTTTTTATATGCATTGTTTTTTATTGTTACTTTATTATTTATTTTGTTCCCTTTCTACAGTATACAGTGAAACGGATTTGTACTTCTGCTCAGCCACAGGACGGGCTTCATGGGAGAACCAATATAGCAACGACTAGAAAGCCCCCAGCTGCCATGGGTACTCATTGGCACCCCATGAGCACATTTGTTGTGTTTAACTTTCTGATTTCTGGGGGTCCAACCATGGTGGCCCCCACAGAGAGTCAAGGCTCTGAACAGCCCCGGCTAAATGGAGCGGAGGTCAATAATGCGGACTACTGCACCATTCATTCTTATTGGAAGCACCGGAGATTGCCGAGCGCAGGGCTGATCTTCAGTGCTACTATTATCATGGTGCAGTAGCGCACATGATCAACCACCGTTCCATTCAGCCTGGGCTTTTTTAGATCCCTATTTCTCAGGATTGGTGGGGGCCACGGTGGTTGGCACCTCAGTGATCAGAACTAAGGATAGGAGATAAATTTCAAACTTGAGAACAATCCCTTAAAATGCCACTGTTAGGGTTGACAGCACCATGGAAATGGTTAAACATGCACAAATGGAGCGAACACCATTTGGTGCTATTACAGGTAATCGCTGGCTGTATAACACAGCCGTCATCTGCACAAGACACCCACTGTGCCAGTATGACATATATTGACATTATATGATCTGAAACAGGTTAAGATCCCCATTATTATTATTATACATTTTTATAGCGCCATTTATTCTATGGCGCTTTACATGTGAAAAGGGGCGAATATAGACAAGTACAGTAAACGTGAGCAATACAAGGCACATACAAGTACAGAAGGAGAGAGGACCATGCCCGCAAGGGCTCACGGTCTACAGGAATGGGTGAGGATACACTAGGAGAGGGTAGAACTGGTTGTGCGGCGGTTCAGTAGACTGAGGATCACTGCAGGTTGTAGGCTTGTCGGAAGAGGTGGGCCTTCAGGTTCTTTTTGAAGGTTTCCATGGTAGGCGCGAGTCTGATGTGTTGGGGTAGAGAGTTCCAGAGTATGGGAGAGGAACGGGAGAAGTTTTGTATGCGGTTGTGGGAAGAAGAGATAAGAGGGGAGTAGAGGAGGAGATCTTGGGAGGATCGAAGGTTGCGTTTGGGTATGTACCGGGAGACCATGTCACAGATGTATGGAGGAGAAAGATTGTGGATGGCTTTGTAGGTCATGGTTAGGGTTTTGAACTGGAGCCTCTGGACGATAGGAATCCAATGAAGGACTTGGCAGAGAGGAGAGGCTGGGGAATAACGGGGAGACAGGTGTATTAGCCGGGCAGCAGAGTGCAGGATGGATTGGAGTGGTGCCAGAGTGCTAGAGGGAAGGCCAGAGAGTAGGAGGTTGCAGTAGTCGAGGCGGGAGATGATGAGGGCATGCACTAGTGTTTTTGTAGTTTCATGGTCGAGGAATGCACGGATCCGGGAAATATTTTTGAGTTTGAAACGGCAGGAGGAGGCTAGGGTTTGGACGTGTGGCTTGAAAGACAGGGCAGAGTCGAGGATCACCCCGAGGCACCGAGCATGCGGGACTGGGGAAAGTGAGCAGCCATTGACGTTGATGGACAGGTCTGGTGGGGGGGGGGTAGAGTGAGATGGGGGAAAGATGATGAATTCTGTTTTGTCCATGTTCAGTTTTAGAAAGCGAGCAGAGAAGAAAGCAGAAATAGCAGACAGACATTGTGGGATTTTGGTCAGTAAGGAGGTGAGGTCAGGTCCAGATAGGTAGATCTGTGTGTCGTCGGCGTAGAGATGATACTGCAAAAAATGAGATTCTATGAGCTGTCCCAGGCCGAGGGTGTAGATGGAGAAGAGTATCGCTCCTAGAACTGAGCCTTGAGGAACACCGACAGACAGGGGCCAAGGTGAGGAGGTGGTGTGGGAGAGGGAGAAACTGAATGTTCGGTTTGTTAGATATGATGAGATCCATTCTGTGGATCAGTAGGGGTTTCAGCAGTGGAACCCCTAGCGATCAGCAAGTTATCACCTATCCGTGCTAGATGATAACTTGCAAAATTAAGACAATAGACCATAATGCAGTGCTGGACCTGCAGCACGATGGACCCCATTTACTATAATAGAGTCTGTCACGAATGGACCAACACACTTGGTATGGGGTTGCGCCTGCAAGGGTTAATCTATCTCCTCTCATTCAGTCCAGCATTCAACCTCTGTCCTATGCTGCAATGGGAGCATAAATCACACCCTGACACAGACCACACACCCCGCTTCATACACGCTGCCACCAGTCACCGAACACACGGGCGATGAGTCCCGGAAATATTACTACTATAGTTATTAAGGTTGAAGGAAGACTTTAAGTCCATCTAGTTCAACTCATATCCTATCCTAACCTGCCCTAACATGTTGATCCAGAGGAAGGCAAAAAAAAACCCAAGTGGCAAACAGTAAGCTTCACATTGGGGAAAAAAATTCCTTCCCGACTCCACAACCTATTACCTTTGCTGGAACTGCAGGTTTCTGTTCCCCAATGTATTTCAGGGTAGTTGAAGTCCCCCATAATAATGACTTCTCCTTGAGTCACTGCTTCATCTATTTGCTTTACAAGGATATTCTCTGTTGCTTCCATTATTTTAGGAGACTTAAAACAAACCCCTATCAGTAATTTATTATTTTTCCCCCCTTCCCTAATCTCCACCCACAGAGACTCTACATCTTCATTAGATTCACAGATATCACGCAGGATGGGTTTTAAGGATGATTTTACATATAAAACACACACCCCCACCTCGCTTATTTTTACGGTCATTTCTAAACAGACTATAGCCCTGTAAATTAACCACCCAGTCGTGGCTCTCATCCAGCCAAGTCTCAGATATCCCCACCATGTCATAATTATGTTCCAACAAAATTAATTCTAATTCCTCCATTTTGTTGGTGAGGCTTCTAGCATTAGTATACATGCACTTTATGTATCTCTCTGAACCTCTATTCTTTCTTAAATTATTAACTGTTCTAACCCCACCCCCATGCCACCCCCACCCCACCCAATTTCATTATTTGTGCCCAGGTCTCTATCTGCACTGCCTTCCCCTCCTATAAAATGAATACCCTCCCCCCAGTCCCTAGTTTAAAGACTCCTCCAACCTTCTAGCCATTTTCTCCCCAGCACAGCTGCACCCTCCCCATTGAGGTGCAGCCCATCCCTAGCATAGAACCTGTAGCCAACTGAGAAGTCGGCCCAGTTCTCCAGGAACCCAAACCCCTCCTTCCTACACCAATTCTTGAGCCACTTATTAACCTCCCTAATCTCCCGTTGCTTCTCTGGTGTGGCACGTGCTACCGGCAGTATTTCAGAAAATACCACGTTGGAGGTCCTTGCTTTAAGCTTGCAGCCTAATTCCCTGAAATCGTCTTTAAGGACCTTCCACCTGCCTCTAACTTTGTCATTTGTGTCAATGTGCACCATGATCGCTGGGTCCTCACCAGCCCCTCCCAGTAATCTGTCAACCCGATCAGCGATGTGTCGGACTCGAGCGCCAGGTAGTCAGCACACTGTTCGACGATCCCTGTCTTTGTGACAGATTGCCCTATCTGTTCCCCTAATAATTGAGTCCCCCATACCAGCACCTGTCTGGCCTGCCCTGCTCTCCTAATTCCCCCCTTACTGGAGCAGACACTCCCCGGCTTTCAGAGGACATGCCTGGCTGCAGCAGTGTTACCCCTGTACTGACACCCCTCATCTGCCAACTTTGCAAACTTATTGGGGTGTGCCAGATCAGGACTAGCCTCCCTGGCGCTCTTCCTCTTACCCCGCCTTCTAACTGTCACCCAGCTTCCTACTTCAGTGTCCTGCAGCTCCACCCTAGCATCCCCCCCCTCATCCATCCCACTGAGCGTCTGCTCAGTGAGCAGAAGACTCCTTTCCATATTGTCTATGGATCTCAGTGTTGCCAGCTGCACATTTAGATCCAGAATTTGGGCTTCCAAATGCACAACGTGCTCACATCTCGCACAGCAGTATGCACCCTCGACCGGCTGTTCAAGGACTGCATACATGTGGCAAGATGTACACTGGATGGCATTGGCAATAGTGGAGCACATATCTAATGGGGATTTCACAAGACAGCAAAGATAGGTAAAAATAAATAAAAGTATTAATATAACAGCAATTCAGTAAATCCTCCCTTGGAAACTCCCTGAATCCAAAGTCACTGAATCTCAAGTCACACTAAGTCACTGAATCTCAAGTCACACTAAGTCACTGAATCTCAAGTCACACTTACCACCGTTCGCACTTGCACACCGGTCACACTCAGCTCGCTCACACTCGCTGAAGCAGAAGATTTAAAGAGAGGTTTGTTTTTTTTCCCTCTTCAACAGCCAATCACCCTGCTGCTCAAATGCACTTCCAAAAGACTTGAGCCCCAACCAGCTGGCCCTTTATAAACCCTTAATTATGAACCCCCACCCTTAATTAACCCTTGTGAATATAGCTACACCAAGATTTAAATGCAATATAGTTAACCTTTAAACACACAGTAAAATAAGAGATTAATCCTTTAGAGCAGAGGTCTCAAGCTGCATTCCTCAAGGGCCGCAAACAGGTCATGGTTTCAGGATTTCCTGGTATTGCACTGGTGATAATTTAATCACCTGCACAGATAATGATTCCAGCTCCTAGTGCAATGATAAGGAAATCCTGAAAATATGCATGGTTTGCGGCCCTCGAGGAATGCAGTTTGAGACCCCTGCTTTAGAGAGAAAAAATAGGTTAAAAAGCCCCCAAAAAATAGAACAGGTAGAAAGGCACTCAGCAATCCACAATTCAGCCACTCACACCAATTCACACAGGTATTTGATTAAAGGTTTTCCAAATACTTCTTCACTGAATCACAAGTCACACTTACCACCGTTCGCACTTGCGCACCGGTCACACTCGCTGAAGCAGAAGATTTAAAGAGAGATTTTTTTTTCCCTCTTCAACAGCAAACCACCCTACTGCTCAAATGCACTTCCAAAAAGCATGTGCCTATCACCAGGAGCACACACTTCTAAAGGCACTGCCACACTTAGCGATCGCACTAGCGATCACGACAACGACACGACCTGGCGAGATCGCTGGTGCGATCGCTATGTGATCGCTAGTTAGATTCCAAACACAACTCATCAGTGATCTGTATAACGACCTTTGCGGTCGTCGGGAAAACCTAGTCCCACCTGCAACGCTGGTGAAGTCGTTCATAAAGGGTGTCACACTCAGCGATTCAGGCTCACCAGCGGGACACCAACGACCAAAAAACGGCTCAGAACGTTCATAAGCGATCAGCGACAACGCAGCAGGGGCCACATTGCTGCTACATGTCATACACAGCTAAGTCGCTAACGAGATCGCTACTGCGTCATAAACGGTGACGCAGTAGCGATCTCTTTAGCGATCTCGCTAGCGATCTCGCTTAGTGTGGCATACCCTTAAGGCTATGGATTCTTTAGAGCAACAAGGTTCAGACTTATTAAAGTTTAAATAGGAAAGTAGTTCTGAACTGAAAAAGTAAGTTAATGTGTATGCAAAATGTAAATGCATATTAACACATGACCATTACAAAGAGAAAACCAGGCACAAAAAAAACAAATATCCTAAAATAAATAAAAAAATTTTTGCAAAAAATGCATGAAGGTAGTAATATTTATAAGGGTATTTAGTAAACATTATATTTTATTTTTTATTAAAGTTTAAAGCTTTAATATAAAAGGTACAGTGCTTACAATAAAAGGATATAAAAATGGGAATAACAAGGGACATACAAATATGCAAAACAGTATAAAATAACAGGGAGAAAAACTTACAGAAATATCGAACTTTGCATTCTGGTACTCTTGTCCCCAAGGGAGGGGGGAATATGAGATGATCACAACAGCTTGGCTGCCCCTCGTATATGACACCGTTCTTTTGTGTGGAAGTCTAATTTATAGATATGACTTGGGAATCCAATTTCTAGACAAGCCTCTCATTATAATATTCTAATTGCTGTTTTGTGAGTGGACCATGCCGTGCTACCAATGAATACATTATTTTCTCTCTGAACCTCTGGTGTAAACTTTCTCATAGATAGCTAGCATTGACATTTAACTTCAAAAGAGCCAGAAGGTGTGAAATGCTTCAATTCTATGTGCTCTCAGGAAGGCACCCTGGAGAGATTGGAGACTAGAGCCTGGGTCTCACATAGCGATACACCAGCGATCCCGACAACGATCAGGATCGCTGGTGTGTCGCTACATGATCGCTGCTGAGCTGCCAAACAGGCAGCGATCAGCACAGCGACACTGCGGGTAACATCGCTTAGTTACCCGAGGTGTACGTTGGATACCAGCGCCCTGATGCAGGGAGCTGGTAACCAAAGTACACAGCGGGTTTCCAGGCGCTGTGCGGTGCCTGGAAACCCGCTGTGTACCTTGGTTACCAGCTCCCTGCATCAGGGCGCTGGTATCCAAGGTACACAGCGGGTTTCCAGGCACAGCCCCGCGCCTGGAAACCCGCTAGGTACCTTGGTTACCAGCGGATCGCTGGTCTCCCGCCTGTCTCACGCAGCGATGAGTGCTGGCCAGCGGGAGACCAGCGATCAAAAAAATGTCCAGGACATTCAGCGACGATCAGCGATACCCAGCAGGGGGGCTGATCGTCGCTGAATGTCACACACAGCGATATCGCTGGGGAGATCGCTGTTGCGTCACAAAACTAGTGACTCAGCAGCGATCTCGCTAGCGAGATTGCTGTGTGAGACGGGGGCTTAAGAGACTGCCAGTCAGGCTAACATGAGGTCATGACCTGTGTGGAGAGCTGCAGCCTAAGACAAACGTCACTTACTGCTGGTCATATATGCATATATATACATATTTCACTACAGAGTCAATCTGGTTCCGTCATGGTACAGCTGTCCCAAGTTGCAATTCTTCAAACAGACAAAACCTGCAGCGAAAGATCCTAATGGACCCCCTCCCCCCCCGATACAGACTGTTGTCATAGTATGACCAATCAATAATACAACTATCTGGGGCATACAAAGATAACCACATGAGCAACTGTGTTTGCTTAAAAGTATAATATTTTATTAACAAGTTTTCTAAAAACAATTTACAATTTATGAACAACTGCAATAAGTAAATTGACTCTTATGATTATGACATCTGTATGCAGCACTTGAATATAAGGCTCCTTTTTTGCACATGAATATACAGATTATGGCACTTGTACCCCATTGTTTTTCATACTGGTGTAATTCTAAAGAGATATTGGAAACTGCATGAATACAAGTCTTTATTTCTTTACCTTGTATATAAGCCTACTGTTGGGTGCATGGGATTTCTTTGAACATGATATTTCTGCTGTAATTAACATCATTGCGGCTTCTTTCTGGCAGTCCTTCCCTCACACAAGAGGCATCTTGTTAAATACTACATCCTAATTGTGTTCATAAATTATAAATTATTTTTAGAAAATTGGTTTAAAAGTATAATATTTTATTAACAAACACAATTGCGCAAGTGGTCGTCTTTGTGTGCCCCAGATAGTTGTATTATCTTTCGGTCATACTGTTTTGATGTTCTGATCTTTTTATGAATCCACAATTTTTGGACCCTTTTTTTTTTTTGATTATTTCAAAGGTTGTCATAGTACAGGAAATGTAGCGGCTTCTTCTCCTTTACTAAAGCCAATATCAATAATACAATGTCTGCAGCACTTACCCAATAGCCATACAGCCCGGTGCGAATGTAATTGCTGCGAATGTCCTGTATGAAGGGAATGTGCTTGTGCTTTACAAACGTCAACAGGAGGAGACCTTGCATTCGAATAGATGAAATCTAAGGGAAAAAAATGAAGAGTTACATTCATTGCAAGCCGTGGAGTGAAGGCACATTACATTACTATGAGGACTGGGTATTTGTGAGACACATAAAAGCAGGTCTGTCTCAGCCATAACTTATGTACTTCATAAGAACATCCTCCATACAACCGTCCTCCGATGTTAAGTGCTGTGAAGACATTGCAAATACCCAATATCCCCATTACCGTTTTATCCGGTCTACAAGAACTATTCAGTCTATTTGCCTGGTGTTAAAAAATGACACTTAAAGGGGTTGTGCCAAATTCTTATATGGCTAAAATTGCAAAGTGCTTTCCAATTTTAAAGTTACAAAACAACTTTGCTAATTATTTCTTATTAAAAATCCTCTTCATTCTTTTGATTTGTTCTAATGGTTTTAGTTTTGCATTGTAAATGTGTGCATGATGCCATCGGCTCGGGACTCCCGCTCCCTCATGGGAATATTAGGAACATCTACATAATCAGAAACAGGACCCTACAGCTCAATTCACAACAATACTGGGATAGACTAATTGCTGGCACCGGGCTGTGACGACAATGCTCATCAGAGTTGCAGAGTCTCGCTCAGCGCAGCTTTTTAAGTATTTTTGAGTGTGAGTTTGTGTGTGTTTTTCTTTGGATTACGGGGTGAGTAATGGGGGTGTCTGACGGCACACGGATGCTACATACGTACACAGATAGAACCGGTACTGTTTTTTCCAGTGCTGGAAATATCAGAAAATGTGAAAGAGGCCTTAAGGAGTGCACCGACCCCTGTCGAGACAACCCCCTCCTATCGGAATCATTTTAGGCAGGCCTTGAAACGAAAGGTAGCGATTTGTAGGTCAGTGTTCAATAATTATCATGACACCTATGCAAAGAAAACCAGCTTTTTTTTAATAAAATGCACGAGACTACATGTAAACTGGAGGTGTATCACTGCACTTGCCATGCATGGTTGCTAAAGACACAAAAGCTTTTGTCCGTAATGCACTTGAAGAATTATTTGCATATGAATGAAAGCAGAATTTCTCCACAATGAACTAAAGAATTAAGACAAAATAAGCATCATCAATTTAATTGTTCAACACCGACTTCTACAGCCCTACCTTCATTGCCCTAAGGTAATGCCGACAGGTTCCCTTTAATAAATTCCCAGAATGCAGAACAGAACAACAAAAGGGTGACTGAAGAATGACCTGCAGACAAGGACATACAGCAAGAGCAGCAGAGCATACGGATATATACTGTACAGTAGGTATACAAATATAAAACAAAATATATGGTTACCTTGACATAGCCAAGTGGAGCCAAAACATCCATAAGAAACAGACTCCAGGGATCATCAAAAGCCAAGTCTGATAGAAAGTTTACTACTTTAGAATTTACTTCCTGCAACCTAAAAGATACACATCTCATCAGCGTTGTATAATCATCCTATAAACAAACATACAGATATAGGTCTTTAAAGGGAATTAGGAAAATCTCATTAAATTCTCAAATAAGTTGAAATTATTCATATTCATTTTGTCTGGGAAAGGAATCACAATAGCCCATAAAAATGGCCACCGACTGGTTACTTTGACAGAAACATGTCCTAGGATGTTAAGAGGGCGGGTGCCTGTGAGCATGTGCAGTAAATAGTCTGCTGCACATGTTCACAAGCTCCTGCCCTATTAATATTCTAGGACAGGTTTCTGTCAGAATAACAAGGCAGTGGCCATTTTTATGGGCTATAGTGAATACCCTCCTAGTGTGATCAGCTAATCTAAAGTATTTGTTATAATGACAAGTTTCTTTCCTATTCCTAGAGATCCCATTAGGACCCTCTCTTATGCATGCCAGTGTTTGACCACCCTAGTGATATACACTGGCTGCACTATAAATCATTGGTGGGAAAAATAAAAATACAGGGATTTTTGTGTACTCACCGTAAAATCCTTTCTCCGAGACGCTCATTGGGAGACACAGACCATGGGTGTTATGCTGCTGCCACTAGGAGGACACTAAGCTAATACACAAAGAAAATTGGCTCCTCCTCCGCAGTATACACCATCTGCTGGCTCTAGCCTGAACCAGTTCGGTGCAAAAGCAGTAGGAGAAGGTTAACATCATATCAAGGTACGATCATTCACATAATATTAGTGATCACCACATCGGCTGAAAGAGACAAGCAGAAGTCGTTAGACTAAAAAGGGTGGGTGCTGTGTCTCCCAATGAGCGTCTCGGAAAAAAGGATTTTACGGTGAGTACACAAAAATCCCTGTTTCTCCATCGCCTCATTGGGAGACACAGACCATGGGACGTCCTAAAGCAGTCCATGGGTGGGAAACAGCACGACAGCCGAAACCTTAATATACGCAGCGAATAATATGGTCTACAGATGCGCTGCTGTCGATTGCAGAATTTATCTGCCAAGGGTACCCTCCGAAAAGGCTTAAGTGTAATGGATAACTAACGTGAGAAGACTGGACCAAGTTGCAGCCCTGCAACCTTGCTGTATCGACGTCCGGGGCCGAATGACCCAGGACGCCTGTACTGACGTAGTGGAGTTTACTCTGAGGTTCGCAGGGATAGGAGACCTCAGACTCGGAAAGCTTCTTAAATTGGAGAGCAGATATATCTGGCTACTGCAGTTTGTTTGTTTTTTTTTAAAAGGCAGGTAGGCCTTTTCTGTGTCACTCTGGAAACATAGAGAGAAAATCCTATTTGGAGAAAGGCGCTGTTCTGGAAGTGTTTGTTACAGCCACCAGAAAGGGAGCTTTCGAAGAAGGAAGAGTGATAGATACATCTTACAGGAGTTTGAAGAAGACCACTTGTAAAGCACCTGAGATCAGAAGAAAACAGGGTGGATAGCATTAAGAGAAAACAGTGCCAGGCTTGAAAGGAAACCTTTTGGAGGAACTCCACTATGGACGAAATGGCAAACACAAGTGGGAAACAAACGTGGTTGTTAAAACCACCAAGGGAACAAAGCTTTCTCGAATACGATGGTAAATACGCCTGAGAGTAAATTTCTGGACATTGACTATAACGGAGAACGCTACGTGTGGCGGTCAATGCGCAGGTCGTTAAGCCCAGCCCACTCGAGTCCTGGCGCTCTGGAAAAAGAAGATTTGGAAGGTTTGGTAACAGCAGAGGTAGGGGTCTAGATGCACTAGAACCACGTACCACGTTCGTCGTATTCAGACTGGTGTGATGAAAAAACAGTGGGATTCCCTCCGCCTTGAACTTCTGGAAGACACTTGGAAATAGCAGAAGAGGTGGAGAAAAAGTATTGGAAGCGAAAACTGATGCCACTGAAGCACCAGGTCATCTGACCCGAGGACAATTGGGTCACAGAATGGATCTAGAAATGCCGGGACGCGTTTAGCGTAGAGGCCACTGAGGTCTATATGCAGCGTTACCCAGCATTGCCAACCGTGCTAAAAGGCTTCCAGGGAAATGATAAGTGTCCTGGGATCAGTCCCTGGCAGCTGAGAAAAAAACGTGCGCCCAATTTCCTACCCTAGAACGTGCGCTGCCAACAAAAAAAGGGTAAATGGTTTGTATTGGCCTTTTGCAGACTGCAAGCTACGTCAAGTATAGCTCCTGTGGTTCGTGAGCCCTCCTGACCACATATGTATGCCACAGCCGTGGCGTGGACTGATTGGATCTGGTGGGAATGACCATCGGGAAGCAGGCAGAAATTGGATGACTAGTCTGATTGCCCGGATCTCAAGAAAATTGATCAGGAGACCTGATTACCAAAGGGCAAGCGTCCCTGGACCGTGTGGAGGCGGGGGAGCACTCTCCAACCTAGGAGACTGGCGTCAGTGGTCAACACCAGCGCGGGAACAGGAAGAAAGTACTTTATCTGAATCATTAAGGACAACAACGTCCACTACCTCAGAGACCGCCTGATCCGGAGGGACTGGCGAAAAATAGCGGTCCGAAGAGGATGGATATCCGTCCCAAGCTGGTAGCAATGTCTGCTACAGACAACGGAGATGTAGTCGAGGGAATGGTACTGATGGATTGTCGGCACCATTTTTTTTTTTTTTTTTTTTAGACCTGCGTTCCAGACTGCAGGAAAAGGGGACGGCCGAGAGGAAACTTCTGAGCTTCCTGGATCAGTGAAAATCTTTCCTGAAGGGGGAATTATCAACACTCGGGAAGTGTCCAGGCCTGAAACAAGGATCCTCTGAGATGGGATGAAAAAGGAATTGCGCAAGTTCTCTAACCGACCTAGACGAGTGAGAGTGTCCACGGTGATGCTGACCCTGTCTGCACAGGCTTGAACGTGCGATCTCTTGAAAAGGAGGTTGTCTGGGTAGAGTGGAATCACTATGCCCCGAGAGCACGGGATAGAAATAACGACTGCCATGACCTTGGAAAACAGCCTAGGAGTAGAGGCGAGACCGAAGGTTAAAGCCGTGAACTGAAAATGGTTGTCTGCGATGGCGAAGCAGAGAAATCCTTGTCGGGCTGGGAAGGATTGGAATGAGAGGTGATAACATAGGAAAAATTCCATCTTGAAGAGTCGCACCCTGACAAACTTGTTCGTCAGTTTTACTTCTAGGATGGGACCCACGGTTCCGTCCTTCTTTGGAACGACGAACAGGTTTGGGTAAGACTGTTTGAACCTGTCTGTGTGTGGGAGCGTGAGAATGGTTCCATAGATGCGGAGTACATGAAATTGCCTAATAAGGTGTGGCCGCTTGTTCCTTTTTTCCTAAAATACGGGACCGGAGGAAACGAGTTGGCGAGGGGAACAGGAATTCTATGTCCGTATCTGGAATCCACTAGATTTCAGACCCATGGTCGAGAATACCCGCCAGCCAGATCTGGTAAAGCAGGAGTAGATGGATGCCTACCCTGTACGAGTCTTTCAGATACTGCAATGAGTCATTGAGCAGAGAAACTTGTGGGAAGGGGTACCCTTGAGTTTGGACAGTGAGGGTCTGCGTTCCCAGGAATGGAAGAGCTTAAGGAAGTTAGAGATTTCTTCGAAGGGGAATCTGCTCGCCACTCTCGGAGCCATAGGGCTCTGCTGATGGTAATGGCGTTGGAGCTATAAGAGCGTCGCTGTCCGCTGTATCTAGGGATGCATGTACCAATAATCCCTGGCCCAGGCTATTTGGTAATCCAGACTAACCACCTAGAGAGTCAAGCTATTGTCTTGACTGATCTTGGCTAGGGCCCTAATCCGAACCATCATGCTCTGGCCACCTAGGTGACGGCGAGAGAAGGGAAGATAGTTGCCCCAGAAACCTAAAAAGACTGACCGCGGGCCAATTGGACGGTCAGTGGGGATTTTAATAGACAAGCTGTCAGTCAAAAACAGTAGAGGTTAGTAAGCGAGCCGTAATATAGGATCCATTGTTGGAGACTCCGTCCACTCTCTTTTTAGAGCGTGGACAAAAGGGTATCGTGATAAAACGGCTTTAGCTCAGAGAATCATTTGTCCGGCAACTACTATATCTCTGACCTATGTCAGCAACTCAGGGAGATTAGTAAAAAAAACCCTGTGAGGACGTTTGGTCCCTTTGAAGGTCTCCGTGAGATAAAGACTAATTTTTGACATAGTACGGCTCTCAGAGCTCTATTAACCGGATCAATGAGGGCATCTAAGGATTTCTGGTCGTGTTTGCTGCAATCCGCAGGGACGGGGGAGCTGGAAAGGGAGCATGCGTACACCAAAACAGCAGAATGCCTGTGAGACTTTAGTTAGAAAACTGGGCATTCTTTGCTGCTGTCAGCCCCTGTCTGAAGACTCGAAGGGCAGAGGGCCTTCGTCATAAGGTAAACTGAAGCCGGAGACGTTGCCCATTCGTTGGGCTCCTGTGAGAAGATGCAAACTGCACAGATTGCAGTGGATAGCCTTCGCGGTTAGTGGGGCATTACACGTAGTACACTAGGCGTAAGCGTGCGTTTTATCAATCAGTGCTCCCAGGTCATACGTCCGTGCCGTCAGACGGCAGACTGCGTAGCAGTGACAGACGAGTAACGAAGGTCACATGCAAACCATTCGCCATCCTCACTGATTATCTGCTCAATCCACCATCCCTTTGATAGAGAGATGGAGAGGTTTTGTTAGCCTCCAGTCACCATCCACCTTTGGGCAGTGGTGATATAGTGGGGCCGCACGGACACCGCATGGAGTCTCAGATATTAATAGAGCATGGAGACTTGCAGGGAAGGGGTTAAGCGCTGTTAAAGCTTACCCAGGGTCCTGTGTCCTGTCCATCTTCGTCTGTCAGACACCGGGATAGCTTTTCCCCTACTCAGGAGATGCGGCGTTGAAGGGAGAAATGGCGGCCGGGACTGAGTTGGCGCTTCTCGTTTTTGACGAGAAGCGCCAGAACAGCTGGGAGGAGGCATGCAGAGGGGCCGAGAAGCAGGGAGAGCGCCAAAAAACCGTGGGCGGAGCTACCCGGGAGGGCGGAACTGAGGCCTACCCGGCCAAAAGCCGGGGTCTAAATTAGAGAGGCAGCCACGGCAGTTGGAGAAGGCCGCGGCCCTGCTGGACGGCTGCGGCGGAGACTCGCAGCGGCGCAGGAGGTGATGCAGGAGCAACTCCGGTGATTAAGACCGCGGCGGCTCCTTTGAGGAAGCTGCGGCGGCGGTTCCTATGAGGAGGCCGCGGCGGTTGTTGAGGTTGCAGGAGGGGATACGGGGAGACGACACTCCACGTGCCCGCCTGTTGGTGGTTTTGGGAGATCGGGACCTTGAAAGGCCCCGTTGCCCCTTGAATCCGTAGAAAAAAAGCAAAAAAGTAAAAATGAAAATAATAACGTGGGGGTCTGAAACCAGACCCTAGTGCCTCCTACAGACACTAAGCAAGAACTGGTTCAGGCTAGAGCCAGCAGAGGGTGTATACTGCGAAGGAGGAGCCAATTTTCTTTGTGTATTGCTTAGTGTCCTCCTAGTGGCAGCAGCATAACACCCATGGTCTGTGTCTCCCAATGAGGCGATGGAGAAATAATAATATCACACTGAATCCTGTGTCTGAGAGAAATTCTAGCCAGACCAGAAAAGTCTGGGAGGTTGGCATTTTTCGTAAAGAGGTTAAAAGACATTTATCATTGATCCATGTAACAGCTGATAAATATCTGGTGTTCTACCACAGGAACCCCCCACAATCCATAGAAGGGGGTCTGGATTCCCTGTCTTTCCCCACTGCTTTTGTGAATGACATGGAAATCATATGCAATGCTGCTCATTTCATTTTAAATGGGGATGACTAGGAAACTTACACTCTGTTGTCATTTTTTTAGCATACTGTAGGGGTTAAAACACAGATTTCAGGGATGCATCTCTTACCAAGCTCTGTAGTTTTGTTTGCTTGCAATGATTATCTTAGCACCAGAACCTTATCATTGCTGGACACAGCAGTGCGTGTTCTAGTCTGACTCGCCCCTCCTGTGATAAGCAGCTCACTGTCTATGGACATTGTATATACAGAGCCTGGTGAGGGCGGGGTTAGCTTCCTCAGCTCTGCTGCATTGCTAAATCTAAAAGCTCTGATTGGCTGCACCGAGTAAACAAAGGGATTCCTCGTTGAATTCAGCTTCTCTTTGCCTACATTATGCTTCTCTCAGATGAGGTAACTAAAACCTGTTGACTAGAGATTGGCGAACCCGAACTTACGAGTTTAGCGTTCGTACTGGACATGCATGTGAAATGAGAAGGGGAGAGGGAGAGATGCAGTAAAAAAAATATCTTAATTATCATTGCATAGTTTATTTCAAAAGACTGTGCACCTAAAGTACGAGGAATTAAAGGGGCAATCCAACTAAAAAAATAAAAAATAAAGAGTAAAGTACCCTAATCGTTGGGTAGTTGCGCTGTAATTACCAGTGTTTTGTCGAGCTGACTGCTCATTTCAATTCCTAAGCCAGAAAGGAGCAGTCAGCCTTAAGAGAGAGTTGCCCCCCTAACAGAGAGCTTGGTTCATGTGCTGACATAGAAAACACTGTCGTATGTCAAGTACAAGACAGGAACTGAAGCCTCTGGGACCTAAATGGCTCGGTGACGATCAGGGGACAGTAGATTATTTGTTATATAAAGTACTCATTTGGCTGGACAACACCTTTATTTATAACAAAATATATTTCTATTTAAATGACTGTTTCATTATAATTATTAATATTCACTGTAAGTCGATATACGACGTCCTATGCAGACATTTTCTCACTTTCCTTTTAACTAAATGCAGAAAGTAAAAGGGATATAAAGTTAGTATAGAGTAGTATAAAAGACCACAACCTTCCAACTTAGCGCAGCACTAAGTATATTCCATATATGATAAACTAATAAAAATACTTACCCAATAACATACAGATCAATATTTGAACCTGAAGAGTCAAGCAGCAATAAAGAACTAAGGTCTCTAGGGGGCGATGCTGTTCCCACATTCCAAGTAACAATTTGCAATCTTCAAGAAAAAGAAAATGATTAGTTGCAATATTCATTAAATATTACACGTGTCAAAGCAAAGCAAACAATCTACCTGAAACATGCAAATAAAGCGCATGGACAAATGTGTAGTAAATATGATACAATAAGAAAAAAGTCTCAGTGCGGATCACATTTGACAGACAAGGAAAAGAAAAGTATCCTATGTAACAACCTGAAATCCAGCATTTTCGGGGGAAGCATTTTGCCACAGATTAGAAATGCTTGATCAATTGAACGAGAGAGCTCCTCTTGCAGGTCATCATCAGAACTGACGTCTTCATGCAGGTCATAAGCTGGGCCACTCTTTGACGCAGGACAACCTTGCCGCATGAACCACTGCTGCCCAGGCTATCCGAGCGCACACGGACCTCAACATTGGGCACAGAGAAGAAATCCATACCGGAACGGTCTTCGCTGTGTCTCTCCATCCTGCTACAGTCAAAGTAATCGCGAAGGGGAAAGATCTTGGCTAATCTGACATTCCCAAAGAAAGGAATATACCAGAAACCTGATTAATCCCCGCACAATAACAGCCTTTGTGTGCAACATTAGGAAACAAAAATCCTATGCTTATGGTGACGGTGGTTATAACATCATTTTTTTTACTGGAGTGGATAGGATACACACTGATTTATGGTAAAAGTAGTGGACAACCCCTTTTAGAAGCAGAGGGGGGACAAACCAGGGTGGATAAAAATCAATGATTTTTTTAAAAAAATCAAAAAAATCGGATTTTTTTTGATTTAAATCGGATTTTTTTGATTTAAATCGGATTTTTTTTGATTTAAATCGGATTTTTTTCAATAAACTGCTTTTTGAGGAAAATATTTTACCATCCAAAGGTTCTTCCATCATGAGATAAAGCTGAGTTGTTTAACTCAGTAGAATAAAGGCTGTATATGTGTAACATTCACAATGACATGCTCTTCCAGAGGTTTCTGTAGGATTAGTGGGCAGTTTCTCTCCTATATTATCACAGACGCTCGCTTTATTTACGCAGTTCTCAAAACTGAATTTGACTCCGCAGAGGTCCCAGCCTCTTCTTCACGGCAAAAATGTTACAACATGAACAGAGTTGAGAAAAAGACCTTAATCCTATTGTTCTACAAACCTATGAATACAGAATCAACCCCTTCAGTGCCAAGTCCAAGAAGTTAGACAATATGTTTCTGATTGTTTGGAGTGGAATAGATCTGTACAACACAAGAAGAATGTGAATCTAAGTGTGAGGAGGAGGAAGGGCAAGCAGACAAGAAAATGAAAGTGAAACTTTGAGCACAATACTGCAGCATAGCCACAGACAGACAAGTCTGGATCTGTTTGTGTGTACGATCTGAGGTTTATTACATTCTTTCCTTATAATGGCAGCAGGCCGAGAAATAAAATCTGAAAAATAATTGTAAAATGTTTGGTATTTCCACTTTTAAACACTAGGCAGAGCAGCTGCTGAAATATAAACTGCTAGCTCGTATTGCGACAGTAGTAAATGCAGGCGGGGTCTGATCACGTGTGACTTCTCTCCTCCGTTACTAGGTGTTTGTAATAACAGAGGATGTAGTTTAGGCTCACAGAGCGGAGCCATTGCGGAGCCATTTTGTTGGGGACTGCCAGTGATACTGACAAGTAGGCTGTCACTGAGGACGACCGGCAGCATCTATTCTGTTAGTTCATGCTGCTCGCTGTATTATAAACTGAGCACAGATACGTGGAGAGTATCACACACTGGGATTATTCACAGCACATGACACACTGCATGTATCTAGATACAGTGCTGAGTGTAGTGTATCGCATTATAGGATTAGATACACCGGTCTGGGGCATATCGCGCATGATGAAATTAGATACACCGGTCTGGGGCGTATCGCACATGATGAAATTAGATATACCGGTCTGGTAGAAACTTTGATTTAAATCACTGATTTAAATCAAGCCTTACTGATAGTGATTTAAATCGTGATTTAAATCGTGATTTAAATCAGTTTGATTTAAATCAAATCCACCCTGGGACAAACTGCTGACAAACTCCACTGTGAATGAAAGAATCAGGAACTGAAATTCAAGATGCTCGATCCTTCCTTCCCACCATCAGTCGGCGCGTAAAGGAGGTCTTAATATTGAATACTGAATGGTTGGCTGGTCGCCATGAAATCGGTGGATTGGATCCATCTTAAATCATGTATGAAATGTGTGCTTCTACTAATAAAACAGGATATTACAGTGCTTTATTATTATTATTATACATTTATATAGCGCCATTTATTCCATGGCGCTTTACATATGAAAAGGGGAAAATATAGACAGGTACAATAAACATGTGCTGGACAAGGGACACACAAGTACAGAAGGAGAGAGGACCCTGCCCGCGAGGGCTCACAGACTGCAGGGATGGGTGAGAGTACACTAGGAAAGGGTAGAGCTGGTCGTGCGATGGTTCAGTAGACTGAGGATCATTGCAGGTTGTAGGCTTGTCGGAACAGGTGGGTCTTCAGGTTTTTCTTGAAGATCTCCGTTGTTGGTGAAAGTCTGATGTTTTGCGGCAGGGAGTTCCAGAGTATGGGGGAAGCCGGGAGAAGTCTTGTATGCGGTTGTGGGAAGAAGAGATGAGGGGGGAGACGAGAAGGAGATCTTGAGAGGATCGAAGGTTGCGTGTAGGTAGGTAGCGGGAGACCATGTCACAGATGTATGGAGGAGAAAGGTTGTGGATGGCTTTGTATGTCATGGTTAAGGTTTTGAACTGGAGCCTCTGGGCAATAGGAAGCCAGTGAAGGGCCTGGCATAGGGGGGAGGCTGGGGAATAGCGGGGAGACAGGTGGATTAGTCGTGCAGCAGAGTGTAGGATGGACTGGAGTGGTGCCAGAGTGCTAGAGGGGAGGCCAGACAGTAGGAGGTTGCAGTAGTCGAGGCGGGAGATGATAAGGGCGTGAACTAGTGTTTTTGTGGTTTCATGGTTGAGGAATGAGCGGATCCGGGAAATATTTTTGAGTATTGGATATGTGGTTTGAAAGAGAGGGCAGAGTCGATGATCACCCCAAGGCACCGAGCATGTGGGACTGGGGAAAGCGAGCAGCCATTGACATTGATGGATAGGTCTGGTGAAGGGGTAGAGTGAGGTGGGGGAAAGATGATGAATTCTGTTTTGTCCATGTTCAGTTTGAGAAAGCGAGCAGAAAAGAAGGCTGAGATAGCAGACAGACACTGTGGGATTTTGGTCAGTAGGGAGGTGAGGTCAGGTCCAGATAGGTAGATCTTACACATTAAGCCCCCTCTGTACCTTTTTCCCTGTGCCCCGGGTGTCTAGTCCACCTCACAGCACTGTAAGGACCTAAATAACAAAGCTACACAAAAGTTACAAATGAATATATAATGGTCAGCGCAGTCCTCTTTACATTCTATCTGAACAACTACTTGTCACAGGGTCCAAGAAGCTGAAAAAAGTAAAAAATGTGACCAGTGCCACTTCTCCCCGTCTGGTCTGCTGGGATCACCATCTAGTAGGGGTTTCACATTAGTGCTGCAGCCACAGATGGGACAAAAATGCAAATACTGCAGCAGAGCAGAAGAAAAATTGTTGTTCTGCTCGTGTAAAAGGGCGAATGCTGATCAGATTAGTGGCTGCCGATTGACCGTTGTGCTCACGTTACTCCCCGGTCAGATGTTGATCCCAGCAGATCAGTGGGGAATGCAGTGCTAAATACGGAGTGGGGGGGGTCAACTGTGGGGCGAAGGTGGTGAACATCAAGCTGTGAGTTTTTACCTTCCTGGGCCCATTAACAAGAGTTTGTCCAGTAGTAGTAGGCACTTTACCCTATGACAATATATAGGCACACACTCCGTATGAATAAGTGTCCTTTTACAAAAGCAGATTTTCTGCCTAAAGTGAGGTCCAAACCCCCCCACTCAAAAAAAAACAAAAAACTAAACAACAATATAGTAAGACAATTAGCGTTCCCGCACCTCCAAGCAATGATTATGGCTTACGTCACTGCATAAATATTAGGGCAACAGCTTGTTCACGTGCAGTTTAATTATCAGCAGCATATCCCTGTTTACGTGCGGTGACGATTGGTTGACATACAATAATTAGATGGGGGAGCAATGCCAAACAAAAACATACCGTAAATAAATATTTACCCTTTTGTAACACTCGAGTAGTGATGAGAAGACTGGACTGAAGGCCACCAACAGCAGTATGCCAGACACGCTTGGCACAAGCAGTCACGCTAATTGCATACCCTTGTGGGCCGCGGTACTCTTCACCCGTTCCCAGAGAGGGGGACTTTTGCAGAGCCCATCTCAGGTGCCAATAGCAGGGTGGCTGGGCCACAGTTGGGTCAAATAACCAATAAACTATACCGGGAAGGCACAAATGGACCTAACAAACTTGTAAGGTCAGGGGGCATAAACAGCGACGCAGGAACCAGAGGACTCCAAACACCAGAGCCAAACCAAAGAAAGACTCACCAAGGAGCTACCAACCGTACCAATGAAGTAGAGGATAAGATGGGCTTAAATATCCCTCTCACGGATCACCTGACACGATTGGGGAGACAGAAAAAGGGGCGAGGAGGGAGGAGAGAAAGGGACCTCCCACCACATACCTGAACCAGGAGACATAGCGTCCCATGCCTCCTAGGAACAGCAAACGCTGGGGAACCCGGCATCCCTGAAATGCGTCAGCGCTGGAAGCGACGGCATCCCGCCTCCCAACCACACCACGTCCTGAGGCAGGGCCCCTGGAACAGTACAATGGCACTGCGGGCCCCCTGCACCGGACCCACTTCCCGAAGGCATCACATCACCTCTCGCAACCAGAGAGCCAAACCACCGGGGATCCGGAGTATGCCCGGAAGCACGAGGGGCATGCTTGTACTGCAGGACAACTTTATTATGAGATTGATAAAAGCCAGAATAATTAATTAAAAAAGGGGAAAGGAATCACAGACATAACGGACATGGAAAAATATATATGAATACACAGACATTGAGAAAGGCTATAACACTAAGAATGATATATAGATTGTGTAATCAGAATTAGGTCTTAAACAGAAGGAAGTATGTCGACAGTCGTAACACATGCAGGGATTGCCTAACAATCTGGCAATCCCTGCATGTGCTGTGGCTATATTATTAGATATTAGAGCACGCTGAAGATACTCTAAGCACTCAAGCATGCTTGGATAACACCTTATCCGATCATGATCGCTTGTGATATGGTTAAAAAAAAATCATTAAGAATTGTCATTGTTCCTGGCATACAATATGCAAAATGGAACAGGGTATAAGCCTGGCATTGCAGAATCCCACTCTAAAATGCAGCACAATTTCGCATGGCATTAAACATCGCTAAGCATCTGTGCTGCTTTAATCTGTGGTTTAATAATGTAAAATGTACCAGCCTCTCTGTGCTAAGCTTTGAAGATGCCCTCTAGAAATAACACTCCCGGAAATGTTGGAGGAAACTGCAGCAGCAATTATTTTGCTTATTTATCCTGCAGATGTCTCCTTAAATTCACCTCCTAGAAAACAGGACGCAACATTAGAAGATGCTATGCTGAATGCAAAAGCCTGATCGCAGCCTGGAGGCCGAAATGATTGCTAAATACATGGCTTCCCAGTGACCGCTGGAGGGGAAAGGAAGTTGCTGACCTGAACACCTAGATTTAACCCCTGCAGGTGTGGCCGCAGATACCTTCCCCTCCAAGGTCACTGGACAGTTGGGCATCCCCAATTAGTACATCACCAAGGGGAGTGGTGCGAGGGGGGGTGAATTGGGCACGAACCGTATTTTACTAGCTTCTATCTTATTGGCTCCCCAGTCAGAGGCACATTCCTTAGTCAGTACTGTGCCTGCCAAATTTCAGAAAAAAACATCATACCAACAGTATAATATGGTGGTGGTAGTGTGATGGGCTGGGGCTGTTTTGCTGTTTCAGGACCTGGAAGACTTGCTGTGGTAAATGGAACAATGAATTCTCCTGTCTACCAAAAAATCATGAAGGAGAATGTCCAGCCATCTATTCATGACCTCAAGCTGAAGCACACTTGGGTTATGCAGCAGGATGATGATCCAAAACACACCAGCAAGTCCACCTCTGAATGTCTTAAGAAAAACAAAATTCTGACTTTGGAGTGGCCTAGTCAAAGTCCTGACATGAATCTGTGACATGACATTAAAAAGGTGGTTCATGCTCGGACACCCTCCAATGTGGGTGAATTACAACAATTCTGCAAAGATGAGTGGGCCAAAATTTCTCCAGAGCGTTGTAACAAACTCATGGACAGTTATCGCTAGCAATTGATTGCAGTTGTTGCTTCTGGGTGGCCCAACCAGTTATTAGGTTTAGGGGCAATCACTTTTTCACACAGGGCCCTGTAAGTTTGGATTTATTTTTCCTTTAATAATAATGAGGTTAATTTATAAAGTGCATTTTCTGGTTACGTGTGTCATCTTTATCTAATATTTAAATTTTTTGGGTAATCTGAAATATTAAAGTGTGACAAACATGCAAAAGAATAGGAAATCAGGAAGGGGGCAAACAATTTTTCACACAACTGTATCTCATAAAAACTGGAGGAATACAAAGACCATATTCATCAGCCACAGTTAACAGCAGCAGGTACTGTGTCCAGCAAATTGTCCCAGATTCCCTGCTAAACTCCGCCACTTGTAAGCCTCTCCTTGTGATCGCCTATCCTTTGTTCCCCACATGAACTCACTAATAGGGAACTGAATAGGAACAGCACAAAGGCTGAGCCACTAATCATACGCCTCAGTTATTACGCTTCTTACACAATTCATCAATACATTCCACAGCGTTGCGCAGGTCATGCATGAGATCTATCATGTCCGGGTCATATCCACATTGCTGGGAACTCACAAAACAACCACCATTGTATCTATACATTTGTCTGGCTAATTATATATCTCAATGGAAACTATAACTGAAGATCAATGATCTAATCAGATTTTCAGGGGACAATAGAAGTTACAAAATATAAAACATATCCATCACATTTTATATAGTTTTGTCCTTTCAGGAATTCTCCTACTGCCCATAGAAACACATCAGTAACTGTCAATATTACTGTCAGAGCTGTGATCTCATAGCCGAGCTTTAACCCTTATTGACCACGCCTAGAATTGGCAAAAATTGCCAAAGACACACTAAAAAATTATTGCAGAAAGCATCCCTCAGAAGAGAGTAAGCTGCTATAACAGGAAAGGGAAGACCAACTCCATATTAATGTCAACGGCTTTAGGATGGGGCGCCATAAAAACCCCTGAAGGCATAATGAAGGGCACAACGCTTTTGTCCATATAGGTGTACTTGTAACGCTAGTTGTCTCACCATTCACTCCGTTATCATCTCTGTTTCATGTGACCCTCATGCCGGATCACACGGTGTCTTCAAGTGGGGACGGACAGAAGTCACTTTTTGGCCGGGGTACATCTGCAGCGTCCAGCTGTTGCAGCATAGTGGATGGGATTGAAAGAAATCCCATGCCCACTATGCGTGCACCGATGCTCGTGGCTCATCTGCAGAGATGGACATGTGGAGCGTCTTTCCAGACCGCAGCAAGTCAATTCATGTAGTGGAGACGCTCAGTCTCCGCTGTGTAAAATACTATAGGCCGGGGTCACACTTGTGAGTGTGATGCAAGAAACTCACGCAAGTCTCACGCATCAATACCCGCCACTGCCGCTGGCACTCAGACCGGAGTGTGCGCCTGCATGTATTTCTATGCAGCTGCACACTCCGGTCCGCGTGCCGGCGGCAGTGCCGGGTATTGATGCGAGTTTCTCGCCTCACACTCGCAAGTGTGACCCTGACCATACACTTTCATTAGATGCGGTAAAACCGCATTATCTTCCTAGTCACATGTGTATAAGTGCGGGAACGCAGCTTACTATGCATGTGTACTAATTTACATATGTTGAATTTTGTATAACATCCGGAAGTACGCGACAGACCGGTGTCACACTTGCGCACTTGGCCCATCGTGTGCGGTTGCAGAAATACATGCAGCCACACACTCCGGTCCTGAGAGCCGGCGGCAGTGCCGGGTGTTGATGAGAGTTTCTCGCATCACACTCGCAAGTGTGACACCGGCTACACATGAAGTTCCTGAAAGGAGAGAGAGGTCAGTAATATGTAATGTCCTTTTATTTATTCTTACTGAATAAAAAAAAAATGGCGTGGGGTCCTCTTATATTTGTTAACCAGCCAACATAAAGCAGACTACTGGGACTGGTATTTTAGGCTGGTAGGGATCCAATATTCATGAACCTTACCAGCCTGATAATACCAGGCCGCAGCAGTCTGCTTACCTTGGATGGTTAGCAAAAATAGTGGGATCCCTCTCAAAAAAAAAAATAGGTGGGGTCCCTCTATTTTTTGTTAACCAGCTAAGTAAAAAGCAGACGGCTGTGGCCTGGTATTCTCAGACTGGTGAGGCCCATGGATTTTGGCCCCCACCAGCCTAAAAATAACAGCCTGCAGCAGCCCCACAATTGGTGCATACAAAGATGCGCCAATAGTGGCACTTTACTCGGCTCTTCCCACTTGCCCTGTAGCGGTGGTGAGGTTCATATTTGTGGGGTTGATGTCACCTGTGTATTGCCTGGTGACATCAATCCCACGGCTTAGTAATGGAGAAGCGTCTATAAGACACCTATCCATTACTAATCCTATAGTTATATGGTAAATAATGACACAGTCAGAATAAAGTCTTTTATTGAAATAAAACACAACATAGTTTTCCCTTTTTATTATACACCTAATCCATGTGATGCCCTCGATCTCCTGAAAAAAAAAAATCAAATAAACCAACACAAATACTTCCTGTCCGACATAGTCCTAAATAACGAGTGTCCCACGCCGACTCCAGCTCTGCTACATCTGGATGCCTAGCTCAGCCTGACATCCAGACACAGCAGAGCTTGTAGATGACCACCGGAGATAACTCTATCTCCGGAGGTCACCTGCACTACAGTCCTCACAGTCACCTGACCGTGAGAACTTGCCTAGTAGTGACCAGAGATAACCCCGGCGGTCACAAGCAAGGAAGTTCTCGCGGTCATCGCAAGAACTGCAGTGGACGCAAACTTCCGGCAGTGTCACAAGGTAAGACATTATTTAAATTAGTACACATGCGTAGTAAGCTGCGTTCCTGCAGTTATTACGCAAGTGACTAATAATTAGATGTGGTTTTATCGCAGCTAATGATAGTCTATGGGAAATTTACTCTGCTGGGACTTAGTGTCTCCGCATCGTAAATAGACATGTTGCGGTCTGTAAAGACGCGTCGCATGTCCGTTTATGCAGGTCTGCCGCCTGCATCTCTGAACGCATAGTGGAGATGGGATTTCATGAAATCCCATCCACAATGCTGTAACATCTGGACGCTGCGGGTTTGACGCTGCAGATGTACGCAGCGTCAAACCCACAGCGTTTACTGACCGTGGAAACATACCCTTAGAGTGTTTGCAGCACTTTTACACCCATTCTAATGAAAGAGGAAAAAAAATTATAAAAAAAAACTGCAACAAAAACGCATGCAACATTTTTCCATTGAGATACATTTTTGATTCAGAAATGTCTGCAGCAAATACTTAACGTGTGCACATACTCCAACGTTGAATATTTGTGCTGCTAAATCTGTTGCAGAAAGTTCTGCAACTGCCCCATTCTTCTGAAATAACTCATTCAGATAAAATATCTGCAACAAAAATTTGTGAATATATACCCAAATGCCTAGGTCAATGTACATACAGTGGTGAAAATAAGTATTTGATACACTGCGGTTTTGCAAGATTTCCAACCTACAAAGAATGGAGAGAATGGAGAAGTCTGTAATTTTTATCATAGGTACACTTCAACTGTGAGAGACAGAATCTGAAAATGAAAACCAGAAAATCATATTATATGATTTTTACATAATTGATTGACAGTCATCTTGTGTTTCATACATTCTCACCAAGCTTCTTGCCTATTGTCCTATAGCCCATCCCAGCCTTGTGCAGGTCTACAATTTTGTCCCTGGTGTCCTTAGACAGCTCTTTGGTCTTGGCCATGGTGGAGAGGTTGAAGTGTGATTTATTGTATGGACAGGCGTCTTTTATACAGTAATAAGTTCAAACAGATGCAATTAATACAGGTAATGGGTGTAGAGTAGGAGGGCTTCTTAAAGATAAATTAAAAGGTCTGATAGAGCCGGAATTCTTGCTGGTTGGTAGATGATCAAATACTTAATTTTGTTAAATAAAATGCTATTTGATTATTTAAAAATCATACAATGTGATTTTCTGTTTTTTTATTTTTAGATTCTGTCTCTCACAGTTGAAGTGTACCTATGATAAAAATTACAGACCTCTCCATTCTTTGTAGATTGAAAAACTTCCAAAATCGACAGTGTATCCAATACTTTTTTCCCCCCACTGTATATATAGCTGGCAAGCAAAGTGGAAATTAGAAATCCTGAAAACAGCAAAACTAATTAAATACAAAATATACACAGAGTATGAAACATTAAATAATAGATGCTTCACAGTTGAGGGACATGAAAAATAGACCTGTTCTTAAGTAGTACATGACATGTAAGTTATAATATTATTGCCAAGAAGGAGCCCACGGGCAAAATAAACTTGTATTTAATATATTGCATGTGTCTAATTGTGACGACAGAGGATGTGGACATCCTGCGCCACTGGCCAGGCTTACCCTGGAGGGGCGTAACCAAATGACTACCTGGTCACTAGTCTCTGATGGTGGGGATAGGCTTGGGCTGTTCGGGTAAAAGTTACCAGGTGCCATTCCAGTGCAGTCCCTGGACAGGCAAAAGCTGACCAGCGGGTCAAGAAATACAAGGCACCCAAGGTGAAGACAGATGTGTTCAGACAGTCCAAGGAAGGGGTGGGCAGCACAGGTTTAAAATACAAAGCCGAGGTCAAGAGCAGAGATCAGACTAATTGAGTAAAGAAGCCGGGTCAGCAACAGGAGAGTCAAAATAGAAATGCACCAGATGTAACTAGTGATGAACGCAGCTAGGACCTAAGTTCAGGCAAGGTGTGGAGGGAGGAGATGCCCATCATATCCACTGCTGGCAGAGGATAGGCCAGGGAAGGAAAACCCTACACGACACAGGGGTGTGAAACTCCTGCAGAGTCTGGCCGCGTCTCCCTATAGCCGGATGGAGACTCTACAGGAGGATGTAGCAGTACTGGAGTGTTGCACAAGGCAGCTCAGCAAGATGGTTTGACACTGGGAAGAGCAAAGTGGTGCACGCAGTGAGTAGGACGGCGCTTACAAACCATGCAAGTCATCAGCATGACACTAATGTTGGTGTCTGCGGTTTCTCTAACTACTCAAAAAGTCTTATTTTTTAAAGAGAGGTCAAGGAAAAAGTTCAAGATTCTTATGTCATACAGTCTAGAGCTTCTTCTAAATGTTAGGGCTCACCGGCTGAGACAGAGAGGAAAGGGTGAACACAGAAACCAAAGGCTACAGCGCAGAGTTGAGGAGCTGAACAACTGATAAACCTGGAAGGCAAGCAAGCGCCGCAGGACACACCAGATTCCAGAGAGTCAGGAATGTAGACGACAAATTCAGGAGAGAAGATGAAGTGTTAAAAAAAGAAAGTCTAAAGCCCCGTCACACTAAGCGAGATCGCTAGCGAGATCGCTGAAGCGTCACCGATTTTGTGACGCAACAGCGACCTAGCCAGCGATCTCGCTTAGTGTGACACGCAGCGACGACCAGCCCCTCTGCTGGGTATCGCTAATCATCGTCGAATTGCCTGGACCATTTTTTCATTGTTGATGTCCCGCTGGCCAGCGCGCATCGCTGCGTGACAGCGGGAGACCAACGATCAGCAAGCTGGTATCCAATGTACATATCGGGTAACTAAGCACCGCACGGCACCTAGTTACCCGATATGTACCCTAGATACCGGCTCTCAGCTTCTGCTGTAGAACGCTGAGAGGCGGTATCCAATGTACATATCGGGTAACTAAGAACGTGCGGCACCTAGTTACCCAATATATACCCTAGATACCGTCTCTCAGCTTCTGCTGTAGAACGCTAGGAGGCGGTATCCAATGTACATATCGGGTAACTAAGCACCGCGCGGAACCTAATTACCCGATATGTACCCTGGTTACCGGCTCCCAGCCTCTGCTGTAGAGCGCTGAGAGCCGGTATCTAGGGTACATATCGGGTAGCTAGGTTCCGCGCGGTGCTTAGTTACCCGATATGTACATTGGATACCGGCTCTCAGCGTTCTACAGCAGAAGCTGAGAGCCGGTATCTAGGGTACATATCGGATAACTAGGTGCCGCGCGGTGCTTAACTACCCGATGTGTACATTGGATACCAGCGTGCTCGCTGGTCCTGATCGCTGGTGAGTCTGCCTATGTGACAGCTCACCAGCGATCAGCTAACGATGTCCCAGCGATCCCATCCACGTCGTATCATTGGTGGGATCGCTGGGACATTGAAGAGTGTGACGGGACCCTTAACCAGGTGGTAGATACAGTCTGAAGGAGTTAATGATTGATTGCGGTGTCATGTGAACAGTCTCTAAAAAACAGTCGGTAAATTGTGTGTGTAAGTAAACGCCTTTTTGTGCCCACTCTTCAGTAAAGGCCACCTCTATGAAGTGTATGGCTTTTTGTGGTCGTATGGAGACATACTCCAGTCTCTGCAGCTCCTTCAGGGTCATGTTTGTTCTCTGTGCTGCCTCTCTGATTAATGCCTTCCTTGCCTGAGCTGAGCGTTTTGGTGGGTGGCCCTCTCTTCGCCGGTTTGTTGTGGTACCATGTTTTTTCCATTTGATGATAATGGATTTGATGGTGCTTTGGGGAATCATCAGAGATTGGGATATTTTTTCTATATAACCCATCCCTGACTTGTACTTCTCAACAACTTTGTCTCTGACTTGTTTGGAGATCTCCTTGGCCTTCATGATGTTTGGTTAGTGGTGTTGCAGCCTCTGTAGCCTTTCAGAAAAGGTAAAGTGTAAATACTGACAGACATGTGACACTTAGGCTAGGTTCACATTGCGTTAGTGCAGTCCGCTCAATGCATGCGTTAAATGGACTGAGCTAACGCAAGTGCCTTTTAAGGCTAAGTGCACACGTTCAGGAATGTTTGCAGAATTTTCCTGAGCAAAAACGGACTTTTTCCGTGGTAAAAACGCGCGGTTTTTACGCGGATTTTGCGTGTTTTTACCGTGATTTTTTCCTGAACTTTCTAGGTCAATAATTTAGCGGGAAAAACGCTAGAATTCCGTGAAATTAATGAACATGTTGGTTCTTTTTCCGAGATGCATTTTTTTCGCGGAATAAAACGCACCATGTGCACAAAAATTGCGGAATTCACTCTAAATGATAGGATGCTTAAATCATGCGTTTTTGACGCATTTTTTCACGCGAAAAAATGTGAAAAAAAACGCAAATAATCCTGAACGTGTGCACTTAGCCTTAAGATCGCGTTATGCGATCGCGGGTAGCGCAGATGCTCCATCTGTGCTAGAGGTGACGCACCCCGAACGCTGCAAACGCGTCCGAGAGTCCGTCACAGAATGACGGCACATCGCTAACGCATACTGAATATGACATGCTTTAGCAATGCACTATATAACAGCTGTCTATGGGTGCGCTAACGTATCCGTTACATAGCGTTGGTGCCGCTATGTAACGGATGCCGTCAGCGCATTGCCATTGACGCAATGTGAACCCGGCCTTAGATTGCACACAGGTGGACTTCCTGTCACTAAGCATGTGACTTTTTAAAGTAACTGTTTGCACCAGAAATTTTTAGGGGTGTCATAGCAAAAGGGGTGAATAAATATGCACATGCTAATTTTTCGTTATTTGATCCCATAAATTTAATTTATGCCTATATTTTTGTCATTTCACTTCACCAACTTAGACTATTTAGTGCTGATCCATCACACACCCTTTGACTTTTTAGTCTACATAACTTGTATAAGGGCATTGTTTTTTGGAATAAGTTGTACGTTTGAATGGCACCATCCATTTTATCATGTGATGTACTGGAAAACAGGAAAAGGGAAAAATATTCCTAGTGCAGCAAAACTGAGAAAAAAGCGCAATTCCTACTCCGCTTGCCCGTCCACCATCTCACATTACCCTGGCCTCTTAGTTTGAGCTTACCCAAGTGTGACCATTAAGACCAGCTCCACAGCACTGCTGCCTCTGGTCTGTGCTGCTCGCTCAGACCTACAGCTTAGAGAATCCACCTCTCCAGGTGCGCTCATAACATGTATACAATATGGAGAGTGGTACGTAATACTTGTAATGTTATATCAATTTCTGATCAAATATTTTGTTTTACTAAAAGCACAACCATTTAGAACAATGAAGGATATTTGGAGTCTTAGAATGCTTCAAAATGTAACAATCTTTAATGAGTACAAATGTTAAAAACCATGTATAACATACAATAGACATTAAAGTGCATAACAAACAGAAAATTGGGCTGATGACTACATCAGGTGCCAACGGTCGACTGAGCTAAATTGACATATATAAAAAACTGGGAACAATCACAATAAGGTGTGTGCTGCATGTAAAAAAAATAAGCATGAATGTCACACTAAGGCCGGGGTCACACTTGCGTGTATGATGCAAGAAACTCGCACGAGTCTCTCGCATCAACACCCGGCACTCGGACCGGAGCGTGCGGCTAGATGTATTTCTATGCACCTGAACGCTCCGGTCCCGAGTGCTGGGTGTTGATGCGTGAGACTCGTGCGAGTTTCTCGCATCACACACGCAAGTGTGACCCCGGCCTCAGAGTAACACCGATACACATTGCAGCACAAAAAACACCAAAGGTATGTATAAAGCACAGACATAATGATCCCACAAGGGGTAATGCGGAGTAGATACCAATACATTACTTGCAAAGTGCTATTTAGGCTGGGTTTCCATAAGAATCCGGTGATTCTCTCATGTGAGAGCACCAGATGCGAAATGCTAATGACACTTAGCTCCAGATCTGCTGCGAGCGGCAGCAGTGTCAGTATGCTGAGCTCCGATACTCTCACATGACAGAATTGCAGCACAGCTGTGGAGGAGACGGAGAAAGTAGTTTCTCCATCTCCTCTGCTGCCGGCAGGAATCGCACTGCACTCGGGAGATATCCAAGTGCAGTGCGATGTTTCACACGCACCCATACACTTATAAGGGAGTGTGCAATCCGATTCTCGGGTGCAGTCGCAGCATGCTGCGATTGTTTTCGCATGCCAAATAGGCAGATGTGAGCTTCACCATTGAGAAACATTGGGGCAAGTGCAATCCGATCTTTTTATAGGATTGCACTCGACTAAATGGATATCAAGTGGGAAGGAGCCCTTATAGTAAAAGTTGAAGTCCCAGAACATACCAATGACAAAAGTAGCCACCGGAGACTAAGTCAGCCCAAAAGAGAAGACCCCTGTGTCCCTCATTTGTAGGAACTTGCCCACTTTATGACCACGATTTTTTTTGTGTCAAAATCAGTTCTTTTGTTATAATCTCATCTTGACATTTGTATACAAAATGTCAGCAAGTCAGTTAAAAAATAAAAAAATCAAATAAAAGCCATACTCACTTTAAATGCAGCTTATTAGGATCTAGTGTTAGTGATTCAAGGCACAGATTGTCAGGATCCATTTCAGATCCTAAAAGAGAATAGAAAAACAAATATAATTCTAGTTCCATTTTACAGTGTTTATATTTAGGGCTAGAAAGTTAAGGGGGTTATTTCTGAGATTATAAATTAAAGATGGCTGTACAGCCAGGTAAGAATATTTGTAAAACAATTTGACTATGGATTAAAATGGAGACTCCACAACACTTCCCATGGAAGTGTTAAGATTAGTGTACTAAAAATCCAGCTCATATGACTGGGGCTGTTTCTGCATCATGTACATGTCTTTCTGCAATCCCCATTCAGAGGAATAGGACAAATGACTGCAAGAAATCTGCCACATGTGAATAGCCCTTAATCACCCTCCACCAGCCTGCAGTTAATGCATTCCATTATTTGAGGTTCACATACAAGAGATTTGTTACGCAGGTTTTCTTGGTTAGAGGATTAGAAGGATTAAAGTTGTATGTAAAGATTTCTTTCTTGATGAACAGTTCAATTCTCCTGGCATAAACCATGCGGGATCAGGAGTAAGTGGCTTACAGTTTAGCATGCTCCCGGCAAGCTGTCACACACAGGAATAAGGAAAATACAACAAAACCAGTGAATCTGCAGTCACATGTGTCTGGGGTAATGCCGACAATCACAATATCAATACTTATAAATGTTCTTACACCAGCAAGCAAGATGTAAATATCAAGGTACAAGCACATCAGTTGTCCTGGGACTTGGCACACGTGAGAACCAAGGCCTCATGCACAAGATCGTATGACAGCACCATACAACCACCAAGCTGTAATACAGCACCCCCACTGAAGTCTATGGAGCCCCACTTTACCCCCCCGGATAGATCACATTACATATTTCTTCCTCTGGGCAAGACAGGAAAACAAAAACAGAAAGCACAGTCCTTCTGAAAGCGGGGATCCTCCCGCTCACCGCTAGCAGAACACACGGTCCAGGCTTTAGCATTAACACAAACCACTTCTCTGGAGGGTTCCTCTCCAGACACTGAACACTGCTGCCTTTAGAGGCCAGCTACTCAAGTGCCAGACGACACCCTGAGGTGGAGATAAGGTGGACATCCTCCCACCCGCTCTATGGATGTCCACATAAAATCCAGCCCATTATAGAAATAACTTAACCCCTCAAAACACTAAGTGCGCTGGAGGAAAAACTCGGTTTTATATCACTGACGCCATTAGGCGTAGTGAAACACTGCCCCTCCAGCACTTTATCAGTGACTTTGTCACACTATGTAGACGTAAACAGAGACTACGACCGGTCCTGTGGTCAATGTACAGACCGCGAAATACTGACTGATGGCGGTTCTCCTGATCTGAACGTAATAGCCTCGTACAAGCCACAAAACATATGTGAAACCAGCCTAAGGGCTACTCATTGTGCCCTGGTTATGGTGGACATTAGGGTTTAAGCTCGTATCACGACTATGATTTTGGATGTCTATCTGCAAATTTTGTTATGCTACACAATTACCCAAAGGTTTTGGATTAATAAAATGCAGAGCAAATTAGAAAATCTATCAGCAGATTTGGCTTTCAGTATCATCTCTATGCTGATGACTCCCAGTTATACACATCTTCTCCTAATATCACCCCGGCTGTGCCACAAAATACCAGGGATTGTCTGTCCGCTGTCTGCAGCATCACGTCTTCCTTCTATCCAAAACAGAAGATTTCCAAAACTGGACTTCTGGTGTTTCCTCCCTTTACTAATCCGTCTGTGTGTGGCACTACTATAACTCCCATTCAGCACGCCTGTTGTCTTGGCGGGTTATATTTGACTTACATCTTTCCTTTACCAGTCACTCACTCATGTCACTTTCACCTAAGAACCATCTCCAGAATCAACAATTTTCTTTCATTTGAGACTACAAAAACTCTTAGGCCGGAGTCACACTGGCGACAAAATCGGACGACTGCAAAGCGATGAAATATCGAATTGCAGTCAGACCAATGTTAATCTATGAAGCAGCTCCCAGTATCAGATTTTTTGTGGTCCGTTTTATATGTGCGAGTGCAATCGCAGCATGCTGCGATTGTCACCGATTGTAGGTCGACAATCGCCAATGCAAGTCTATGGGTGCGATGAAAACTCGGGATTACAAACGGACCGCACTTGTGACTTGCGATTAAATCGCACTGGTGTCCTTTAGAAAAGCCGGCAATTCATCCCCGGCTATACTGTAAAATCACACCGCACAGCATCAGTGACGTCAGAGGGAGTCCCCGGCTGACCTGAAGTGAACTGATTACAGTGGGAAGCAATCAAAGAAGCTTACCACAGTAATCAGTTCCTCTCCTGTCGCCGGCAGGAGGAACTCATTCATTCGGGGGACTACAGCTTAGCAGCAAGCATTAGCTGTGCTGCTAGCTGTAATCCTGTTAACCCTTTGTGAAGGATTACAGCGTGGGACGTGACAGAGCAGCAGATAGGCAAGAATAATGTTGGTTTATTATTTTTTCTTTATTACAGAAGAGCAAGGGCTTCGCAAGGATTACCAGTTAAATGAAATGTGGTCAAAAACTGTGTGTTTATTTCATTAAAATTATTTATTATTAATGTGTGTGGTTTTTTTTTTATTTCCTTCAACAGGATTAATAATTGATAGTTGCCTAATTGACAACTCTCAATTATTAACCTGGCTTAAAGTCACCTTCCAATAGCAAGGTGGCTTTAAACCCATTATTAACCCATTCACCACCGCTACAGGGCAATGGGAATAGACGGGCAAAGTGCCAGAAAGGGCAAATCTAATTATAGATTTGCCTTTACTGGGGTGTCTGGGGGCAGATGTTAGTAGCCAGGGGGGGCACAAAATAAATGTACCCTCCCTAGGCTATTATTATCTGCCCCACTCGCTGGCTTTGTCTGTCTAGTAGACAAAATAGCGCGGGAGCCCACGCATTTTTTTTTCAACGAATTTACACCTTTAATTAACCCCTACATGTGTGAAATTTTGCACACATACACTCATGTAATTGTTAGTGAAAACCATATATCAAACTACATGAAATGACATGGTTAACTGTATGTAAACCATGTGTCATTTCATGTCGGGTCTGCAATTTCACAAAAGCCGGCAATTGAATTAGCGGCTATTACACTATGTAGAAGTGCATGAACTAGAAATATATGTATATATATATATATGTCTCAATGACATGTATGTATGTATATATATATATATATATATATATATATATATATATATATATATATATATATATATATTCTATGTGTGTATATGTATTCTTTCTTTTGTGATTTAAAAACTATTCATTTGGATCCATTATATGTTGGTTTTGCTAGCCACCGACAAAATCTTGCAAGTCGGATGTCAATCGGATGTGAAACGTACGCTCACATGCGACAAAATCGCATCAGCCACGGAAAATCGGATGCAAGACGCATCAATGTTCATGAAACTTTTCTGCGATAATCGACCGACTAAAACGGTCAGATTTTTTAGATGTTATGTGCGATTCCAGCCTTAGTGCCCGATTCATCATTGCATTTCTGCTATTATTTTGGGTGTGAATACCTCTCAGTTCATGACTTTTTGATTTGCGACAAATTAATCACCTGCTTTAGTTAGCTTTCCGATTTTTACTTCCATGCGACTGTTCCAGATGCTTTAGACAGATTCATTAAAGGCAACTTAAAAAATAAAACCATTTTGGTGCAACTCTACTCCAGACCCTCTGCAGTGATTTTATGTAAGTCAATTATTTTGGCACATTATTTTGCAAAATGTGTTACTTTTTCCACTAAAAAGTCACAAAACCAATTAAAGATAGAAAAGAAGATAATTTTGGGCTTTGCGCAAAATTCATAAATCATGTGCACGATTTTGATTAAACTGGCACAAAAAATGTCACCAAAAACCCAAGTAACAAAAAAAAACAAAACAAAACTGTGCAAATGATGAACACTGCAACTCTCTACTAATCGGTCTACCTAATACTAAACTCTCCTCTCCTATCCATACTGAATACAGCAGCCAAGCTGATATTTCTGTCCAGCTGCTACACCGATGTCTGCAGCCTGTGCCAGTCATTGCACTGGTTTCCCTTTCGTAATAGAATACAACATAAATTTATGACACTTGCATACAAAGCTTTCCACAATGTTGTATCATCCTACATCTCACCCTCATCTCTCTCTATCAACCTACTCGTACTCTCCATTCTGTTATTGATCGAATATTAAAGGGGTTGTCTGGTCCAAGCCAATAAGTGCAGTCACTCTGTGTGACTGCAGACTTATGAATCCCCCCAGCGCATGCACTGTGTGCTGCGGGATTTGCGGGTTTCAGATTCGGGACTGGAGGGTATGTATACATTAAATATATTCCCAGGCAGTGGGCGTGGCCTCGCCTCTAGTCGGCCATGCCCACTGGCCGTCCACGTCAGTAGACAGGGAGCAGTCTCGCTCTGTGTAAGTATATGGAGCAAGGCCGCACCCACCCGCCCGCCGGGGGGTATGTATAACACATACATACTGGTCTGAAAACGGTGAATCCCCACAGCACACAGTGTGTGTGCTAGGAGGATTCATAAGTCTGCAGCCACACAAAGTGACTACAGACATCAATTTGGACTGGAAAACCCCTTTAACATCCTTCTTAATCTGAACCTCTCACTCCCAAGGCTTTTCTCAAGCTGCACCCATTCTCTGGAATGCACTACATTATTTCCAGTCCTTTATATATTAATCAGATTACTCACTCTCCTTTTTATACAATAACCAAGAACTGTTATTGCATGTGCTACAGTCATAAAACTAATCACTAGATCCTTGTAATAAATGCTAAATATTTCACGTGATTCATACAACACAAATCCAGATTATATTGTATAACATTGATTTTGAGCATATGAGCATTCGTGACAGAAGTTTAACGCGTTGGACAACTGTTCAACTTTAGCATAGAAATGCATTCACATTACATTTTCTGACCAACACCACATTATAGACTAAAGCCCCTGTCACACACAGCGATCTCGCTAGCGAGGTCGCTGCTGAGTCACTAGTTTTGTGACGCAGCAGCGAGCTCACCAGCGATATCGCTGTGTGTGACATTCAGCGACGATCAGCCCCCTGCCGGGTATCACTGATCGTCGCTGAATGTCCTGGACATTTTTTTGCTCGTTGGTCTCCTGCTGGCCAGCACGCATCGCTGCGTGTGACAGGCGGGAGACCAGCGATCCACTGGTAACCAAGGTACACATCGGGTTTCCAGGCGCCGGGTGGTGCCTGGAAACTCGATGTGTACGATAGATACCAGCGCGCTGCTGCAGGGGAGCTGGTAACCAAGTTACACATTGGGTTTCCAGGTGCCGCGCAGCGCCTGGAAACCCGATGTGTACCTTGGTTACAAGCTCCCTGCACCAGCGGGCTGGTATCCAAAGTACACTGCGGGTAACTAAGCGACGTTACCCGCAGTGTCGCTGTCCTGATCGCTGCCTGTTTGGCAGCTCAGGCAGCGATCATGTAGCGACACACCAGCGATCCTAACAAGTGCGTATGGTTGTCGGGATCGCTGGTGTGTCGCTATGTGTGACGGGGCCCTTATAAGCACAACTTTTAGTGCCACTCTTATGCAATCTTGAGATTTTTACCTGATTGAATATCAGGACCTCCTGTTTGTTCTCGGGTGCCATAACCTAACATGTTGCCCCTAAGGCAATCAGAATGTGCTATCCACAAATACTGGAAGAGATAGGGGCGTGTAATCAGGGCTGTGGAGTCAAAATAAATTGGACCGGCTCCTAAAATATATAATACATTGGGTACAGTAGTATAATGCAGGATGTGCTGTACATTTTTTCATAAGAATTTAGGAAAGTTATGAATGTCCTATAATGTTGTTCTTTTCCTGATCTAATGATCTAGGTTTTAGTTGAGATGAATCTATGCTGCACTCAAGGAACTTGTGTACAGCGATAGAAATTCTTTTGTAACCTTGGCCAGATGTGTGCCTTGCCACAATTCTGTCTCTGAGCTCTTTGGCCAGTTCCTTTGACCTCATGATTCTTATTTGGTCTGACATGCACTGTGAGCTGTGAGGTCTTATATAGACAGGTGTGTGCCTTTACAAATCAAGTCCTATCAGTTTAATTACACACAGCTGGACTCCAATGAAGGAGTAAAACCATCTCAAGGAGGATCACAAGGAAATGGACAGCAAGTGACTTAAATATGAGTGTCTGAGCAAAGGGTCTGAATACTTAGGACCATGTGATATTTCAGTTTTTCTTTTTTAATAAATTTGCAAAAATTTCTACATTTCTGTTTTTTTTTCATTCAAGATGAAGTGCAGAGTGTACATTAATGAGAAAAAAAATATCTTTTTTAAATTTACCAAATGGCTGCAATGAAACAAAGAGTGAAAAATTTAAAGGGGTCTGAATACTTTCCGAACTCACTGTATGTACATGACCAGTGCTGTGGAGTTGCGAGTCAGGGAAATTGAGAACTAGAGGTTTAGCTTACCGACTCCACAGCCCTGTAGTGTAATGATACTGCTATGAATAGTCCAAATCCAGGGCTACATCGTGGGCATCATGTCCCTATTCTTGAGCAATGAATGGAGGATATCTCAGAGTATATCTGATTTATTGTTTTATTAATGTGATTGTGGCATGGGCCAGTTCTTCTAAAGGGGTTGACTAGTGCAAACAAGTTTATCACCTATCCACAGAATAGGTGAAAATATATTGATCAGTTAGGGCCGGACTGCTGGGACACACATAATTGGGCACTTTTCTCCTCCTTGGAATAGAGCGACAGAGCACATGCCTGACCGCTGCTCCAATCATTCCCTATGGGGATAGCTGTCAGCTATGACTCCTAACTCCCCAATTCCTGTGTTCTCTAAAAAACAGCCAGAGTTCTCTTCCAGGGAGAACAGACCACTCAAATTCAGCAGGCCGGATCCTTCTCTTCCCAGACATCATCTGTTGAGGGGGAGTTGGGAGGCCCTCACACACATTAAACTGTTGCTGGATGCTGCTGATATCGGTGTGTTCAGACGACTTCAGTATAAGGGTTTATATTCAGATGCCATTAGCATTCTGGATCAGATTTACATCAGTGCTTGCTCAGTGTGTGGCTGTTTTTACTGTCAGAATTTGATCAGTTTTTATTTTTGTCTAGGAAAGGCTTGAGAAAACTCATCTGAAACACACATGAAAATCAGACTGCAAACAGAAGGCATCCGATCGATGGGCAATTTTTGGGCAGACTCAGACTTGTATTGGCGAGTATGTTCCGTGATTCGGATAAAAATCTGACACGTCTCCGTCTGCTGCTGCGTGGTTTACAGCCCCATAGACTATATGGGGTAGGAGCTCAATCCTTGAAGAAACACGGATAGAACACATAGGTGAAAATCTGATGTCTGAATGATGCCAAATCTTAAAAATGTATATCACATGCCTTATGATACTAAGAATAGTGGAAGCAGAAATTTGAGATGCTAAAATAAATATTCTCAATTCTCTAAAAGGAATGCGTTGGTCAGAAAGTGGCTCTTCTAAAAATCTGTGGTTTTGAGCATATATAGGACTATATGAGTGGCTCGGAGACTCTCCTGACCCGAGGCCAGTCCGAGCACTGTAGTTCGATCTCAATCCAATTTATCACGGATGTCCGACTGCACACATAGGCCTAGTTCAGACTACAGCATTTTCCATTCATGAGCTGCCTGTGTGCAAAATGGCCCAATTGTTGCCTATGTGCTAGTGCAGATGAGCAATTTTCCGCACGGATGTGTTACAGATGAGCTACTGTATGTAATGACAGGCAGCCCCTGTACCGTACTGAGACGAGGATGAGTGCACGGAGCTGCATACAGACCCCATCTTTTCCACAAATTGTGGACAGAACTGGACGATTATCTGATACTGATACTTTAAAGAAGCACTAGACTCACTGATCAGTGTCTTCCCCGCGCCGCTCTGATCGTCTCACGTGACTGATATTCCAATTAGTTGGGTAACACTGCACTTTGCGTGAGCATGAAGTCACTTTTACAATGCAAGTCTAAGGAGGTTCAATGTGAGCCGGAATTTTAGTCATGTGACTATAAAAAAAAAAAAAAAAAAGGACTGGAGCGGCGATAGAAAAGGGAAGATGCGATGAGTGAATGTATTACTGCACTTATTTTTTTTATTTATTTTACTCAATTATATAGCGCCATTAATTCCACAGCCCTTTACAGATGGCACTGTCCCCATTGGGGCTCACAATCTAGATTCCCTATCAGGATGTCTTCGGAGTGTGGGAGGAAACTGCAGAACCCGGAGGAAACCCACGCAAACAAAGGGAGAACATACAAACTCTCTGCAGATGTTGTCCTTGGTGGGATTTGACCCAGGACCCCAGCACTGCAAGGCTGCAGTGCTAACCAATAAGCCACTGTGCTGCACTTCACTGCATTACATGGACACAGGTGTAAGGAGTAACAAAAATGTCTTTGGAGCCTGACAAGACCTGCGGCTGATTTATAGCACAGGGGAGAATCTTTTCAGCTCTTCACTACAACAACTCTGTTCCTGCAGCATTTGAAAAACAAATTGAAACAAGTCAGATTGTCTGGACAGTCCTGGAAGCTTTGCCTCCCTCCTGTGGACGAGCTACGCTACAATCAGCCAGAACCTGCGGCATCTACACTACAGGCAGGTGGACGGTCCTCTGGAGTGGGCTGCGGGCCTCCAGATGTGACTGGTGAGATGGATGAATATACCATATAGGGGGTCGTATCACAAGCAAAACATGAAGCTTTTTTTTTCCCCAAAAACAGCGCCACGTTTATTTATTATTATTTATGATGCTTTGCTTATATAGCGCTATCATATTCCACAGCGTTCTTACAGACATTATCGGTACTGTCCCCATTGGAGCTCACAATCTACATTACCTATCAGGATGTCTTTGGAGTGTGGGAGGAAACCCACGCAAACAGGGAGAGAACATACAGACTCCACAGGCAGTCTCTGGTTTTGCAGCCAAGGTTTATTTAAATAAGGACATTTCAATATCATTAATGATAATGACAGATGAAACACCACAACAGCATTCCTCTACACGTGACCTGTACATTGTGCTCACTGTGCAGAGAATGCGCAGTCACAGATATGACACCGCCATGTGGGAGACAGATCACATTCCCAGGCCATTACAGCACGAGAACATACCAGAGGTGGCCGGACATGTCACCTGTGTGTGGTCAGGAGCTCGGGGGGCGTCAGGAGATCGCGGTGCAGGGAAGGAAAGGACTCCCAGTTATATTCTCATACATATTATACAGAGGATGGGGGTGTCAGGAGCGCGGGGGGGGGGGGTTCAGGAGCTCGGTGGGTGGGGTGTTGGGGGTGTCAGGAGCTTGGGAGGTGGGGGGGTGTCAGGAGATCGGAGTGCAGGGAAGGAAAGGACTCCCAGTAATATTCTCATACATATTATACAGGGGATGGGGGGTGTCAGGGAAGGAAAGGACTCCCAGTTATATTCTCATACATATTATACAGGGGATGGGGGTGTCAGGAGCTCAGTGGGGGTGTGTTGGGGGGTGTCAGGAGCGGGTGGGGGTGAGAGCCGGGGGGGGGTCAGGAGACGGGTGCAGGGAGGAAAGGACTGCCCAGTTATATTCTCATACATATTATACAGGGGATGGGGGTGTTCAGGAGCGCGGGGGGGTTCAGGAGCTCGGGGCGGGGGGTGTCAGGAGATCGGGGTGCAGGGAAGGAAAGGACTGCCAGTTATATTCTCATACATATTATACAGGGGATGGGGGGTGTCAGGAGCGTGGGGGGATTCAGGAGCTCGGTGTGGGGGTGTTGGGGGGTGTCAGGAGCTTGGGAGGTGGGGGGGGTGTCAGGAGCTCGGGGCGGGGGGAGTCAGGAGATCGGGGTGCAGGGAAGGAAAAAGGACTGCCAGTTATATTCTCATACATATTATACAGGGGGATGGGGGTGTCAGGAGCGTGGGGGGATTCAGGAGCTCGGTGTGGAGGTGTTGGGGGGTGTCAGGAGCTCGGGCGGGGGGTGTCACGAGATCGGGGTGCAGGGAAGGAAAGGACTGCCAGTTATATTCTCATACATATTATACAGGGGATGGGGGTGTCAGGAGCGCGGGGGGGATTCAGGAGCTCGGTGGGGGGTGTCAGGAGATCGGGGTGCAGGGAAGGAAAGGACTCCCAGTCATATTCTCATACATATTATACAGGGGATGGGGGTGTCAGGAGCGCGGGGGGGGGGGGGGGTTCAGGAGCTCGGTGGGGGGGTGTTAGGAGCTTGGGAGGTGGGGGGGGTGTCAGGAGCTCGGGGGCGGGGGTGTCAGGAGATCAGGGTGCAGGGAAGGAAAGGACTCCAGTTATATTCTCATTATACAGGGGATGGGTAAGCTGCTCTCCCAGTGGTGGCGCCCCTAATGTACATATCAGCATGAAGTGCACAGATCAGCCATGGCAGCAGTTTACACCGGCATACCTCACCTTTCATCACAAGACACAGACTATGACCCCCCCAGCAACCATAACACCCGCCCGCAGGCCCCGTTACCTGTCCCCGCTTCTCCCGGTCCGTCCTCCAGTCTCACTGACAACTTTACTGCGGTTTTGGTTCTATTTTCTTTACCTCCTCACTCCTTCCGTGGGCGGAGCTTCACCGTGATGTTTACACGTGACCGACAACACCGAGAGGTAGTCATCACTTCTGTGTAGTGATTGGTGAGGGCGGCACATTCCATGGATACTGATGAGGACGCGGACGCCATGTTTGTTAGTGGCAGTGTTTTCCTAGTGCAGGCCTATACCGTTTCTATGGCGACACTGAGTCATTCCTGTATTACAGATAGCCTGGGTGATGTAGTCTGCTTGTCAGATGACTGACAGGGCTCCACTCTGATAGAGCTGCTGTCATACATAAAGGGTGGCTCTAGTCATTAACCCCTTCACCCCAAGGGTGGTTTGCACATTAATGACGGGCCAATTTTTAAAATTCTGACCACTGTCTCTTTATGAGGTTATAACTCTGGAACGCTTCAACGGATCTTGGCGTTTTGAGAGTGTTTTCTCGTGACATATTGTACTTCACGTTAATGGTAAAATTTCTTCGATATAACTTGCGTTTATTTTTGAAAAAAAACGCAAATATGGCAAAAATTTTGAAAATTTTGCAATTTTCAAACTTTGAATTTTTATTCCCTTAAAACAGAGAAATATGTCACACAAAATAGTTAAGAAATAACATTTCCACATGTCTACTTCAGCACAATTTTGGAACCAAAATTTTTTTTTTAGGAAATTATAAGGGTTAAAAGTTGACCAGCGATTTTTCATTTCTTCCGCTTCATTGGGGGGACACAGGAAACCATGGTGTATGCTGCTGACATGGAGGCTGACACTATGCAGAAAAAAAGTTAGCTCACTCCTGCGCAGTGTACACCCCTCCGCAGGAACTATGGATTATGTTTGCTTAGTGTTCAGTAGGAGGTAGACACGGGTCTCTCTGGAGACCATATCTACCTATTGTGCGTCGTTCCTTTTCGGGTTTTTTCGGAGGGATACAGTGTGAACGGTCACTACTGTACTCCAGTAGAGAATTTGGTAGGCGTGTTCTGCCACCCGTATCCTCATATGTTGGTACTTTGGCAGGACCCCAAGGATCCCTGTCCACAGACGTGTGTTCGGTGGACCACGGAAGGAGGGACGGGCCTGCCTCGTCCCCCACTCACTCGCCCACCAGACCCTGTCGGTGAAGAAGACCGGTCGTTCCGCCCCTGGACCCGGACGTCCACCTATTTCTGAGGTACTGTCCCTCTTTCCTCCACAGCAAGAGAAGATTAAAGGGAAAAGAAGTTAAGATGGAAGAAGTTTTTAAAAAAAGGGAAACCCCCAAATTAGAGTAGGGGGAAAGAGCGTCCACTCCCATTCTCTCTTTCGTTCCAAACCCCTTACAAGCAAGGGTTTTTTCCTGTGGTTCAAACGTCTCCCTCAGCCTCCCTTCCCCAGGTCACCCGCTTTTCAGGCGCCTGGCTGCGTGCTCCTTGCGGGGGGTCGCCTTTTTTGTGCTCTATTTTTTTGCCCCATTTTATTGTTTTCCCGGGGCCCTCCGCGCTGCCCCCCCTTCTTTGGGCCCGGCCGCGGGCTCTAATTGAGGCCCCGGCTTCATTTCGGGCCTACTCATGGCTCCGGCTTGCCCCTTCTGGCCTTTCGGGCGGGCTTTTTTCCCGCCCGTCCTGCTTTCCAGCGCTGCTTGGGCTCCGCTCACCTCCCTCGGCCCTTCTGTGGACTACAGCCGCCGACATGGGCGCCTTTTTTGGGATCAGCTTGCTAATGGTGAATGGTTGGCGCTTAGTGTCTGTTTTTTTGGCAATACAATTGCGGTTGTGGCATATGGGTATTGTTCTCTGTCTGCTGTGTGGTCCCGACTTGCCATGTTAGGTTGGTTGGCAGCAATTATTGTGGCCACTTTAGATGTAATGGCGATGCTCTTTCCCACGCATTGTATGAGGGTAGTCGACCGTCATTTTCGGCCCCCTTCTATGTATTTTTTGGGTGCCATCTCGGTTATGGGGTTGTTCCAGAGATGACACATACGCTGTTTTGTGTTGGTGTCGGAGGTTTTGTGGCGCGTTTGGGTCGCATATTGGTTGGGGCGGGGCATTCCCTGGATCGCTCCTCATCTTCTGGTATGTTTATATCCCCTTGTATTATCATCCTAAAGCACATGACCAGATTGGTCACCGATAAGGCTGGCGCCTGCGCTTTATTGAGCCTTCCGGCCTTTTTTTGTACACATGCCCACCTCCCTTCGGTTACCACAGGAGCCCCCTTTTTCTGCCCAGGGCAATTCTGAGACCCTACCCCGAGTGGGCTATGTCTCAGTCACAATCAGTGGGGACCTAAAGGGGTGTTCAGACCCTAGTGTCTTTATTAGACAGGTTGCCTTTTCGCACCATATCGCCGCGGCCCCCACAAGTCTCCCATTCCGGTCCGTCCGACCCAGGCCGTTAAGAAAACTAGATGGAGCACCGTTGTAGTTCCTCTCCCCGGGACAGGCGAGGCATCTTCGGACGCGCTTTCGGAAGATGAGGCGAACCTGGATTCAGAACAGTCCTCCAGCGGGGACAGATATGGGCAGAGCCCGTTGTTGCAGTCCCAAACAGACCTTAGGCATCAAAGCTACCGTTTTCGGAATCCGCAGATCAGGCGGTTTCGTTTAGTCGGTCCAGAACCACTTCCAAGGTGTTTGCCTTGCATTGAATTCATGGAGATACTCTTAGAGAGAGGGTTTTCTCGGCATGTTTTCTGTGGTTCAGTGGACAAAGAAGCTGACCACCAATCGCAGGCCAACGGTCTTAACCCAGGTGCACAACAGGGAGTTGAGTTTATTCTCCCTCTGATTCAAGCCCACAGTTCTTCCGTCACGGCAAATGACGGTACGGGTTATATCTAGAAACATGAATGCTAGGTTGGAAGGGACCTCCTGGGTCATTTTTGTCCAACCCCCCGCTAAAGTAGGATTCACTATATAAACCAGACAGATGTATGTCCAACCTCGTTTGAAGACTTCCTTGAAGGAGAACTCAACAGCTCTCGTGGCCCGCTGTTCGCTTGGTGATCATCTAAAGGTTCTGTCACACTAAGCGATCGCACCAGCGATAACGTCATGACCCGGCAGAGATCGTTTGTACATGCTATATGGTTGCTAGTTGTTCCAAACGGAAGATCTCATAAACGGCACATCGGCGATCAGCGATCTGTATAAAGACCTCGGCGGTCGTTGGGACCCGTCAACGCATGTATTGTTAAGACTAATCTGTGTCTCCTTCCACTCAGTTTCATCCTATTGCTTTTGGTCTTTCCCTGTGCAAATGGAATTAAAATAATCCCTTTTACAATGGACAGCCCCAAAAAATGACACAGTATTCCAGGTAAGGTCTGACCAGACTTCGTGGGGCGTGGGTTTCCACAAGTAAGTCCGTTATAACTAATGCCGTCAGGTGTCCGACCTTGACCGCAACACAGTCGGCTCTCTCCCGTAACCGTCTCCAGAGTTCTCTCCGCACGATTGTGTGCAGGTACTGAGAGCCAATCGCAGCACTCTATCCCGGGTTCCTGGTTTCTGCGCACCGTTTCCCCCAGGTACGTAGAGCCGTTTGAAACTGTTGTATTTTCGTGGATCGACAATTTTGAGTGGACTGCTGCCGTGGGGTTTTGGGATTCCGTGCTGTATCAGTGGTTTCAGATGTGCGGAGATCAGTGCTGCATCTCTCCTGCTCTTCTGTTCTAGCCGGTGAGTCAGGAATGCCCTTTCTCTTTCTTAGGGTCTTTTGCAGCTCTGCCCCGGCTCTCTTTGCCAGGCTCTCTTCTGTTCACGTCAGTGAGAGACGCCCGGTGTTCATTACATCTGGTTGGCTGCAACAAAAGGTTTTCGTCCGTTTTCAGGTTAGTCACAGTTTTCTTGTCTGCTGTGTGTTTTTTCTCGTTCATTAACATCTGGGGTTTTTAGTTACGAAAATCTGCACGTACCACAGGAAGGAGCACGTACCATGAGGTGGTTTGCAGCTGCAGCATAAACTGGCCCACCATTTTTTCTGCACAGATAAAGCTCGAGCAGCTCTGGGATTTTATTTCCGAGGGTGGCGCATCAGGTTCTCCCACCTCAGACAGGAATTGGATCTCACTCTGCACACGCATCAACCAGTGACAAACACTGCTCCAGGCCTGTATTCAATAAGAGTCTGATGATAAACGTTTCTTCCGTCAGCAGGATTCGTATCTTCTTCACTAGTATCTTCAGTGGTGTGATGTCCCATACTTGGGTAAGTGGGGCCCCCACACTACATTCTTCTCCCCGCTTCAAGGGGCCAGGATTATAGGATCAACAATGTATCATAGGGAAGGATCTTCTTCCTTAAACTATAAGATTCTCCAGAGTCCATGTATGGATCTGGCGGATACCGGGCTTAGCTAGTAAGCCTTGCAGGTTACGGAGGGTAGTTCTCCGACTGATTAGAGTTTTCTGCTGTTCCCCCCTTGGGTACTGTTTTGGGGGACGTCCCATGGTTACCTGTGCCCCCCAATGAAGCGTAGAGAAAAAAGATTTTGGTTGTTGCCGTAAAATCTGTTTCTCGGAGCCTTCATTGGGGACACAGCAACCCCCCAATTGGAAGCTCTGCTTACTTACTGTTACAGTTTGAGTTTGTGTTCTATCTCCTTTATAGATTGCTTCTCCTACTGCTTTCTCACTAACTGAAGTCCCTAGTTCCTGTCGGAGGGTGTTACACTGCGGAGGAGGAGCTAACTTTTTTTCTGCTTTAGTGTCAGCCTCCTAGTGGCAGCCCCATACACCCCCATGGTTACCTGTGTCCCCCCATGAAGGCTCGAGAAAACAGATTTTACAGTAAGCAACCAAAATCTTGTTTTTTACAACAAAATTTAACTTTTTAGCCACAAAAATGATCTTTTACAAACTTTTTTTTTATTTTCACAAGGGTTAAAGGACAGATAAAGTTGTGCAATTTCTCCTGAGTACGCCAATACCCCTTTGTGTGGGGGGAAAACCACTGTTTGGGCACCGGCAGAGCTCGTAAGGGAAGGAGGCGCCGTTTGACTTTTTCAAACTAAAATTGGCTGGAATTGAGATTGGATGCCATGTCGCGTTTGGGAGCCCCTGATGCGCCTAAACAGTGTAAATCCCCCCCAGTGACACCATTTTGGAAACTAGACCCCTAAGGAACTTTCTAGATGTGTGGTGAGCACTTTGAACCCCCAAGTGTTTCACAAAAGTTTATAATGCCTGGGTTGTGAAAAAAAAAAATTTCCACAAAAATAAATTTTTTTGTCCCAAATTTTTGATTTTTCCCAACGAAATTGGACCCAAAGTTGTTGTCCAATTTGTCCTGAGTACGCTGATACCCCATATTTTGGGGGGGGGGGGAACTGTTTGGGCGCACGGCCAGGGCTTGGAAAGGAAGTAGTAACGTTTGGAATGCAGACGTTGATGGGGTCATGTTTCTGTTTGCAGTGCCCCAGATGAGCCTAAACAGTGGAAACCCCCACAAATGACCCATTTTGGAAACTAGACCCCTAAGGAACTTATCTAGATCTGTGGGAGCACTTTGACCCCAAGTGCTTCACACAAGTTTATAATGCCCGGGCATGAAAATAAAAAATCCTATTTTTTTCCCACAAAAAATTATTTTTAGTCACTAATTTTTTATTTTCCCCAAGGGTAACAGGGAGAAATTGGACACAAAAGTTGTTGTCCAATTTGTCTGAGTACGCGATACCCCATATGTGGGCAGAGCTCAGAATGGAAGGAGCACCATTTGACCTTTTTCCAACCAAAATTGGCTGGAATTGAGATTGGACGCCCTGTTGCCATTTGGAGAGCCCCTGACTGTGCCTAAAACGTGGGAAACCCCCCACAAGTGACCCATTTGGGAAACTAGACCCCTAAGGAACTTATCTAGATTCTTTGGTGAGCAATTTGAACCCCCAAGTGCTTCACACAAGTTTATAACGTAGAGCCGTAAAATTAAAAATTTTTTCCACAAAAATGATCTTTTTTACCCCAATTTTTATTTTCCCAAGAGTAACAAGACTCCAAAAGTTATTGTTCAATTTGTCCTGAGTAGCTGTTACCCAATATGTGGGGGTAAACCACTGTTTGGGTGCATGGTAGAGTCTGGAAGGGAAGGGCGCCGTTTGACTTTTTCAAAACAGAAATTGGCTGGATGCCATGTCGTGTTTGGAGAGCTCCTGATCTGCCTAAACAGTGGAAACCCCCGACAAGTGACACCCATTTTGGAAACTAGACCTCAAGGAACTTTTCTAGATGTGTGGTGAGCACTTTGAACCCCAAAGTGCTTCACAGAAGTTTATAACGTACAGCCATAAAATAAAAAAATCCTTTTTTTTTTTACAATAATTTATTTTTTCGCCCCCAATATTTTATTTCCACAAGGGTAACAGGGAAATTGGACCCCAAAAGTTGTTGTCAATTTGTCCTGAGTACGCTGATGCCCAATATGTGGGAGAAAAAACTACTGTTTGGGGGACACGTTGGGGCTTGGAAGGGAAGTAGTGACGTTTTGGATTGCAGACTTGATGGAATGGTTTGGGGGCGACATGTGCATTTGGAGAGCCCTGATGCGCCTAAACAGTGGAAACCCCCACAAGTGACCCATTTGGAAAATAGACCCCACAGGAACTTATCTAGATGTGTGGTGAGCACTTTAAACCCCAAAGTGCTTCACAGAAGTTTATAACGTACAGCCGTAAAAATAAAAAATCCTTTTTTTTTACAAAAAATGATTTTTTCGCCCCCATTATTTTTTTTCACAAGGGTAAAGGAGAAATTGGACCCAAAAGTTGTTGTCCAATTTGTCCTGAGTACGCTGATACCCAATATGTGGGAGGAAAACTACTGTGTGGGTACACGTTGGGGCTCAGAGGGAAGTAGTGACGTTTTGGATTGCAGACTTTGATGGAATGGTCTGGGGGGTCATGTCGCATTTGGAGAGCCCTGAAGCACCTAAAACAGTGGAAACCCCACAAGTGACCCATTTTGGAAAATACATCCACAAGGAACTTATCTGATGTGTGGTGAGCGCTATTTATGCCCAAGTGCTTCACAGAATTTATAACGTACAGCGTTTTAAAAACAAAAAAATCATTTTTTTTTTTTCAAAATGATTTTTTCGCTCCCAGTTTTTTATTTTCCCAAGGGTACAGAAGGAAAATAGGACAAATTGCACAATAACTCTTGGGGTCCAGAGTACGCTGATACCCATATGGTGGGGGTTAAACTACTGTTTGGGCGCATGGCAGAGTCAGAAGTGGGAAAGGGGCACCGTTTGACTTTTTCAA
>JARQOD010000002.1:567747810-567895654 GCA_033576555.1 Oophaga sylvatica | reverse complement strand
AGGAGAATGTGCTGAAGGGGTTGAAGTGGGGGAAAAGGCGTTTTCTTTCGACTGCTTAATGGATAGAGTTGTGGAAGTGATGATATCATAATGTGCTTCAGAGGGGGCACCGCCTCCATCCAGATATACTTGTGAGCGTTCTTTCCTAGGAAGGTATTTTATATTTGTTTTATTGTCCTGCTTCGAGGATTTAGCGAGTCTCAACCACCTGCACAACAGTTAGCAAGGCCGAAAAAAAAAGACATTTGTCCATCCAGTTCAGCCTATGTTCCGTAAGAATAAATCCCCAGATCTACGTCCTTCTAAAAAACCTAATAACTGTAAGATGCAATATTGTTACGCTCCAGTAAGACATCCAGGCTTCTCTTGAACCCCTCGACTGAGTTCGCCATCACCACCTCCTCAGGCAAGGAATTCCAGAGTCTCACTGCCCTAACAGCAAAGAATCCTCTTCTATGTTGGTGGAAAAACCTTCTCTCCTCCAGGTGAACGGCTTTATAGTAGATTTGGATGCCACAACTCTGTTTTGGCCAAGAGATAAGTTTATATGGAAGTCTTGATTTTTTAAATTTCCAAATATATTGAGAGATGGTCTATTTATCTGAGGAAAAGAAGGACGGTGGTGGGGCAGGGGGTTTGTGTCTATGGGAAGCATATTTAAAATGTATAAAATGTTGGGATGTACAGTACAGACCAAACATTTGGACACCTCATTTAAAGATTTTTCTGTATTTTCATGACTATGAAAATTGTACATTCACACTGAAGGCATCAAAACTATGAATTAACACATGTGGAATTATATACTTAACAAAAAAGTGTGTAACAACTGAAATTATGTCTTATATTCTAGGTTCTTCAAAGTAGCGACCTTTTGCTTTGATGACTGCTTTGCACACTCTTGGCATTCTCTTGATGAGCTTCAAGAGGTAGTCACCGGAAATGGTTTTCGCTTCACAGGTGTGCCCTGTCAGGTTTAATAAGTGGGATTTCTGGCCTTATAAATGGGGTTGGGACCATCAGTTGTGTTGTGCAGAAGTCTGGTGGATACACAGCTGATAGTCCTACTGAATAGACTGTTAGCTGCTTTTTTCTTGCCATAATACAAATTCTAAGTAAAGAAAAACGAGTGGCCATCATTACTTTAAGAAATGGAGGTCAGTCAGTCCAAAAAATTGGGAAAACTTTGAAAGTGTCCCTAAGTGCAGTTGCAAAAACCATCAAGCGCTACAAAGAAACTGGCTCACATGAGGACCGCCCCAGGAAAGGAAGACCAAGAGTCACCTCAGCTTCTGAGGATAAGTTTATCCGAGTCACCAGCCTCAGAAATCGCAGGTTTACAGCAGCTCAAATTAGAGACCAGGTCAATGCCACACAGAGTTCTAGCAGCAGACACATCTCTACAACAACTGTTAAGAGGAGACTTTGTGCAGCAGGCCTTCATGGTAAAATAGCTGCTAGGAAACCACTGCTAATGACAGGAAACAAGCAGAAGTGACTTGTTTGGGCTAAAGAACACAAGGAATGGACATTAGACCAGTGGAAATCTGTGCTTTGGTCTCATGAGTCCAAATTTGAGATCTTTGGTTCAAAGCACCGTGTCTTTGTGCAACGCAGAAAGAGAAAGCCAAGAGTGTGCAAAGCAGTCATCAAAGCAAAAGGTGGCTTCTTTGAAGAACCTAGAATATAAGACATATTTTCAGTTGTTTCACACTTTTTTGTTAAGTATATAATTCCACATGTGTTAATTCATAGTTTTGATGCCTTCAGTGTGAATGTACAATTTTCATAGTCATGAAAATACAGAAAATTCTTTAAATGAGAAGGTGCGTCCAAACTTTTGGTCTGTACTGTATATAAAGTTTTAACTTTATTTTTTCCTACCCATCCAGGACAAAGGGGTAAGTCGTAAAATTTTAGAAGAGATTTCATATTTTCTAGTAGGGGTAGAAAGCTGTTTTAGTATAAAGGGTTACTGGTGATCTTAATCCTGAAAAGGGCCATTTAAAAGGGGTGGATTTTTGCCGAGGGTGTAGAGATGTTAAGGGCTTCTAACTTTTCTAGGTTAATCTTGAAGTTGGACAGCTCACCTAACTTTTTAAGGGTTTCCAATAATTTGGGAACGGCTACTTTGGATTTGATAGCATTAGGAGTAATTCATCAGTGAAGGCTGCAGCTATTTGTTCTTTATGTTTAATTTTATAATTTTACTACCGTGAATGTCAGCGTCTTGTCTGATTTGTTGTATTAAGGTTTCCATGACCAGGGTAAAGAGGGAGGGAGAGAGAGGCCACCCCTAACGTGTTCCATTCTGATTGGTAAAGCTTTGTGATAGGATGCCATTTACTCTTATCTTTGCTCAGGGGAAAGAGTAAAGCGAGAAGATGGCGTCTATAAGTTTAGAAGGGAATGCAAACCTTTCCAAAGTATATGCCACGAAGCACCACTTTATTCTGTCAAATGCTTTTTCTGCATCAGCTGGACTTTACCTTTATTTTAACAGATACATTGGAGATATGATTTTGTTGCACTTAATAAAATTTACAGTGCCCTGAAAAAGTATTCATACCCCATGAACTTTTTCACATTTTTTCACACCCAGAAACTTAATTGCATTTTATTGGGAATTTATGTGATATACAAAGTAGCAAGTAGAAAGTGAAGTGTAAAGAAAATGATGCATGGTTTACTAATTATTTTAAAAATTTAAATCTGAAAATTGTGACGTGCATTTGTATTCAGCCCCCTGCAGGCTGATATCCATAAATAAAATCCTGAGCGACCAATTGCCTCCAGAAGTCACGTAATTAGTAAACCGAGTCCACACGTGTGTAATCTATTCTCAGTATAACTACAGCTACTCTGTGAAGGCCTCGAGGTTTGTTGGAAAAAATTAGGGATCAAACAGCATCATTAAAGCCAAGGAACACAACAGACAGGACAGGGATAAAGTTGTGAAGAGTAAAGCAGGGTTTGGTTATAAAAAATACGAATTTTGGTAAGAACTTACCTGTAAAATTCTTTTCAGCAAAGGAAGCAAGGGGGACACTTCATTACTTCTGGGTAGGGCGGAGCCAGGTAGTAGGACTAACCTCAGGTTCTAAAAATGGGTGTTGTCCGGCCCCTCCGGCTCTGGCTCCTCCTGCCGTACACTCCAGTTTTGTACACAAGCTAAGGAGAAAGAAATCACCAGCGGAGTGCCATAACCAATCTGAAAGGGTTCAAAAGACCAAAGTTATGCACATAACATGAATACCACACAGCTCAGGTACCACTCACAAAACCTGACCACTGCGATGAGCTGGCGATGCCGGAAAGAGCCGTAGAGCGCTGACCTCAGCTCAGAAACTCACTTATCAGAGAGAGCCGCGCTGCATCTGAAACAACACCTTCTGCCTTATGGGAGGGAGAAGTGTCCCCCTTGCTTCCTTTGCTGAAAAGAATTTTACAGGTAAGTTCTTACCAAAATTCGTATTTCAGCTGCAGATGGAAGCAAGGGGGACACTTCATTACTTCTGGGATGTCCCAAAGCAGTACAAAAACAAGGGTGGGAAAAAACCTTAAACAGGCAGAAGCCAACACCTTGATACATGCGCAACAGGCGCAACATAAACTTAACTAGAAGTTTTCAAAATACAGCCGCCTGAAAGACTCTGCGTCCTAAGGCCGCATCAGCGGAGGCACTGATGTCCACCTTATAAAACTTTGTAAAGGTGTGAACAGAACGCCAAGTCGCTGCTCGACAGAGCTGAGCTGCCGAAGCCCTTGATGAAGGGCCCACGAAGAGCCCACAGCTCTCGTGGAATGAGCCCAATATTAATCGGGCAAGGTTCGTCCATAACACGGTAAGCTTCCAAAATAGCTGACCGGATCCAACGAGCTATAGCATCTTTAGAAGCCCGTTGACCACGACGACGACCTGCTGGAATCACAAAAAGAGAATCCGACTTCCGGAAACTCTGCGTAACTGACAAGTAGAACTTCAATGCCCGCACTAAGTCCAATGAGTGCAAGGCCCGCTCCTTCGCATTCTTTGGTTCTGAACAAAGCGAAGGCAACACAATATCTTGATTGTCATGGAATTGAGATACCACTTTAGGGAGAAAATCACGTCGCGTGCGAAGAACAACGCGATCCGGGAAAAATTCCAAGAAAGGTGGTGAACATGAAAAAACCGCCAACTTGGAAACCCGTCTCAAGGAAATGACCGCCACTAGGAAGGCAACCTTCCAAGAAAGCAAAGAAAGATTAATAGCATCCATAGGCTCGAAAGGAGCACTTTGAAGAGCTTTCAAAACCAGATTAAGCCGCCAAGGCGACACAGGAGTTTTCCTTGGAGGAAACTGACGGGCTGCTCCGCGAAAAAAGGCACATACGTCCCTACGCGAGGCAATAGCTTTAAGACAAAGCACCGACAGGGCAGACACCTGACCCTTCGGGGTACTGATTGCCAAACCCTTATCCAGCCCGTGCTGCAAAAAAGGCCAACAAGTTGGGTAATGAAAATTTCTTTGGATTCCTGGAAGAACCCAAACACCATGAAAAGAAGGATTCCCAAATCCTGTAGTAATCCTAGTCGTAGCCGGACTTCTTGACACTCTCATAGTGGCAATGACCATTTCTGAAAACCCTTGACGGGTTAAAATCTCGGTCTCAAGAGCCAAGCCGTCAAACGCAGAGACCTCAGGCCCGGATGACACACGGGACCCTGAGTGAGCAAGTCCGGTCGAAGAGGCAGAGGAAAAGGAGGCGCCGCCAGAAGCGACATCAGCGTGGAAAACCACGTCCTTCTCGGCCAATCTGGGTCTATCAGAATAGCCGGAACCCTCTCCAGCCTGATCCGACGTAACACAAGCGGCAGCAAGGATATCGGTGGGAACACAAAACCAGCTGGTATTGGCTCCACGGAACCACCAGCGCATCCACTTCCACCGCGGTCGGATCCCTGTATCTGGACATGAAAGTTGGTAACTTGGCATTGATCCTGGAGGCCATCAAGTCTACTTGAGGAGTCCCCCATCGGGAGCACAGAAGTGCAAAGATTTCCGGATGAAGACTCCATTCTCCTGAATCCATCCTCTCTCGGCTGAGAAAGTCTGCCTGGATATTCTGAACTCCTGGTATGTGAATCGCAGAAATAGCCGGCACATGAGCCTCGGCCCATATCAGAATCCGAGATACCTCCGACATGAGTCTGGAGCTCCTCGTCCCACCTTGATGGTTGATATACGCAACCGCCGTCGCTTTGTCCGTCTGAACACGAACTGGTAACCCGCTCAAAGGGACCGTCCAATGTTGGAGGCAAAGAAAAATTGCCCTCAATTCCAGGATGATGATCGATAACACCGATTCTACCGGTGACCAAACTCCCTGAATCCAGAGATTGTTCCAAACTCCCCCCCAGCCCGTCAGGCTGGCATCGGTGGTCAAGACCGACCATGACGGGAAGAAAAGATTTTCCCAGGAAAAACCGTTTCGGACGTAACCACCAGTCCAGAGACTCTCGCACTTTGCGGGAGATTAAAACCCTGCAATCCAGTGTTTCCTGTGCACGATTCCATCTCTTCAAAATGAATCTTTGAAGCGTTCTGCAATGGAACTGAGCAAACGGAAGAGCTTCCATCGAAGCGACCATTAACCCCAGAAGGCGCATACATCTTCGAAGGGATACTGCTGTTGAGGACTGCACAGTCTGTGCCAGACAATGGATACTGGCTTGCTTGTCCTTTGGCAGAAAAACTACCACTTTCGCTGTGTCGAAAATCATGCCTAAAAACAGGATTGACTGAGAAGGCTCCAGGGATGACTTTTCCCAGTTGATCAGCCACCCGAAATCCTCCTGGAGCTGAAGGGATAAATCGCGAGCAGTCACTGCCTCCTCCTTTGAGGATGCCACAATCAGAAGATCGTCCAGATAAGGAAGTATCATGATCCCTTGTCTCCGAAGCATTGCCATAAGAGGTGCCAACACCTTTGTAAAAACTCGGGGTGCCGAAGCCAACCCGAAAGGGAGGGCCACAAACTGGTAATGGTCCTGACCTATGGCAAAGCGCAGAAAGCGCTGATGAGATCTTCCGATGGGAACGTGTAAATAGGCGTCGCGAATATCTATGGACACCAGAAAATTGTTCTGTGACAGGGCAGTCACCACTGAGCGAAGCGACTCCATGCGGAACTTTTGGGTGTAAACATGCCGATTTAACCTCTTGAGATCCAGAATGGGACAAAACTTTCCCTCCTTTTTGGGGACCACAAAGAGGTTGGAAAAAAATCCCCTTCCCCGGTCTTCCGGAGGAACTGACACTACTACACCCTTCTGTAGTAAGGAATCGACTTCCTGCCGCAGAGCGGTCAATAAGTCGGGATCTGACGGAACGCGAGACTGACAGAATCTTTCTGGAGGGCGAGAGAGAAACTCTATGAAATAGTCAGCCGACATTATTCGTGTCACCCAGGAGTCTGAGACGCGGGAGACCCAAACCGCTTGAAACAGGAGCAGGCGCCCCCCCACTCGAGAATCCTCGAGTGAACTTCTGGCGTCAGTCCGTTTTGGCGGGCTTTTTGTCAGATTCCCGCTTGTCATTGAACGGGTATTGTTTCCAAGAAGCGTTAGACTTTTGGGAAGACTTTTTCCCTGAAAAAGCGGGACGACTCGATCTCCAAGAGGATTGACCGACTCGTCTCCTGCCACGAAAAAAACCGTCGGTTACCACTGGTACCGGGTCTGTCAGATGCAGACGTTACAGCTCTACGCTGAGGTAAAGCTGACTCCTTTGTCTTAGCTTCAGCAATCAAATGATAGCAAACTTTGATTGGACAACCGCATCCCCAGTCCACTGTTTAAGCCACACGGCTCTCCAAACAGTGATTGCAGAAGATCGAGATCTGTACCGCAGGGATGTCCTCACATATATATAATATGTCGGGCTGTATTCCTCTTTATATCGGATAAAGGTCCAGCCTGCAGTGCTGTCTGCAGACGACCAATCCAGCCCAAGAGAGCTTTAGAAGCACACAAGGACCCTAGGACTACTAGTAGCTTCATAGATGGCTTTCACCGCCAACTCCGTTTTTTTTTTTTTGTGGATCCTGCAGATACGCCTTCAGGAGAAGGAATCCAATTAAATCCGTCAAACGCGGATACAAGGACCTCACCACTGCCCCATGAGTTTATCCATGGACGGCAAAACCTACAGCGACTATGTCGGAACATACGATCCGCATACTAGATTGTCTGAACCCATAGGTTAGCCAGACAAATAAAAAACAACCGCCACAACTGGCGTCAGACTGGTGCCGGACACAGTCCGAAGCAAACCCAAACGCGGACACAAAGTATCCACGCGCAAGCGTAGAAACAAAACGCATTCATGCATAGGCGCAAGACACAGTGCATACACCGCGCAAGCGTAAGATACAGAACGCAACCCACGCGCAGGCGTAGGACACAATGCATCCGTATTTCAGGTGAAAAATACAGAGTATACGTAGGGCAGCCGCAGTAAAATACAGCGTATTCATATAACACAAGTGTCAAAAAACACAGCGTATTAACTCAACATGAAAGGGATATAAATAGGGTCACGTGCGGATTCTATCCGCAGACGCCATACATGCGTTCCAGATCATTGAACATGCCCTCACACAGTATATATTACAATAAAATATGTAATAACAACATGTAAGAAAAAGAGGCGCTGAAGGGTTAAAAACTCCCACAGCAGGAGTTACCCCAGCCATCAGGGCTAACCGCTAAAGGGTTAATGCCGCAGCCTCCCTACCGCCCGTTAAGGCGAGGTACAAGATATATATATATATTCCTGCAGCACAGCTTGCAGGATCGCACCCTCAGCTAAAATCGTGCTGGAGGGTGCAGTATCGGCCGCTAAGGGGTTAATATTGCAGAATCGCACCCCCAGCTGTTAAAATCGTGCTGGAGGGAGCAGTATCGGCCGCTAAGGGGTTAATGTCTCAGCGTCCCCACGCCTGTGAAAGGCTACAAGAAAATATTCCTGCAGCACAGCTGCATTTGAATCGCACCCCCAGCTGTTAAAAATCGTGCCGGAGGGTTTTTTTTTTTTGCAGCGTCGGCGGCGAAGGGGTTAACGCCGAACTCACCCGGCTGGAGCGGTGCCTTTGAGGAGAGGAGAGAGGGAGAGACGAACGAAATAATCGGCTCTCTGCCAGCAATGGCCGCCGAAGCTCCCCTGTCTTATCCAGCCCGTGCAGAGACCGAAAGTGAAAGTGCCGGGCCGGCTGCCTTAAAGCGCGCGCTCTGGGCGCGAAATTCAAATAAAAAAGGCGGGAGCAACTCTCCCCTCCATCTCCTAAGTCCCGCAGGGCATCTGCCTGCGGACAAAAAAGTACCAGTGGCTGCCCGCAGCAGCCACTGAAGGCACCAAGGTAATAGCGTTGCCTGCAGCAACGCTAAATCACACTGATATATAGTAAAAATGTACAGCGCTGCCGTAGCAGAACGCTAAAGCACTCACATATATATAATAAAGATATGGAGTACTCACCAGCCAAAACGCCACAGGGACCCTCCACGGATATGTGACGCTGTGCCCATTGCTTCCCCATGAGGACAAGGAACGCAGTGACCCAGAACGTGGTGTGCGTCCTGTCAGGGATAGCCACCTCTTCCCCCGGACCGGCAAGAAAATGCAATGACCACCATTTAGGGAATACATTTCTGCCAGGGGAGAGGATGGGGACCAGCAGCGCCGGTACCCCTGATCCTCTAGACATAAAGTCCAGGACCCTGTCCGAGTAAAATAATAAACTCTTCTGAGGTGTTTTCTGAGGAGCTGCATTAGCAGCCGTCCTTCCTACTTGGACCTCAAGTCGAAACTGGAGTGTACGGCAGGAGGGCCAGAGCCGGAGGGGCCGGACAACACCCATTTTTAGAACCTGAGGTTAGTCCTACTACCTGGCTCCGCCCTACCCAGAAGTAATGAAGTGTCCCCCTTGCTTCCATCTGCAGCTGAAAAAACAAAAGACCAAGCTCTGAACATGTCACAGAGCACTGTTTAATCCATCATCCAAAAATGGAAGGAGTGTGGCACAACTGCAAACCTACCAAGACATGGGCGTCCACAAAAACAGACATCCTAAGCAAGGAGAGGACCAATTAGACAAGCAGAAGAGAGGCCCATGGTTACTCTAGAGTAACTGCAGAGATCCACAGCTCAGGTGGGAGAATCTGTCCATTAGGCCGGGATCACACATGCGAGAAACACGGCCGAGTCTCGCATGTGAATTCCCTGCACTGGGGCCAGCACTCGGGAGTGGATTGTGCGGCTGCATGTATTTCTGGTGGGAGGAGACGAACTGAATGATTATTTCTACCTTACACTGTTCAGCTCAGAAAGATGGATTCCTGCTCAACATTTCTTTTTAAGCACACAGTAAAGCAGTGGCAGCATAGAGGACATTATACAACAGTCCTGAGCTGTCTGGATGCTCATGTGAGTTAAAAGACTTGTTGGGAAGCTCAGTAAGATCTTTGTGCTCTGTGTCCGTTTTCCTTCTGAGCGTCTCAGCCCCCTATCCAGAGTATAATAATTTGTGTAAATGACACTGCTGTCAGCAGACCATCTGTCTTGTCACCCAATCAATAAGAAAAAAAAAAAAAAAAAAAAAAAAAACAGCTCAACTCATTCTTACTCAGACAAGTTCAAACGCCTGATGGGCGAGGATGAGAAGAAGTGTCTTATAAGTGAAGAAAGAAGCAGATTTCTCCGATAAGCCATTTTACAAAGTTTCATATATTTGTCTGTACTATTGTTCTATCCAAACTTTGGCGAATGTACAGTTCCTGATTAAGAATTTGCCAAGTTTTTTAAAAAATGTTTTCCTTTTCCTAGCTGATACCTTCTATGCTCTAATTTAGGTAAGTATACACTTTATTTCAGGAGATGTTGAACAGGAAAGGTTTTTTTCACATTTAATCTTTTCTCACCTGGGAGCTGTACAAAAAAAACAAAACCAGGATGGAAGCGATACACCTAATATACTTACTGAACTTAGTACTGTAATGCTAGTCATCTGCTGCCACCATGCCTTTCACTGGATCTTTCTCCCGCATCTAAAATTAAAACATCAGAATAATTATGTATTTAGTTAATACAAAACAAAATCTAAAAAAAAATTGTGTTTAATCTAGTTACATTCGGAAGCAAAGATAATAATCATTATCTCATTTCTGACATTTAACAGTAAGTTGTACTATTACATTGCTCTTGCTTTATAATATTCTTTCAATAACCACCACACAAAAAAATGAAATGAAAGTATTCCGATCACCTTCTTGGTCATCAGTCAGGGTTCTGATGCTTCTACTCTTAGGGACCAATTCAGCACACTGATCCAAATTACTAAGTCTGGCATATCAAAGCTAGTCTATGTTGCAGTGATTTATGGAAAATTTATTAACAGGAACTCATCATTAGGTGCGTTTGGAACTAACAGTCAAGAATTTAATTTACCCTGGCTACGAGCATTCATACATTTACCCTAATTTTAGGCTTTATACTTAATGGAATCGGTTGCCAGAGTGTATTCTGCCTTATTTTCTTTGATTTAATTTTTTTTTTTATTATTCAAGTGATTTCATCTATGTGTCCTGATATACGATTGGGCCATGCTTAGCTACATAGCCTCTTGTGTGTGCATTCAAACCACCCCCTTGACGAAGCATGTTGCGAAACGGGCATTGGGTGCTTATCTCCAGGTGAAGCAGAATTTTACCGTATGTCTATTCACCCTAGACCACATGCGGTATATTGTTTTTTTTCCTTTAACCTGTATTTATTCTTTTGTACATATTGTACTATGAACTTTGCAGCCTTTATTTTCGCCGAGTATCACTCTCCAATATAAAAACACATGGTTCTTACTTTCCCTTTATACTAAAAGGTAACTTTAAAAAAAAAAGCCATTTTTTTCTAAGTTGATGCGGTAGATTGTTCAGATAAGCACAACACCCAGAGGAGGAGCCAGATGCTGACCCCATCACTGCCATCATCTGTACTCCAAATGAGAATGTTCTGATATCAATAAAACCAAAGGCAGGTCAAAAGTGTGGGGAAAAGCAGGGGTTTGGAAGCGACCTACAAGCATTGTTTTTTATTTAAACAAGAATGAAGACAAATATCTTAAAGCGATTTGCAAAGTTTCATAACTTTCTATGCAGGACAAAATTTATATAAAAATAAAATATTAAAAAAAGTTTAGATACTCTAAGGAAACGGTCAAGCTGGCATATAGACACTTAAAAGTCCATGCAGTGCTCCATGGGAACAAATATGCAAAAAGCCACTTCACAGATGAAGAAGGTAGAGCCTACTGGAGGTAGCAATCCTAAAGTGCCAATATTGAGCCTTTAAAGCGTCTTACCATAAGACAGGGGTGAGATTCAAATTTTTAACAACAGGTTCTGTGTTTGTGCGTCGGAAAACCACACCCATTTTAAGTCACACCCATTTTTAAAGCCACGCCCATTTTTAAAGCCACACCCATTCACACACACACACCTTTTCCTCAAACATATAAGTAGGGGCGCAGTCAGTTGAAAAACAATAAATTGGAATGAGATCAGAACAGTGCACATTCTGGCCAGCGGCTCTCCTGACCAGAGTGTGACAGCTGCATATATATCTATATATATATAATATTATATATATATATATATATATATATATATATATATATTTCTATATGCAGCTGTCTCACTTGACTGACCGGCTGGCCAGGCTGTGCACTACATTCTGATTAAGAAGTCTCTTTCTAGTCTCATGCTGAACTGAAGATTAAACTATGGTATTATGTAGCTGGGACTTACAGTTCTACCTTCTATCCAGAAATACAATATACAATAATTAGTGATGAGTGAACGTACTCGGATAAGGTGTTATCTGAGCATGCTCGGGTTCTAACCGAATGTCTTCTGCATGCTCGAAAAATATGTTACAGTCCCCGCGGTTGCATGTCTCATGGCTGTTCGACACCCGCAACATATGCAGGGATTGCCTAACAAACAAGCACATTTGCTCATCAATAATAATAATAATATGTATTTATTTCTCTAAGGATAGGGTCACACGACCGTATTTTGTCTCATCCGAGAAAATCGTTCCGATTAAGCTAATCACACTCTGATCGGAGTTTGATCAGAGTGTGCTCACAGCGTGCTCCGATTTTCGCGTATGTGGAGAAGGTGGAAATAAAAAGTTCCTCATCTTCTTCATTCTGTAAAGCTGTGAAAATCAGACTGCATTCAGATGTCATCCGAGTGGAGTCTGATTTTTTTTTTTCACGGACTCACTGATTTGCCTGGCTGAGTGCGATCCCATAATCGGATGCAACTCGTGCGTGCTGCCATTTTTTCTTCTGACCAAAAATACGATTGTTTGGATCAGCCTAAAGTCGATACTACATAATATCTGAATAATAAACGTGTGTCTAATATCTAGACAAATGGGGAGATGCTGGGACTTATACTAGTGATTGTAATAATAGAACATATTTATTGTATTACTTGCAGTAATCTCTATAGATTAGATGCCAATATGCAATGCTGGGACTTACAGTTCCCCCACCACCACTGCATGTACAGTAACTAAGGTATGATATAGGTATTACTGTCATCTTTATAAAGTAGACCGTATAAAAAGCCGCAGGATGTAAATGTGACTCTATACACCTGGGTACATACAAGTGGATTGCAAGCTTCTCGGTAATAATGTCTAAGAAGGCACCAGGATCTGGGAGCTGGTGGTCTGTCTCCAGCTGGGTGGCTTTCTACAGCTGTGCCCTACAGACAGCTCTGAGCATAGACCTCAAGCTCTCCAGAGAAGAAGACAACGCAGGGGGCTAGAAGAACTGCTCTTCCATGGAGGCCTTACTACTCTGACCGGCGTCTATCTATCATAGATAGACGCCGGTCAGACCACCTCAGTCCACACAGACACTCCTCCAGCTCCACTCCAGGGCCCAGGCAGCGCCGCAGCTCAGCTCACACAGTACCTCTCTCCTCTCCGGATCCGCCTCGTGACTAAAGAAGATGGCCGCGGCCGCGCCGCTACCCAATCGCCGCACTGCAGAGATCAGTCCTGCGGGGGCCGGGGCTGGCGTGTGTTGCGGCGCTGCAAGCTGGCTGCAAAATAGTACCGGACATGGGCGTACCCAGGATCAAAACTAGGGGGGGGGGGGCAAGCCAATGTCGCATCTTATACAGGTTACATCATATACACTGTACATTATCCTGCATATTAGGTATGGAGCATTAGAACTGTTGTATATTGTATAATACAGCAGTGTATGCGACACTACGCTGTATATACCATATATTATACATGGCAGTCGCGCTCATGTCAGGAGCGGTACCAGCAAGTCCGAGGATTGCAGTGCGATCCTCGAATGAGTTATACGGCCATCTGTCTATGCCCTTGTTATAATAATACTGAAATATTAATCTATTATTAAAGTATTAAGGAGCTCACAAGTAAAAAAAAGCACCTTACCTCCCCTGTCCCCCACCCACACCCTAACAGCCCATCGTCTCACATGCACCCCTTAGTGTTCTGTCCCACTGACCCCACAATACCCCCATCCTCTTACATTCAACCCCAGTGACCTGTCCACCCTCCCTCACAATACCCCATCCTCTCACATCAACCCCTGTGCGCCAGCCCCCACAATATCCCCATCCTCTCACATTAACCCCCCCAGTGCCCTAGCCCCCACAATACACCATACTCTTACATTCACCCCAGTGCCCTGTACCCCTCCCCCACAATACCCCATCCTCTCACATCCCCCCACAGTGACCATGACATGCCTGAGCAGAATGAATTTAATAAATTCCGTCCCCTCTTACCATGAAGCTGCAGGCAGTGGCTGAGGCAGGAGCAGGAAGTGTCCAGTGTCTGCACACAGAGGGCACTAGGACCCAGTGTGGCTGAGACAACCAGAGCCTGCACGGCAGAAAGTGAAACTACAGCTGCTGCCGCCAGGAAGGAAGGAAGAGGCTCCTCTCTGGTGAGACAGCAGCTCCGTGCACTGCGCACATTACTCCCATGGTACCGGATCGCCGCTCTGATTCTCCCCGGTTCGGGGAACCGGCTGCTTTTTGAACAACCGGTTCCATCGAACCGGGGAGAACCGGCTGAATCCCACCCCTGCCATAAGACTTCGTACATACAGCCAAACCACAATCTTCTCTAAAGGAAAAAAAAACTCAATTTTCAGACAGCTGTTTTGGGGTTCTTGCTAATTGCATATATTTTACACTTTTTTTTTTATTTTTGAATTTGGGAAAAAGAGAGGAGTCAAATGCTTCAACAGATGCCCCACCAGGATTACGCCACTTGTCAGAGATCGGCACCGTCATTTAAGTGGTTAAACTTCAGGAATTGGGAGTTAACTTCAATTTCTGTTAGAGGCAGGTGCCGGCTGTATAACACAGGAGGCACCTGCTCCGTCCGTACACCTACGCCATTCTGTAATAATATGTCCTGGAGCAGAAGGAGTTAATAGAGACGAGAATATGGAAAAAGGATTCTGGATAAGAGGAAAAAGGTAGCATCTGGCAGAAGAAATCCTAGGGTCAGTCTCTAGAAAAGCAGAAACACCAACCTCATCAAGCTCTTTCTTGGTTTCATCCTCCATCCTGCGAATGTCCTCCATTGTTAACTCCACCCACCGGTCCAGCCAGCAGAAAAGCTGCCGATGAAAATTCGTAAACAATCGCCTCTCTTGCTGAAAAAAAGAAACGGAAAAAAAGAAAAACATAGCAAAGATAAAAAATAATGATTGGAAGGAAATCCATAATCTAAAATGAGCAATACGATTTGGGCTGTACTGGTCAGGCGTCCAGTATGGTACTCAGCGGAAGCCAGGCTTCACTTCTGCTCCCGGCATGCCCGCTGCCTCTGGTGCTCACTAGGTCACGCAACGTAAAAAAATAAAAAAATGAAAATAATCACTGTGTAAAGAGCGTCAAGAGGGCCAAAAAGAAAATGGAACATCCTAACATAGGATTTCACCATGCATAAGCTGATGCCAAAAGGTGTGTGGTGGCGGCTTATTCTCCTCTGCCTATTGAGCATACATGGATGCTTGACCAGGTCGAGTGTCCACGTGTGTAGGCGGTTAGAAAGAATAACTGTTTGGTAGAGGAACGTGTGACCACCATGAGGGACTTACTGATAAATAAGTCGTTCTATAGGGTGAAGATTGTATTGATATCACATTCATAGTTGCTCCACAGTAATTGTAAGTTTAATATGACTTGGCCAGTCAATCTGGCCCTCCAAATCAGCACAGAGTGGCCCAACAGCTGCGGTCGGCCTTAAAATCCAGCCTCTTTGCCACAAATTTATGTGGATGGCACCAGGTCTTGTGCTATTGAAAGCAGGTGCCAAGGATGATCTGGGCATGCTCTTTGGACCAGTCAGCTGTTTTTTTCTACTGGTTTAGAAACAGATGTATAACAGAAACCACGCTGAACCCATCACATAGTCAAAGTGGCCCTTCTGCTTTAGTTTGCATTAGTTATGTAACGGATCCATATTAAAGAAGCATTCCCATGAATATTATTCTCATTAAATAAAAATATATGCGTATGGTGAGTAGTGTGAGTGTATTAAATATACGCCCCCACTGCCGCTCTCTCCCTTTTCTCAGTGTCGTCACCGCTCTGCACGACTCGTGGAGTTTACAACGTAAGCGTCAGAACGTGGCTTCATAGGTTTACAATGATATACAGCAAGGGGTGAAAATTAAAACATAACTTTTAATACTAACAATAAAAGCATGACCAAAAAAGTGTTGTCACCCTCAGTGACTAAAATATAACGGAGTGTCCCACCTAATCAGTCAAAAAGGCCTACATCTCTTGGGATCCAATTTGAACCACTCAGACAGTCACCGGAGTAGTAATACTGTGTTCCAGGGCACAATGTACCGGGTACTGGTGAAAATTCACCCCTGTACTATAAAACAGCCCAGATTGCACATACTAATCTAACACATAGATGATATCACAATATCAAAGTATACAATAGAAAAAGGTGAAAAGTAGGAACAATCTCACCAAAATTGAGGTAGCAGGAATGGGAGCCATCAGGAGTCTTGAGTCATAAAATGGATCCCTGGTATGCAGTAAGGGGATGACAATACACTGCCAATCCCTATGGGGCTAGCAGATATCTATCCCCAAACTCCCGCCTTGACAAGGGCAGTCCACAACTAACCCTATGTTAAACATGCCCTGCAGTCTCCCTCATCAAGTGTCCCAGGTCGGGTACAGGTCTTGCGCGTGTGCATTCAAATTGCCTCCCACGCGTGCGCAGTATGCTTTGCCCAACTGTGGGCAAAGCCGAAAAGCATTAGTGCGCATGCGCCGGAAAGACGGATTTTGGTAAGAACTTACCCGTAAAATCCTTTTCAGCGAAGAAGGAAGGGAGACACACTAGGCATTACTAGTGGGCAGGTGGAGCCCCAGATAGGATTGACACCTCAGATTAAAAAGAGTGTTGACCGGCCCCTCCAGCTCAGGCTCCTCCTACTCAGCACTTCAGTCGTACCCAAGCTTAAGGAAGAACAATATCACCAGCGAAGCAACATAACCCCTTCTGAAGGACTTCAGAGAAAAATACAAAAGTACAAGTTATGCATGCATTTGGCAAAGAAAAAACCACACAGTTCCAGGTACTACTCACTGAACCTGACTACTGCGATAAGCTGGCAATGCTGGAACAGAGCCGTAGCGCGTCAACCTCAGCTCAGAAAATCGCTATCAGAGAAGGGCCACGCTGCATCTGTAAATACAACAACACACTTCTGCCATGGGAGGGATGTGTGTCTCCCTTCCTTCTTCGCTGAAAAGGATTTTACAGGTAAGTTCTTACCAAAATCCGTCTTTCAGCTGCAGATGAAGGAAGGGAGACACACTAGGCATTACTAGTGGGACGTCCCAAAGCAGTCCAAAAATTAGGGTGGGAAAAAAACCAAAATAGGCAGAAACCCAACAACCTAGATAAATGCGCCACAGGCGCCAAATACAAGTTAACTAAAAACTTTAAATTACCGCTGCCTGCAGGACCCTACGTCTTAAGGCCGCATCAGCGGAAACACTGACGTCCACCTTATAAAACTTTGTAAATGTGTGGACGGAACGCCAGGTCGTCACTCGGCAGAGCTGAACTGCCGAGGCCCTTGGTGAAAGGCCACGATGAAGCCACAGCCCTCGTGGAGTGAGCTCGAATCTTAATCGGGCAAGGTTCGCCTTTAAGTCGGTAAACCTCCAAAATGGCCGACCAAATCCAACGAGCTATAGAGTCCTTGGAAGCTCGATGACCACGCCTACGACCTGCTGTAATCACAAACAGGGAATCTGACTTCCGATAGCCTTGAATGACAGACAAATAGAACTTCAAGGCTCGCACTAAATCTAATTTGTGCAAGTCCCGTTCCTTTGCATTCCTTGGGCCCGGGAAAAGCGGGGGCAACACAATATCCTGGTTAGCATGAAATTGCGACACCCCTTATGTAGAAAGTCGCCCCGAGTGCGAAGCACTACTCGATCCGGGTAAAACTCCAGGAAAGGAGGCGAGCAGGAAAAAACTGCCAACTCAGAAACCCTTCTTAAAGAGGTTACCGCCAGTAAGAAGGCAACCTTCTAAGAAAGTAAAGAAAGTCTAGCAGAACCCATAGGCTCAAAAGGTACATGCTGAAGAGCCTCCAAGACAAGGTTGAGGCGCCAAGGAGACACAGGTGCCTTCCGCGGTGGAAACTGACGGGTTACTCCTTGAAAAAAAAAGGAACGCACGTCCCTACGCGAGGCGATAGCCTTCCGAAACAGCAAGGACAGGGCAGAAACCTGACCTTCCAGAGTGCTAACTGCCAAACCTTTGTCCAGCCCGTACTGCAGCAAAGCCAACAAATTGGGAATGGAAAAAATCCTCGGATTCCTTGAAGAACCCGAACACCACTAAAAGAAGGCTTCCCAAGTCTTGTGATAAATCTTAGTAGTAGCCGGACCTCTGGCAGCTCGCAGAGTGGCAATGACTTCGGCTGAAAAAACCTCTACGGGTCAATATTTCGGTCTCAAGAGCCACGCCGTCAAACGCAGAGACTTCAAGTCCGGATGACGAACGGGCCCCTGGGTTAACAGATCCGGGCGAGGAGGAAGTGGGAATGGCGGTGCCGCCAAAAGCGACACCAGTGTCGAGAACCACGTCCTTCTTGGCCAATCCAGGACTATCAACATAGCCGGAATTCTCTCCAGTCTGATCCGACGCAGCACCAGAGGAAGTAAAGATATCGGCGGAAACACAGACTAGCTCGAAATGGTCCCACGGAGCCACCAGAGCAACCACCGCTATAGCCTTCGGGTCCTTGTACCTGGACATGAAGGTCGGTATATGGCATTGAACCTGGATGCCATCAAATCCACTTGGGGAGTTCCCCAACGAAAGCACAGCAGTGCAAAAATTTTCGGATGAAGACTCCAGGATCCATCTTCTCGCGACTGAGGAAGTCCGCCGTGGTATTCTGGACTCCTGGAATGTGCATCGCAGAGATAGCTGGAACCTTGGTCTCGGCCCATAACAGAATCCGAGACACCTCCATCAAGAGCCTGGAGCTCCTTGTCCCGCCTTGGTGGTTGATATACGCAACCGCCGTCGCGTTGTCTGTCTGCACTCGGACTGGTAGACCGCTTAAAGGAACCGTCCAGTGATGGAGGCAAAGGAAAATTACCCTCAATTCCAGGATGTTGATCGGTAGAACAGACTCTCCCGATGACCATACTCCTGGATCCAAAGATCGTTCCAGAACACCCCCCCCCAGCCCGTCAGGCTGGCATCGGTGGTTATGACCGACCACCTCGGAGGAAAGAAAGATTTCCCCAGGGATAACGCTCCTGGACGTAACCACCATCCTAGGGATTCTCGCACCCTGTGAGAGATGATGACGTTGCAATCCAGAGAAACTTGCGATCGATCCCAACGACTCAGAATGAGCCTTTGGAGGGCCCTGGAATGAAATTGGGCAAACGGAAGTGTCTCCATGAACGCCACCATCAACCCAGAAGGCGCATACACTTCCGAAGGGACATTGCTGTCGCAGACTTCATAATCTGTACATGTCGGAATAGACATGCCCGCTTGTCTGGAAAGAAGGGACACCACCGTCCGTACCGTGTCGAAATGCATCCCCAAAAACAGGAATGACTGCGACGGTTCCAGAGACGACTTCTCCAATTGAACCAGCCACCCGAAATCCTCCAGGAGCTGAAGGGATAGATTGCGAGCCATCACCGCCTCCTCCTTTGAGGAGATCGTCCAGGTAGGGAAAAATCGTAACCTCCTGTCTTTGAAGAATTGCCATGAGGGGTACCAGAATTTTTGTAAAAACTCTGGGCGCCGAGGCCAAGCCGAATGGCAGAGCAACAAACTGGCAATGGTCCTGACCTATGGCAAAACGAAGGAAGCGCTGGTGAGCCCTTCCGACGGCGTTCTGCGACAGGGCTGCCACAACGGAGCGAAACGACTCCATGTGAAATTGTCGGGTGTAGACATGTCGATTCAATCTTTGAGATCCAGAATAGGGCGAAAGTCTAAGTTACTTACGTTAACGGTATTTTTCGAAGTCCATGACAGCACTACAGAGAGAGGGGATCCGCCCCTTAGGAACAGGAAACCTACAGATATAAAAGGGCGGCACCTCTCCCACACATCAGTTGGATTACAGAGCATAAGAGGACATCAAGGTTAAATGGTATACAGCAAAAAAATTTCATGCATCACACAGTAACATTAATCAATTGTTTATTACATGTGGACTACATAAGCGGAAGAAGTGCACATAAAACCTGGGTGGGAATGTAAGGGTGCTGTCATGGACTTCGAAAAATACCGTTAACGGTAAGTAACTTAGACTTTATTCGAACGTCCATGACAGCACTACAGAGAGAATTACAGAGAGTAATAACTATTTAGGGAGGGACTACTGCCTGCAGCACCCTTAGTCCGAAAGAAAGGTCTGAGGAAGCACCCAAATCTAATCTATAATGAGTGTAAAACGTGTGTGGAGAAGACCACGTAGCTGCCTTACATATCTGGTCAATCGAGACTTCTGCCCTTTCTGCCCATGAAGTCGCCACAGCTCGAGTGGAATGCGCCCTTAGCCTCTCAGGTGGCTGCTTGCCCCTCGAGGTGTATGCCAGAGAAATTGCTTCCCTAATCCATCTGGCCAACGAGCTCTTTGTTAATCTACGGCCTTTGTTAATTCCTTGAAAAGAGACAAACAATGCATTGTCCCTTTTCCAGGGATCAGTGACTGCCAAATATTGCAGCAGACATCTTCTAACATCTAAAGTATGAAGTTTCATCTCTTTTTGATTAGATGGATTAGGGATGAACGAAGGGAGAATAATTTCCTGTGTTCTGTGGAAAGCGGAAGACACCTTAGGTAGGTATGCTGGGTCCGGTCTAAGTATTATCCTGTCATTCAGGACCTGAGTGTAAGGAGACAGTCTAGATAGTGCCTGGATGTCACTTACCCTCCTAGCCGAGGTTAATGCTACCAGGAAAGCGGTCTTAAGGGAAAGAGTTTTTATTGATGCTGCTGATATAGGTTCAAAAGGGGGCTCTGTTAAAGCAGTGAGAACAAGATTTAAGTCCCATGGCATGATTCTCACCTTCACTATGGGTCTCGACCTACCCGCAGCTTTAATGAATCTACTGACCCAGTAATTATTTGCGATGTTGCAACTAAAGAGTGCCCCCAAAGCTGAAACTTGTACCTTAAGGGTGCTTGTGGAGAGACCTAAGTCCAGACCCTTTTGTAGGAATTCTAGAATCTGGGTTATCGGTGTTGTGTCCCCTGCTACAACCGCCGAGCTCTGAAGAAATTTCTTCCAAATCCTAGCGTAGATCCTAGTTGTAACCTCTTTTCTGCTTTTAAGGAGAGTATTAATTACATTAGCAGAAAACCCCTTATCTGTCAGCAGCGACCGTTCAAAATCCACGCCGTCAGGTGGAGGCCCGCTACTCGAGGATGGTAGACTGGACCCTGGGAGAGCAGATCGGGAATGTCCGGCAGGACCCACGGGTCGGCTATCGACATGTTTCTGAGACATGAAAACCATGCCCTCCTGGGCCAAAAAGGAGCGATTAATATTATCCTTGCCCTGTCCTTCCTGACCTTCCTCAATACTAGGGGGAGTAAGGACAGGGGAGGGAAGGCGTAGGCTAGATTGAAATCCCACTGTAATAGAAGAGCGTCCACTGCCAGAGGGCGTTCTTTGGGATTCAGAGAGCAGAACTGTGTCACTTTTCTGTTGCTTTTGGTAGCAAAGAGATCTACTTCCGGTAGACCCCATTTCCGCACAATTAGGTCGAAGATGGAAGTCTTTAATGACCACTCTCCTTGGCTCAGGAGATTGCGGCTTAAGAAGTCCGCCTTGGTATTTTCTTCTCCCCTTATATGTAGAGCCGTTAGAGAAAGAAAGTGTCGTTCTGCTATCTGAAGTAGGCGCTTTGCCACTTCCATGAGAGGACCGGAACGAGTACCACCCTGGTGGTTGATGTATGCGACTGTGACCCGATTGTCGGAGAGCACTCGAACGTGGTGACCCTGTAGATAGACAAGGAGCTTTTTAATTGCTAGCTCTACCGCTGTTAATTCCTTCATATTAGAAGACATATGAATTTGATTCTGCTCCCATAAGCCCTGAACCATAACGTCCCCCATATGAGCCCCCCACCCAGAGGGGCTAGCATCTGTTGTGACTATTCGGGATATCTCATATTCCCAGGGAACCCCCTTAGACAGGTTTGTCTCATTCTTCCACCAATCCAGGGATCTTATAGCAGCCTGGGACAAGGATAGCTGGCCTTCCAGGTAACCACCTAGCAAATTTTGATACAGCAAGACCTCAGCTTGCAGTGCCCTTGTGTGAAATTGAGCCCACCGAACGCGGGAATGCAGGACGAGAGGGAGCCCAAAAGAGACATAGCCTTCCTAAGCGACATGGAGGGATTATTGGAAGCGTTTAGGACCTGGTACCGTAAACAAATTAACTTGTCTGACGGTAAACTACAGTCTTGATTTTGTGAATCCAGGATTAGCCCTAGAAACTGCTGAACCCTCATCGGATTCAAACGAGACTTTTTGGTATTTATTAGCCATCCCAGCCGCTCTAAGGTAGAAATCGCTCTTTTCAGTTGCTCTAGGCAATGCTCTGCCGTCTTTCCTATAATAAGAAAGTCGTCAAGGTAGGGGACTATAAGCATATTTGATTCACGTAAGTGGGCCATGACCTCCGACATAACCCTAGTGAATACTCGTGGGGCCACCGCCAAGCCAAAGGGAAGGGCGCTAAATTGAAAATGTCGCAGTACTTCCCCCATCTGGATTGCTACTCTGAGGAAACGCTGATGCTCCATATGGATCGGTATGTGGTAATAAGCGTCTTTCAGATCTAACACCACCATAAAGCAATTTTCAAACAGAAGCTTTATTGCTGAGCTGACCGTTTCCATTTTAAATCGGTGAATAATCAGGAATTTATTGAGGGCTTTCAAATTAATAATTGTTCTAAAAGACCCATCCAGTTTATGGATCAAAAACAGAGGGGAGTAAAACCCCTTACCCCGCTCTGCTTCTGGCACCTCCACTAAGACATTCTTAGCGCAAAGCTCCTGAACCTCCAACTCTAGAGCGGCCTGCTCCGATGGGGATGATCTGAGTGGGGTAATTTTAAAGTTATCCCGAGGTACCGAGGAGAATTCTAACCGCAGCCCTGTAGCTATGATGTTAAGGATCCAGCTACTGTTTGAGATTTCCGACCAGGGCCGGGTAGAAGGCTTTTAATCTGCCTCCTACCGGCATCGCTAGTCATTGCGAGGGTTTTTTTTGTTTCCCTAGGTGGACCTCTAAACATAAACCCTGTACCTCTTCGCCTCTTTTCATCCCATTTGGCTCGTTCCCTGGACGACCTTCGGTAGCTAAAACCTCCTTCTGCTGAAAGGTCTTTTATAGGAAGGAGCTGATAGACTGGGAAACTTTTTCTTGTCGTCCCCCGCCTTTTCTAAAAGTTCGTCCAGGACCGGGCCAAAAAGATATTCGCCGTCACACGGAATGGAGCAGAGGCGAGATCTGGCTTGAATATCGCCCGGCCAACATTTCAGCCATAATGCCCTTCGTGCTGAATTAGACAGCCCTGCCGCTCTGGCAGCCATTCTTACTGAGTCCGCTGAGGAATCAGCCAGAAAAGCCGCCGCATTCTGAATTATTGGCAAGGTCTTTCGAATTGTCCCCTGGAGGTTCCATCTGTTAACTGGGAAGCTAACTGGTCTAGCCAGACCATCAATGACCTGGCTGCGCAAGTGGCTGCAACTGCCGGCCTCAGGGCACCTGCCGACATCTCCCATGTGCCTTTCAAGAAGGAATCTGCCTTCCTGTCTAGTGGATCTTTCAAAGACCCCATATCATCGAAAGGGATGGAGGATTTTTTAGAAGCCTTCGCCACTGCTGCATCCAGCTTCGGGGCCTTATCCCATTTACCCGTCAGGGATCTTCAAAGGGATATCTCCGTTTAAACGCTTGGGGTAAGGAGCCTCTTTTTTCAGGCTTCTTCCACTCTCTGTCTATAAGGCCTTGGATGCTACTATTTAGTGGAAAGGATCTCCGTTTTTTGGATCTAGACCACCAAACATCAGATCCTGTACTGAGGGTTCTGGTTTCGCCTCTTCTACCACCATGGTGGACCTAACGGACTTGACAAATTGTCCATCTGGTCCAAGGGAAAACAAAAACGGGTAGCGTCTTCCGTAGAAGACGAGGAGGAAGCCGAAGAGGAAGGCGAGGAGGGTCCTGACACAACTTCACCCCTATCATGGGCGGCAGGCGACTCTGAATCAGACAACACTGGTACATTTCTACGCCTGGAAAATTCTCCGTGTCTTGAGGACGCTTTCAACTCTGCTCTTATTATCTCCTTCAGGCTTTCGGTGAAATTTGGAGTCTCCTCCGCTATCTAAAAAGGGAAGGGGCATAGGGGGGGTTTACTATGTTATCCCATGCCCCTGTCCTTCCCCTTAACAATGCCCTACCGTCTGTTGCATGCACGGCTGGCACAACCTCTTAGGGCAAGCGTCAGGCAGAGGGCAAGCGCAAAAGGCACATTCCCTGTGCTTGCTTTTCACCGAACACTTCTTCCCCTAGTAACAGACAAAATGGGGAAAAAACTGTATTACTGGGTATTCTAAATCTGACGATCTCTTACCCAGATTGTACAGCAGTAGGTACCGGATCACGGGGAGGGGGCTTTTTCCCAGCTGCGGAACTTCTGCGGCTGGTGCTCCTGGCCATTGAAGAGGAGCGCTCTGTCTGCTGCTGCTGCTGGCTCTCCTGTTGCACCGAGGGAGCCTCTGCAGTGTCCATCGTAAAAAAAAATGGGGCAGAAGCGCTTTACCTCCTTCCTAGGCTCCTTATATCCTCCCCCGGATATCCGGATCAGCAGGTCTGGCCAGGGGTCCACCCCCTCCTACTCCCCGCCCCACGGCCCCCCCTGCACCTCCCCGCCGTCCCCACAGCAGGCGCCGTCCCGACGATGCAGCCGCCAAAATTTTCAAAAACGCCGGCCGGCGTCTTACTTCCGGTTCCGGTGGTGGAGACTCCGCCCCCTTTTTTTCCCCGCTCGCACGGACCGACGGAGGTAAGCACAATCCCCCGCTGCATCGCCCCCCCAAGCGGAGATCTCCCCCGACCTCAGCCGCGCCGCTGCAACAGCGGCGCACGATTGAAATTTCAAAAACCCCGCCGCGCCGTCCATAGCAGTGACGCGCGGCGGGAAATTCAAAACCGCCCGCCGCGCCGTCCATAGCCGTGACGCGCGGCGGGAAATTCAAAACCGCCCGCCGCGCCGTCCATAACAGTGACGCGCGGCGGGAAATTCAAAAAAACCCCGCCGCGCCGTTCACAGCAGTGACGCGGCGGGAAATTCAAATTAAAAAAAAAAATTTTCTTTTTTTTTTTTTTTTTTTAAAAAATCACGGCTGCACCCTCAAGAGGCCCCCACCATGACAGGACCACAGGAGAGGACAGGGAGAAGGCATCGGGACCAGGGAGAGGGGGGGGGAATACTTACCTACCGGCGCTGGCTGGGAGACAGAGATCCTCTGGATACTGCTCCACCTGCTCCGCACACTGCCGTGGAATCCTACCCGGACCCACCGTGGCGCTTCCAGGGGCTCCGCACCGGCCGAGGTAGGAGATTCCCCCCGCTACCTGGGTCGACCGGCCGGCCTGGGTCCTCCTGAAGATCTTCATCTGTAGGAAACCCGTCCTTTAGGAACAGGAAACCAACTGATGTGTGGGAGAGGTGCCGCCCTTTTATATCTGTAGGTTTCCTGTTCCTAAGGGGCGGATCCCCTCTCTCTGTAGTGCTGTCATGGACGTTCGAATAAATTTGTCCTCCTTTTTGGGGACCACAAAGAGGTTGGAATAAAATTCCTCTTCCCCGGTCCTCTGCGGAATTGGTATCACCACACCCTTCTGCAGAAGGGAATCGACCTCTCGTAGTAGAACGGCAAATAGTTCGGCTCTGACGGAATGCGAGATTGGCAAAAACTGTCCGGGGGTCGAGAAAGAAACTCTATGAAGTAGCCTGCGAACACAACCTGTGTCATCCAGGCGTCCGACACACGGGAAACCCAAGTCGGTTTGAATTGGAGTAAACGACCCCCCACTCGAGAGCGCTCGAGTGAGACCCAGACGACAGTGCGCCTTAGTGGGTTTTTTGCCAGCTTCTGTCTTAACAGAAGTTCTGTTTCCAGGGTATGCGGAATTTCTGAGAATTCCCCCTTTTTTTTTTTTTTAAAAAAAAAGAGAGGGACGACCCAAACCCCAGAAGGTTGGGCCCGGATCATCCCTTGAACCGAAAGGACCGCCGACAACTACCGGCACTAGTCCTGTCAGACGCAGAAGTCACAGGTCTGCGCTGCGGTAAAGCTGTTTCTTTTGCCTTTGCTTTGGCAATCAGCTCCGTGAGGCCAGATTCAAATAGCTGACCACTTCCTAAGCTAAAGATAGCAAACCCTGCTTGGAAACCGCGTCCACTGTCCAAGCCACAGAGTCTGACTGTGACTGCCGAGGATTGCGCCCTGGATAGCAGTGACGCAGTATCCTTCAACTTGAAAAGCCCATCTACCTCGAAAGAGGGGATCCCGTCCTTAGACGGTCCAACCGGCTCAGGGAAACTTTACAAGTACATCCTTAATACCGAATCCATGACCTGCGGCCTCACAGATGGATATTGTTGCCATCTCCGTTTTTCTGTCCAGCGGGTTGCAGACTCGCCTTCCCTTTACCAGGAAGATTTACTAAGCTGGGGTAAAGGGACATTCACTTCAGGAGAAGGGGTCCAATTAACAATCAACTCCGTAAAAAAAAAAAAAAAAACGGAAACAGTTTGTAAAGCCGTCGCGACCCATGCGACTCCTGAAACATCCGGGCCGACTTACCAGGACGTCTAGTTACCTCCTCCGGTAACTGTAACGCCCTCATGGAGAAATCTTAGTACGGCCCATGAGAGAGGCAGAGTGTCCCTGCCGATCTTCCTTGTCCGAATCGGACATCTTCGCTACGCGAGAAGGAAGGCACCGATTTGTGTCGCTTCCTTGAGAGGATGTAGCTGACACCCAATAACCTAGAAGGTCAGACAGGCCATCAATAAAAACTAGTGAGGACCTCCATTTTGACACCACTGGAACTTCCGACCGCTGCGCATGAGTCGAGGTCTGCGTGTCAGATACGCGAGACTGATCCTGTAGCGGATCTGGGAGACGGTCTCTGACATTGCATAGTATACGGCAGGTTAAACCTGTCAGTAACCAGAACAGTATGTTTCTTAAAGAAAAAACAAACGCTGAAGGGTTAAAGCTCTTAAAGAGAGAGCTACCCCAGCTGTCCCCATTAAGAGTTAACCGCCTAAGAAGGGGTTAAAGTAGCAGACTCCCCACAACCTTGATAATGAAAAGGGTGTGCGAGCCTCAAGCGCCTCTTATAAGGTCGCAGCTACAGGACAGTTATGCCACACTATACAGAAAAACGTTCCACAAAATCGCTAAAAAATTGCGCTGTTTTGTATATCGCAATGACCGCCAAAGTCATTAAGGGGATCGCTAACCGCTTATGCGATGTTAATGAGATCGCTCAGATTGGCAGCTACTAGCGACATTAAAAAAGATCACACAAACGATCGCATTAGTATGCGTCGTTATCAGGATCGTTAGCGGAAACGTTAGTGGCAATAATAATAATAATAATATCGCAGGCTCCCCACAACCTCTTTATTAATATTGAAAAGAGTGTGCGAGCCCCTTATGCGATAACAGCCGCAGGACGCGCAATCTGCCACTCATTAGTGCCCCAGACGGCGCCCGCGCTGTGGGGGTGAAGGGGTTAAGCTTCTGCCCCGGGCTAGAAGCGACTCACCCAGCTGGTCACGTTCTTGCCGGGAGGGGGGAGCGATTTCAGCCTGTCATGAAATGGCCGCCGCGCTCTGCCTCCGCTGTGCTCCATGTAGAGGAGCCGAAAATGGAGGCTGCAGTAAAGCGCGCGTCAGAGCGGCGCGAAATTCAAAAATAAAAAAGGCGCGCACTCCTCTCTCTCTCTTCCCCTCAGAGCGGCGCGAAATTCAAAAATAAAAAAGCGCGCACTCCTCTTCTCCTCAGAGTCACGGCATGTATACTGTACAGCGGTTGCCGCAGCAACCGCTAAATCACTCACACACATCTTTAATAAAAATGTGGAGTACTCACCAGCCGAGCGCCACAGGGACCCCCAGGTGTTTCTGGCGCTTGCCCATGCTTCCCCCCAGGGCGGGGGACGCAGTGACCCCTGTGCGCGGTTTGCGCCCCCGCCAGGGAAGCCATCCTCATCCCCCCGGGCCGGCAGGGTTCTGCAGGGACCACCATTAGGGTAATACAGATCCGCCAAGGGAGAGGTTGGGGTCCAGCAGCGCTGAGACCCCTGAGACCTCTAGACCACTCTGGTGATCCAAGTCTCTTGTCTGATAAAAAATAATAAAATCTTCTGAGGAGCTGCTTCCAGCAGCGACCATCCTCTGAGACCTCAAATTTTAGACTGAAGTGCTGAGTAGGAGGAGCCTGAGCTGGAGGGGCCGGTCAACACTCTTTTTAATCTGAGGTGTCAATCCTATCTGGGGCTCCGCCTACCCACTAGTAATGAGTGTGTCTCCCTTCCTTCATCTGCAGCTGAAATACTATGTCCCGGAAGTATTTCACTGTATACTGGAACATAGTTCACCGGTGCATGCGCACTAATGCTTTTCGGCTTTGCCCGCTGTTGGGCAAAGCATACTGCGCACGCGTGGGAGGCAATTTGAATGCGCACGTGCAAGACCTGTACACGAACAATGCTATTCACAGAACGGAATGTGTGCAGCACACCGATTTGAGGTGGAGAGAGGGACCAAAACCAACGCCTGTCGGACCGGACCGAGAATATTTACATAAAGCGCGGCAGTAATATAAAAGGTTTTTATGGGGGATTCATGGGGAGTCAGGGGGTTTCACAAGTAGTTGGGGAATGTATAGCTCACACTCTATTAGATGATATTTTTAGTTGATAGGCCAAAAAAATGGTGACAGGTTCCCTTTAAACCTACATGATGGGTGAACACATCTGCATGTTGGCGAGTTGGTTGGCCGGTTTCTGCTTTTATATTTTTCTGCGTTGTGTTTAACCCCTTAGTGATCGAGCCAAATTTTTCATAGCTGCCATGTGTCACTTTAAGGGGAAATAACTCTGAAATTTTTCAACACTGCAGTGATTTTGAGACTGTTTCTTTTTTTCATGACACATTGTACTTTATGTTAGTGGTAAATTCAGGTTGACATGTTTTCCATTTATTTATAAAAATATTAGACTTTTGACAAAACATCAGCAATTTTTTAACTTTGAATGTTTCTATCTTTAATACAGGTAGTCATACCACAAAGTTCTTAAAGTAACATTTACTTTATGTCTACCTTACGTCAGCAAAGTATTAAAAATTCAGCATTTTTTTCCCTCTCAAGGAACTTTACAAAACCTATTTTTTAAGGATTTATTGTTTTGACGTGACTTAGGGGAACCTAAAAAACTACCCAAAAGTGACACCATTTTAAAAACAGCTCCTGTCAATGCATTTAAAACTATTGTCAGGTAGTTTGTTAACCCTTTGGATGCTTTTTAGTAATGAATGCAAAGTGACATGACCGGAATGACATTTTTTTACCACTAAACTTCTGAACAGGCTGCTATAGCTGGCAGGCTATGGCCATTACTTGGCTGTGGATTGTCATGGCAATGTTCAGGGTCAAACAACTATGATCTCAGGGTGCTGATGGGGTTAAAGAGGGAGCCCCCACACTTTCTTAACTGTCTGGATGCTGTTGTCACTATTGACAGCAGCATCTACAGGGTCAAACAGCCAAGGTCGGTGCCAATACTGCTTGTGGCTGATGCAGTAGAGTGTCAGAACATCCCTTTTAGAATGGTGGGGGTCCAACTTCCGCCGCCTACAATGCACCAGAAATTAAAGGGACCACAAAACTGCTGTAACGCAGGGTTCCGTGTGCAGCGGCGCACCAAGTCAGTGTCTGTGCAGGAAGCTGCGGCACAGATCCCTTTCAGAGAGGTCAGGATGTGGCCCTCCTGTACAAGTAGGATCCCCACCGTTCAGGGAAATAATCTACGAGGGGGACGCAGTGCTATATAAACACATAAGAATCTCACCAGCAAGTCCGTGGATGGAATGCTAATTTTTAGATACAGAAAGGATAGAATAATTATAATCTGTTAGGTAACCGCTACACATTCATTCTAGCGATACGAGTAGCAATAAGGGAGGACCAGTAATAAGATGACAGCAAGCCACAAAACGGCAGCTTTGGACTCGGCGTGACTCCACGGCTTTCACTCACCTTTTGGATGAAGCCTTCTACTTTGTTTTGTAAGCCCCACCACTTGAACTTGACAGTCACTAGCTTGTATGCACACATATGGGGCACGTCATTCCGCTGTGCCAGCGTCCTCTACAAGAAGTAATGCACATCACACATAAGGCTTATAAATGTACAAAGAGCAGCATATAGTACAAGAGCTATAACTCATGAGCCATTACGTAGAATAATTACATGTATCCTCACAAATACATGCTATCATTACACCAAGCTTAAGAAAAGATCTTGGATGATAGCAAAACTTTGGATGTTACCCCATAATAGTACCAATAAAATCTACAGCTTTGCCGTGCAGTAACACAAGCCCACAAACCGCTCCACCAACAAAAAAAAAATAGTTATGACTTTCACAAAATGGCGACACAATGGTTCTGAAATGACCTGTTGGAATGAAGCAGTGGCCACCCATCCCATGTGGGACTGCCGAAAAAAGTGCTCCATCAGACCTACAGACAATGAATAGAGCCTTGGCCAGATCCCTGTTCTCGGGATCGGTGGGGGTCCCAGTGGTCAGACGCTCACCGATGAGCAAGTTATTACCTATTCTTTGGATATCCGATGGATAGCTGATAATCTCTAGTGTTTGGAATAATGGTTTATAAGTGATAAAACAACAAGAAAAGGAACAAGCAAAAAAGTAAGGATCACCGACCAAAAAATAAAGACATAATATAAAGTTTATTTGAAGTCCAACCATGAAAAACACGCAATTAAAAACAATTAAAATCACATAAACAAAAAATACGAATTTTGGTAAGATCTTACCTGTAAAATTCTTTTCAGCAAAGGAAGCAAGGGGGACACTTCATTACTTCTGGGTAGGGCGGAGCCAGATAGTAGGACTAACCTCAGGTTCTAAAAATGGGTGTTGTCCGGCCCCTCCGGCTCTGGCTCCTCCTGCCGTACACCTCCAGTTTTGTACACAAGCTAAGGAGAAATAAATCACCAGTGGAGCGCCATAACCAAACTGACAGGATTCAAAAGAACAAGGTTATGCACATAACATGAATACCACACAGCTCAGGTACCACTCACAAAACCTGACCACTGCGATGAGCTGGCGATGCCGGAAAGAGCCGTAGAGCGCTGACCTCAGCTCAGAAACTCGCTTATCAGAGAGAGCCGCGCTGCATCTGAAACAACACCTTCTGCCTTATGGGAGGGAGAAGTGTCCCCCTTGCTTCCTTTGCTGAAAAGAATTTTACAGGTAAGATCTTACCAAAATTCGTATTTCAGCTGCAGATGGAAGCAAGGGGGACACTTCATTACTTCTGGGATGTCCCAAAGCAGTACAAAAACAAGGGTGGGAAAAAAACCTTAAACAGGCAGAAGCCAACACCTTGATACATGCGCAACAGGCGCAACATAAACTTAACTAGAAGTTTTCAAAATACAGCCGCCTGAAGGACTCTGCGTCCTAAGGCCGCATCAGCGGAGGCACTGACGTCCACCTTATAAAACTTTGTAAAGGTGTGAACAGAACGCCAAGTCGCTGCTCGACAGAGCTGGGCTGCCGAAGCCCCTTGATGAAGGGCCCACGAAGAGCCCACAGCTCTCGTGGAATGAGCCCGAATATTAATCGGGCAAGGTTCGTCCATAACACGGTAAGCTTCCAAAATAGCTGACCGGATCCAACGAGCTATAGCATCTTTAGAAGCCGTTGACCACGACGACGACCTGCTGGAATCACAAAAAGAGAATCCGACTTCCGGAAACTCTGCGTAACTGACAAGTAGAACTTCAATGCCCGCACTAAGTCCAATGAGTGCAAGGCCCGCTCCTTCGCATTCTTTGGTTCTGAACAAAGCGAAGGTAACACAATATCTTGATTGACATGGAATTGAGATACCACTTTAGGGAGAAAATCATGTCGCGTGCGAAGAACAACACGATCCGGAAAAAATTCCAAGAAAGGTGGCGAACATGAAAGAGCCGCCAACTCGGAAACCCATCTCAAGGAAGTGACCGCCACTAGGAAGGCAACCTTCCAAGAAAGCAAAGAAAGATTAATAGCATCCATAGGCTCGAAAGGAGCACTTTGAAGAGCTTTCAAAACCAGATTAAGCCGCCAAGGCGACACAGGAGTTTTCCTTGGAGGAAACTGACGGGCTGCTCCGCGAAAAAAGGCACATACGTCCCTACGCGAGGCAATAGCTTTACGAAAAAGCACCGACAGGGCAGATACCTGACCCTTCAGGGTACTGATTGCCAAACCCTTATCCAGCCCGTGCTGCAAAAAAACCAACAAGTTGGGTAATGAAAATTTCTTTGGATTCCTGGAAGAACCCAAACACCATGAAAAGAAGGATTCCCAAATCCTGTAGTAAATCCTAGTCGTAGCCGGACTTCTTGACGCTCTCATAGTGGCAATGACCTTTTCTGAAAACCCTTGACGGGTTAAAATCTCGGTCTCAAGAGCCAAGCCGTCAAACGCAGAGACCTCAGGCCCGGATGACACACGGGACCCTGAGTGAGCAAGTCCGGTCGAAGAGGCAGAGGAAAAGGAGGCGCCGCCAGAAGCGACATCAGCGTGGAAAACCACGTCCTTCTCGGCCAATCTGGGGCTATCAGAATAGCCGGAACCCTCTCCAGCCTGACCCGACGTAACACAAGCGGCAGCAAGGATATCGGTGGGAACACATAAACCAGCTGGTATTGGCTCCACTGAACCACCAGCGCATCCACTTCCACCGCGGTCGGATCCCTGTATCTGGACATGAAAGTTGGTAACTTGGCATTGATCCTGGAGGCCATCAAGTCTACTTGAGGAGTCCCCCATCGGGAGCACAGAAGTGCAAAGATTACCGGATGAAGACTCCATTCTCCTGAATCCATCCTCTCTCGGCTGAGAAAGTCTGCCTGGATATTCTGAATCCCTGGTATGTGAATCGCAGAAATGGCCGGCACATGAGCCTCGGCCCATATCAGAATCCGAGATACCTCCGACATGAGTCTGGAGCTCCTCGTCCCGCCTTGATGGTTGATATACGCAACCGCCGTAGCGTTGTCCGTCTGAACACGAACTGGTAATCCGCTCAAAGGGACCGTCCAATGTTGGAGGCAAAGAAAAATTGCCCTCAATTCCAGGATGTTGATCGGTAACACCGATTCTTCCGGTGACAAACTCCCTGAATCCAGAGATTGTTCCAAACTCCCCCCCAGCCCGTCAGGCTGGCATCAGTGGTCAAAACCGACCATGACAGGGGAAGAAAAGATTTTCCCAGGAAAAACCGTTCCGGACGTAACCACCAGTCCAGAGACTCTCGCACTTTGCGGGAGATTAAAACCCTGCAATCCAGTGTTTCCTGTGCACGATTCCATCTCTTCAAAATGAAGCTTTGAAGCGTTCTGCAATGGAACTGAGCAAACGGAAGAGCTTCCATTGAAGCGACCATTAACCCCAGAAGGCGCATACATCTTCGAAGGGATACGGTCGTTGAGGACTGCACAGTCTGTGCCAGACAATGGATACTGGTTTGCTTGTCCTTTGGCAGAAAAACTACCACTTTCGCTGTGTCGAAAATCATGCCCAAAAACAGGATTGACTGAGAAGGCTCCAGGGATGACTTCTCCCAGTTGATCAGCCACCCGAAATCCTCCAGGAGCTGAAGGGATAAATCGCGAGCCGTCACTGCCTCCTCCTTTGAGGATGCCACAATCAGAAGATCGTCCCGATAAGGAAGTATCATGATCCCTTGTCTCCGAAGCATTGCCATAAGAGGTGCCAGCACCTTTGTAAAAACTCGGGGTGCCGAAGCCAACCCGAAAGGGAGGGCCACAAACTGGTAATGGTCCTGACCTATGGCAAAGCGCAGAAAGCGCTGATGAGATCTTCCGATGGGAACGTGTAAATAGGCGTCGCGAATATCTATGGACACCAGAAAATTGTTCTGTGACAGGGCAGTCACCACTGAGCGAAGCGACTCCATGCGGAACTTTTGGGTGTAAACATGCCGATTTAACCTCTTGAGATCCAGAATGGGACGAAACTTTCCCTCCTTTTTGGGGACCACAAAGAGTGGATAAATCCCTTCCCGGTCTTCCGGAGGAACTGACACTACTACACCCTTCTGTAGTAAGGAATCGACTTCCTGCCGCAGAGCGGTCAATAAGTCGGGATCTGACGGAACGCGAGACTGACAGAATCTTTCTGGAGAGCGAGAGAGAAACTCTATGAAATAGCCTGCCGACATTATTCGTGTCACCCAGGAGTCTGAGACGCGGGAGACCCAAACCGCTTGAAACAGGAGCAGGCGCCCCCCCACTCGAGAATCCTCGAGTGAACTTCTGGCGTCAGTCCGTTTTGGCGGGCTTTTTGTCAGATTCCCGCTTGTCATTGCGCGGGTATTGTTTCCAAGAAGCGTTAGACTTTTGGGAAGACTTTTTCCCTGAAAAGGTGGGACGACCCGATCCCCAAGAGGAGTGACCGGCTCGCCACCTGCCACGAAAAAACCGCCGGTTACCGTAGGAACCGGTCCTGCCAAAAGCAGCCGTAGCTGCCCTACGCTGAGGCAACGCTGACTCCTTAGCCTTAGCAATCAATTCCGTGAGGTCAGAGCCGAAAAGCTGACCACCTTTATAAGGCAAAGATAGCAAACCTTGTTTGGAGACCGCATCTCCAGTCCACTGTTTAAGCCACAACGCTCTTCTAACAGTGATTGTAGAAGCCTGAGCTCTGGATATTAGGGAAGCCATATCCAAAAGAGCGTCACAGACATATTGGTCTGATTCTTCTATTAACTTAATGATCTCATCTATTGCCTGTAAAGAGGACCCATCCTGCAGGATATCCGCAGGCGAGCTGTCCAACCCATGGAAGCTCTAGAAGCACAACAGGAAGATAAAGCCACTCTAAAGGCCTGACCAGCAGCTTCATAGCCGGCCTTGGCCGCCATCTCTGACTTTTTGTCCAGCGCATCCTGCAAGGTAGCTTTTCCTTTGACGGGAAGCATAGAAGCTTTGTTAAGCTTGGATAAAGAAATATCCACCTCAGGGGACGGAATCCAGCTAGCAAATAGGTCTGCTGGACAAGGATACAAGGTTTCAAACAACCTTGTCCCTGAAAACGCTTGTCTGGACAAACGCGTTCCTTTTCTACTTTCTTAGAAAACTCACTCATAGCTGGCATCGCTAAACGGGATCTTTGCGACCCATGGTACCATCTGGGAATACCTTCATCATCATTCATGTCCTCAGGTACTTGCAGTACCTCTCGTATGGCTCTGACAAAAGCATCTATACGGCCCGACAAGGAAGCAGAGTGCTCCTGAAAATCCTCTCTGCCCGAATCAGAACATTCTCCCTCAGAAACTGAAGGAGAACTCCCCTCGCAGACAAATCTGAGTCACTTAGTGGGGAGGGCATAGCAATCCTGGGACGCTTTTTGCTATGAGAAGGTCTAGAGGATACCCACTGACCCAAAAGGTCAGAAAGCCCACTAATAGCAGTAGTGAGCATATCAAACTTGGCATCATAGCGACCTCCAATAGTGGCGCTAGAAGGTGCAGAGGATTCTATCGTGTCAGAAACGCGGGGCTGGTCCTGGAGAGGACGAGGAAGACGATCAGCCTTCTGACTCAAATCTGACATGCCGGTTATTCAGATGGTAATAGTGATGAGAAATAACCAGAGCAGTGTGGTCTCACACAGTAGCAAAACGCTGAAGGGTTAACTTCTTTAAAAGCAAAAGAATACCCCAGCAGTGAAAAACGGCGCCCCCCCCCCGCTGCAGACAGCTCACAGACCGTTACTGAGGGATACAATGTCTCAATGATCAGAAAACTGCAGCGCTGCGCTAGAGAGCGCAAACAGCAAAAACAAATGCTGCGGGAGGCTAAAGGGTTAAGCTGCTACCTAAGCGATAGCAGTGACTCACCCGGCTGGCTTGGTGTTGTCTCAAATGCCTGTGTACAGAAACGGAGGAGAGGAGACCAGGAGAGCTGTAATGGCTGCCGCAGAGAGCAGGAAGAGAAGGAGCCAGTCACTTCCTGTAATCAGAAAGCCGGGAAAGCCCAAAGCCACGCCCCCTCTCTGCTCAGTCAAAAAAGTGCGGGAGATCTTACGCACTCCTCTCCCTGTACACTGTAACGGCGCTGCAGCGCCGAAAACACACAGCACATATTAAATAAAAAATCGCTCTCTTCTCTTTTTCTTTTTTTTTTTTTTTTTAAAAATGCCCAATCATGAGAAAATAGTGGGAAACACCAATAACAGTCAGCGCTGTCACCGCAGACGCTGTAATCACTCGCACATATCAAAATATAATGCAGATTACTCACCAGCCAAAAACGCCACAGGGACCCTCCACGGATGTGACGCTGTGCCCATTGCTTCCCCATGAGAACAAGGAACGCAGTGACCCAGAACGTGGTATGCGTCCTGTCAGGGATAGCTACCTCTTCCCCCGGGCCGGCAAGAAAATGTAATGACCACCATTTAGGGAATACATATTGCCAGGGGAGAGGATGGGGTCCAGCAGCGCCGGTACCCCTGATCCTCTAGACATAAAGTCCAGGACCCTGTCCGAGTAAAATAATAAACTCTTCTGAGGTGATTTCTGAGGAGCTGCATTAGCAGCCGTCCTTCCTACTTGGACCTCAAGTCGAAACTGGAGTGTACGGCAGGAGGAGCCAGAGCCGGAGGGGCCGGACAACACCCATTTTTAGAACCTGAGGTTAGTCCTACTATCTGGCTCCGCCCTACCCAGAAGTAATGAAGTGTCCCCCTTGCTTCCATCTGCAGCTGAAAGAGGAAGTCCAAAATAATGAGTTAAATACTCAGAGAAAAGGGTATATCCACATGCCAATATTAAGTAGGATGACAATATACAAGATAATCAAAAGTACATATCCATGAGAGAATAGAGGTACAATGTTAATAATTACACAACCCCTACACAAATATCAAATATATCACAAACACAGGGGAGATTTCAAAAAGAACAAAACCTTAATAAATGTCAAAAGAGTATACCAAACAAAATAAAAAAACCTCTATAAATCCTGTTCAGGTACCCTGTGAGGTGTAGAAAGATATCTCACAAATAGGAAAGATGTGCAGGCATGTGGAGAACCTGGACCCACGCGTTCCGACACTAGGTGTCTTTTTCAAGGAAAGGTGACCTTTCCTTGAAAAAGACACCTAGTGTCGGAACGCGTGGGTCCAGGTTCTCCACATGCCTGCACATCTTTCCTATTTGTGAGATATCTTTCTACACCTCACAGGGTACCTGAACAGGATTTATAGAGGTTTTTTTATTTTTGTTTGGTATACTCTTTTGACATTTATTAAGGTTTTGTTCTTTTTGAAATCTCCCCTGTGTTTGTGATATATTTGATATTTGTGTAGGGGTTGTGTAATTATTAACATTGTACCTCTATTCTCTCATGGATATGTACTTTTGATTATCTTGTATATTGTCATCCTACTTAATATTGGCATGTGGATATACCCTTTTCTCTGAGTATTTAACTCATTATTTTGGACTTCCTCTTTTTTGTTTATGTGATTTTAATTGTTTTTAATTGCGTGTTTTTCATGGTTGGACTTCAAATAAACTTTATGTCTTTATTTTTTGGTCGGTGATCCTTACTTTTTTGCTTGTTCCTTTTCTTGTTGTTTTATTGCTATTTCTTTCACATGCTGAAGTGATCCCGACAAATTTATATTAGTATAATTGGAGTGGTGCCCGCCCAATCTCAAATATTTCTCTAATGGTTTATAAGTGGACACATTATATGGCAGATGATGCTCCTAATGTTTTTTTCTTCCCTCAAGCGGATCAGTGCACATTGTGACAACGTTGCCTGTAATTATGACAATTTGGCATGCAATTAACCATTATATGTTCTGAAAAAGCAGACAGAGAATTACCTTCCAATCAGGCGTTAGGGGTCCACGTCCAGTCTTACAAGACTTATATTTTGCTGGGTCTTCATCTGGTTTATAATCCTAGAATTCCAAGAAAATTTAATGAAAAATATGCTAAAAATATCTAAATTAAAGTATTCTGCTGCTCAAACTACTAGACTGATTGAGACTTTATACGTGCAGGAATAAGTGGCGTGCACCTCGCCAGAAATGTTACTCCAGTCAAAGACTGAACTAACATTTCTGGTATAAGAAACGCTGCCACTTTTGATGAATTTGATGTGTGTAGGCAAGCCCCATGCAGCCCTCTCCCAATCTATGCCCATTTTGATGATGCAGCCAAAACTGGAGGGAAAACGCCAAAAGTCGCTACATTTTTGCACAGCTCCATGTTGTGGAAACATTTTGCGACTGACGGATCAAAGACGATAAGTGCAATAATGTTTTTGCAACTAAAGTTAATACATAATACATATTAAATTTAAGGATAAAACTGAAAACTCTTTTCTGCGACTTTTAATAGAAACTGCTGATAAAAAAATATGTAGAGATCAAATATAGGGGGTTTGGAGGAGTTCTAGGACCAACCTTAGAGAGGACCTGATTCCTATCTGCAATATCAATTTGCACAACTTCAACGTTCTTCCAGACATCCGGCTCTAATTTATGTACCTGAAAAAAGAAGAAGTCATGAACAGAGGTGGTGTGAAATATTTTGATTGTTTAACCCAATACTAATCCTTATACAATATGACATGAGCACAAGCTATAAACATATGATTTATTGTTAAAGGTGCATTCTAAATGCAGGAAATGATGGGATGGCCTCTATCACTAATGTCCTACCTCTCCAAGTGCCAAACCTCGACTGAATGGGGAGTGAGAAGGAAACCAGGCATAGTTCACAATTAAAACCTTGATGGGTAGATAAGGGTGCTAAGCCCAGGAGAGCTAATGCCAAAAGATGTGCGGGCCCTATTTTTTCTTTTTTTTGTAGTACACAGGGGTGTGTGGCCCCCTTGAGAGCTCAGCCCCCTTATTCACCCATCTTTCCCACACAAGGGAAACAAACTGCGAGCTGTGCCTTGAATCCTTTTCCCCATGCAGATTAGGCTGGTTTGACACATGGATATGACATTAGTGATGGGTATCATCCACATTAAAAGGTACACCATGACGTGGTTGGATGGCTTTTGCGCTCTTCGATGAAAAAAGTACCTTATATTTTTATCATTTGCAGCAATTTTGGAGTTCATGTATTCATTAAACGCATCGTGTATGTATGAGTTTGTATATTGGCCACATAATGCATTTGTGCACCTGTATGATAATTTAATGCTAAAGGTGTGCGGGCCTTATTTTTATTTGTTATTGTGCTGCAGTGACGACTTTTCCAACTAACCACATAACTACTGGCCACCACTGCTGATGTTAGTGATTGGCTGCAGCGGTCTCATGAGTTAGTCATGGATGTCATTGTTGCAGGGCAGACAGGGAGCAATGAAGCAGCAGATTTAGGAACTATGCATTTTTCCTCCAATTTTCCATCCTTGGCCTAATTGTTGAAAGATCCTTTAAGAAAAATAATTTATACATTTTTAAGGGGTTTGACAAGTGCTTGACTATAGGAAACCACAATCTGTCTTGCTTCTATATCCCTAATAATTTCATTATATAGAACGGCTAGAAGCATAAACATGGAATCAGGATTCACCCCTGAAAAATATGTTAAAAATACAGAACTCCGGCTGTGCCTCCGATGTTCGTCGAGGCCGATTGGAATGATTCCCATGGTACTAGAGACCGTCATGAAAAGCCTCGGTGTACGCCACTTACATTGTCTTGTGTCCCCAGATCTGGCTTGTGCCACGTCTCAATCTTAATCAAAAAGTCATCCTTCATGTATTCATTCTGCAAAGTAAGCACAAGTCCTGAGTGTCCATCATCTCTAAAAAACAGCCTCATTCTCCTAAATAATAAGATTCTAAAGATTTACTAGTGAACTATAAAATGCTGCCTGGGAGCGTGGAAGGAATTAATCCTGAGTAGGAGAACAATCAGCGGGACAAAATTGTTATTAAAACCATTGGTAGGCAAGAGTAATGTATATTTAATGCCCCTCATTTCAGGGAATTTACACTTCTTTATAACATTATAATCTCTGCGATGGTTTACAGACCTGGAGTTAAGCAGCAGGCCCCGAGTAAATGATTGGTAATATCGCAGACGGCAAGTCATGGAGATAATTACAGAGCTGTAAAAGCCATTAATACAAACACATTCCCCAATGATCCGCTAGCAAAACGGCCCCTGGGGAAAACTTCTCTCTAAAAAAAAAACAAAAAACAAAAGTACGAAAAGTGTTTTGGACCCACTGCATAAACTTTTGCTGGCATTGTGTACCAGAGCAGGCAGTGAAAGGTCACAGTGCTGGCACGGGCCCCATGGGATCTGCAAAACGTCACATACCAGCTACTCAATTGCACAATATTGTCTGATGAGGGCAAAACCAAAAGTTGCCATAGACCTCTTGAACAGACAACTTGATGTGGCTCCTAAAGCTGGCCATACGCGTTAGATGTGTATCCGCTAGCGATGAGCGAGCACGCCCATATGCTGAGTGTCTTCGGCTTTTCGGATTTAAAGGGACAGGACTAATGCCTACAGGGGGGAGGGTGTCTCCCTGATGAAGTAGATAAGGATCCGACAGTAGGGTTAGAACATGCCCAATCCTGCAAATCAGTGGGAGAGGAGTTGCAGCAAGAGGCTTCTAGCCGCTTACTCCGCTCTCCCCATAGAGAGGTGGGCGCTCTGTGCAGGGGCGGATAGGGGCAGCAACACAGGAGCCCTTTTCGGTCTGTGCCCACCCCTGGCTCTGTGTATAGCGGGGTGTCAGGAGAGACAGACAAGCTATGGGATCACTATGGTAAATTATGTACAAGTTATGGCTTTGACATTCCTATATGACAGGATAAAATTTGTTGAATTTCTCTGTATCGTAGACGACGAGACGATAAGTGACCGGTGGGGATTTTTGCACCCTTTCCATACATTTGATAACGATTAAACTAAATGTGACATCACCGGTATCACAAAACTAGGAAAGTTTCAGCAAAGTAGTATTCTAGGAAAATAATGTACTTACTGTAATTACTGTTCGATGAGGCATGGGAAAAAAAAGGAGGTGAAAAAAAGATTAGTATATGACATTTTAACAAGCCAAATATAGAGGTTTCCTATATTTTTATTACAAATAAAGTCAAATATTTAATGCCGTCATTCCAGTGTGGTATATGATTATATTACAATTCCTTACGACCTCAGAGTGGCATGGAGCCAAACACGGCACATATACAACTCTATGGGCCCCGTCGTGCTTCCCTAAAAAACTGGCATACTCCATTATTCTCCAGAAGCATGACAGCAGGGAACAATAGCTTTGAAGGGAATCAGTCACCAGGTTTTCACTACCTCATCTGAAAGCAGCTTAATACAGGGGCCAAGACCCTGATTCCAGAATTGTGTCACTTGCTCGTCTGCATGCAGTTATTTTATTATATATATATTTTTTTTAAGATAGATTATAATATATATCTAAGGATGCCAGGCTTAGCCTGGAATAATCTGATTTCATTTTAGAGAGGTTACATCCTGTACAGTGAGCGTGGCGGGTTGAAGCCAATGGACGGCTATAACTTTACGAGTTTAATAGAGCAAGCGTTCAATTCCAACCGAGGTGTATGGATCAATATCTGGATTATCTAGTAAACCTAAAATACAGGTCTTTGGTTCCTGTGGTATCACAAGTGTATAAACTCTGCTTATGTTCAGGACCCCTACCCAGAAGGGACCAAGCACCCTACACTCCCAATGATACGGAGTAGATTGGCGTCTTCACACCTAGGACAACTGCAATCTGTTTTTGCCCCTATTTTGAGAAGAATGGAGGGGGATTTATACGTTCTATGCATCAAATATAACAGACGTACGTTAGGCCTCACACGGAGAATGTCTGCCCACTCCTCCTCTCTAATAGGCCCCACATCCCCCGCCAACTTGGTTTTAATCTTTAAGGGAAGTGACCCAAGTATATGTCTAATAATCTATCCATGTAGGAGATAACCCCTCGTATTTCACAACGAGCACCAATAAATTCGAGAATAGGGTGCGTACTGATAAGCTAAAGCAGCACCTATTCTGGGGTCTCTACTGCGAGTCTTAACTGTTAAACTTGGAGGAAATTATTGTGGGGAATAGCAAAGTCTGATTAAAGCTGGTCAAACATTTTAAAACTTTCCCTCATTATATAAATGTGCAAGATGCAAAATCCCCCTTCTCACCCAAGTCTGAAGAGTTCAGGGATATCAGGGTTACACCACAGAGGAGTGCATGCTGTCATTTTGATACAATCCCTGTTTTCTCTGCTGCAGATCTAGCAGTTCTCTGAATGCTGAGCCCGTATAACCCTGCCCACATCACTGATTGGCAGATCTCTGTGTACTCAAATTTATAGAAAGCTGCTAATCAATGGTGGCCGTGGGATTACACAGAGCAGGAGGACTACATGGCACAGGACAACTAGTCTTGTAGCGATAATGTCCTGCTGAATAAACCACTGATTTTAATGGGACAGCAACACACAGCCCAATAAATGATACATCCCTGGAATCAGTGTCCCAGCTTTACATCATGCTGCTCTCAGAATACAAAGCAGAAACCTCACGGAGTCCCCTTAATATGTTACCGTACAGTAGCACACAGAATGCCTATAGTTCTGCAACCAGATCCACAGGTGCTCTGTGTAACAAATGGAGCTGTGCAGAACTGGCAACACAAGAGAACTGATTGTTTATATTGTTGTATCAACTTCCCCTTCTCTTTTTTTATTCTACAAAACCTCTTTAACCCTTTAACCCCCACAGCTTTTTTCGGTTTTGCATTTTCATTTTTCGCTCCCCTTCTTCCCAGAGCCATAACTTTTTTATTTTTCCGTTAATATGGCCGTGTGAGGACTTGTTTTTTGCGGGACGAGTTGAACTTTTGAACGACTCCATGGGTTTTACCATGTCGTGTACTAGAAAAGGGAAAAAAAATTCCAAGTGCGGTGAAATTGCAAAAAAAGTGCAATCCCACACTTGTATTTGTTTGGCTTTTTTTTACTAGGTTCACTAAATGATAAAACTGACCTGCCATTATGATTCTCCAGGTCATTACGAGTTCATAGACACCAAACATATCTAGGTTCTGTTTTATCTAAGTGGTGGAAAAAAACCTCCAAACTTTGTTAAAAATTTTTTTTTAATAATACCATTTTGGGGCAGATATGATCTTTTGATCGCCCGTTATTGCATTTTAATGTAATGTCGTGGCGACCAAAAAAACGTAATTCTGGCGTTGTGACTTTTTTACTCACTACGCCGTTTAGCGATCGGGTTAATCCTTTTTTTTTTTTTTTTTTTAAATCGATAGATTGGGCGATTCTGAACGCGGCGATGCCTAATATGTGTATGTTTGATTTTAATTTTATTGTTTTATTTTGAATGGGGTGAAAGGGGGAGATTTAAACTTTTATATATTTTTTTTACATTTTTAAAAACATTTTCTTTTTACTTTAGGCATGCTTCAATAGTCTCCATGGGAGACTAGAAGCTGCCATAACCCCATCCGCTCTGCTACATACAGGTGATGGTCAGATCGCCTCTATACAGCAGATTTACTCACTTGCTATGAGCGCCGACCACTGGGAGGTGCTCACAGCAAGCCGGCACTGACAACCATAGAGGTTTCCAGGAGACCTCTAGTTGTCATGCCAACACACCGGTGACCCACGATCACGTGGCGCGGGTCACCGGTGAGTGTATTTCCGGAGCGATTGCCGGAAGCGCTTGTTAAATGCTGCGTTTGACAGCGCCATTTGACTAGTTAATAGCCGCAGGTGGATCGCAATCCCACCCGTGGCTAATGCGGGCACATGTCAGCTGTTCAAAACAGCTGACAAGTCCAGGGAAAGATGTGGGCTCACTGCCGGAGCCCACATCAAAGGGAGGGAGTCCGACATTGGTGTACTAGTACGCACAATGTTGGAAAGGGGTTAAAATCTCTGTTACTGGAATCACTCCCAGCATTATCACCTGGTTACAGAATTGGCAGAGAATCAGATTCTTGGCTGCCTGTGGGCATCATCAGCATGAATTGGATAGAGCAGACAGGTATTTACTATGTGCACATAGGGATGCAGGCAAGCACAGTAACATGAGAACATAACAAGGACCAGAATTAATAATCAACATTCTCAAGAAAAATGGGATACTCTCCATATAATATTTGAAACATGAGGACACAATTGGGAGCTAAAATCCCTAAGTACAGGATAACAAGTGTGAGTGCTGAAGAAAAATCAAAGAGAATGATTCTCAAAAAAATTATAAATATACTTTATTACAATTTACAAAAAATACACAATATATAGCACCACATAAATAAACAAATTTAAAAGACCAGTGAAGAAAATGGCATGACCATGGTGTGACTGCTGTGGACCATAGGTAATTAGAGCATATAATGGTGAGACTGGGTGTGAATAGGTACCAATAACCCTAGTAAAAACATGCTCAGATGTTAAATGTACCAATGTGCAGGGTGTAGGGAAATTTGAAACCGCTAAATGCTGCTGTATAATTAGATGATAACCTGGCTAGAACAAAGAGTGCAATGACATCAATGGTCAAATGTACAATGCATCCCAGGAATCAAAAAATGTTGTAAAGCTGGCAGCAGACCAGCGGAAACTATCCCCACTAAATGTAATCAGGGTAAGTGACCGACCTCAGAACAGAAAGTATAGATAAGCATAGTGCTGATGAGGGAAACACCCAAATTGCTCACCCATTAAGGTCCACACGTCACGCCGAGCACAGTAACATGATTGCCCTCAGCTCAAAATTCCAAGAAAAGTTGCACGTCAAACTGTTCCTTGCTAATGTGAATAGGTCAGGGGACACCATTATGCAAGGAGATAGCCACAGGAACACGAACACCAAAAACTGATGCCACCTTAGCATCTCTCTAGCCCTCTGCCTTCCCCCTACCAAGGTAACAAGATGCTTGTCAGAATGGCCTGCATTATTCATGCTGAAGACCAGCGCAAGTGAGAAGCACAAGCAGATAAGGTAACAATGTCACAACTAGAGCAATGAGCGGCACAGGAAAGGCCCAAACAGCGCGATTGCACAGTACAGACCGGGAGACAGCCGGCAGTCTCAATACTCACCGGTCCTGCAGAAGGGGTAAGCGTTCCAGGCCTTCTCGTGCATATTTAGTGCTCCTTCAGGCGCCAGCATCCTTACAAATGTAGGTACTTTGCTGTGGACAAGAACACAGTTTAGTTCTGTAGACACCGACTGCAAGAAAGTCTCAATTGATAAAACAAAGACTCCAACAAGAGCTCCCAAAGGTGTCAGTGACCAGGACATTTCACATGCCACAACACATCCGATAAGATGACATTTAAAATCAGACAATAAAATAGAGTAAAATTCTACTAAATATTAATTTTTTTTCTAAAAGTTTTTTTATTGAGATTTTCCAGAGTTTTTAAACATAAATAATACATTATATGCATTATCAAAACTGTACCGAATAAGAAAAAAAACTATATAGGAAGGGTAGAGATGGAAGGAAGGAGAGGGAAAAGGGCGAAGGGAAAGGAAAGACAAAAGGCAAAAAACAATAAAAAACAACAAACAGTCGTCACCTAAGAAAAACGTTTGTCTTTGGGTGTCATTGATAAGATAAACAAGTTTATTAGACCTGAAATATGCATAGAACTAATGCCCAACAATCCTCCTTATTAGACCAAGCCCAATTCCGCATCTCACTAGTTCCCTAGACGCCAGCCCTGAAATAGAATCCTAGAATGGTAGAGTTGGAAGGGACCTCCTGGGCCATCTGGTCCTACCCCCTGCTCAAAGCAGGATTCACAAAATCATCCCAGACAGATGTCTGTCCAGCCTCTGTTTGAAGACTTCCATTGAAGGAGAACTCACCACCTCTCGTGGCAGCCTGTTCCACTCATTGATCACCCTAACTGTCAAAAAGTTTTTTCTAATATCTAATCTGTGTCTCCTCCCATTCAGTTTCATCCCATTGCTTCTAGTTTTTCCCTGTGCAAATGAGAATAAAGATGATCCTTCTACAATGTGACAGCCCTTGAGATATTTGTAGACAGCTATTAAGTCTCCTCTCAGTCTTCTTTTTTGCAAGCTAAACATTCCCAGATCCTGTAACCGTTCCTCATAGGACATTGTTTGCAGACCGGTCACCATTCTGGTCGCTCTTCTCTGAACTTGCTCCAGTTTGTTGATGTCTTTTTTAAAATGTGGTGCCCAAAACTGGACACAGTATTCCAGATGAGGTCTGACCAAAGAGGAGTAGAGGGCAATAATGACCTCACGTGATCTAGACTGTATGCTTCTGTTGATACATCCCAGAATTGTATTTGCCTTTTTTGCTGCAGCATCACACTGTTGACTCATGTTCAGTCTGTGATCTATTAGTATACCCAAATCTTTTTCACAGGTGCTGTTGCTTAGTCCAATTCCTCCCATTCTGTATATGCTTTTTTCATTTTTATTGCCCAGATGTAGTACTTTGCATTTTTCCCTGTTAAAAAACATTCTGTTAGTTGCCGCCCACTGCTCCAGTTTATGTATATCTTTTTGAATCCTCTCTCTTCTCTATATTACATCAATCCACGGAGCCCACATTTGTTAAAAATTATTGGTAGCCCCTCTTTTCTTGTAATCCCCTTTTTACACATTTAAAAAACAGTTTATTTTGTTGATATATTCCTTTTTTTGTTGGGCTCTTAGTATCCAACCAATGTTGTGCTATTGTTACTTTGCCCAGTTCAGTTATCAGAATGTCTTCCACACACCCCAGTCCACATACTAGAGGAGAAATAGCTCAATTCTGCATCTATGCGCTACCATGGTTCAACTCCTTTGTATAAGTGATGAGTGAACATGCTTGGATAAGGTGTTCAGGTGACTTCGGCGTGCTTGAAAAATACGTTCTAGTCCCTGCAGCTGCATGTCTCCTGGCTGTTTAACAGCAGCAACACATGCAGGGTTGCCTGTTTGTTAAACAATCTGTGCATGTGTTGCGGCTGTCGAACAGCCACGAGACATGCAGCTGCAGGCACTCAAACATTTTTTGAGCACACCAGACACTCTGTTAGCACCAGAGCATGCTCAGATAACACCTTATCCAAGCACGTTCGCTCATCACTACTTTCTATGTGTCCTACTAAAGATATATATATATACAGTGCCTACAAGTAGTATTCAACCCCCTGCAGATTTAGCTGGTTGACACATGCGGAATTAACTTGGCATTGTGACATTTGTACTGTAGATCAGCCTGGAAGTGGGAAATGCACTGCTGCAAAAATTTTTGTTTTAATTTTTTTTTTTTTTTTTTTAAAAACGATAAAAGTTAATTCAGAGTGTCATTTATTATTCAACCCCTCAAACCACAAGAATTCTTTTTGGTCCCCCTAAAGTATTAAGAAGTAGTTCAGGCACCAAGAATAATGAGCTTCACATGTGTGGATTAATGATCTCTTTTGCCAGCCTTTTCTGACTATTTAAGACCCTCCCCAAACTTGTGAACAGCACTCATACATGGTCAACATGGGAAAGACAAAGGTGCATTCCAAGGCCATCAGAGACAAGATCGTGGAGGGTCACAAGGCTGGCAAGGGGTACAAAACCCTTTCCAAGGAGTTGGCCCTACCTGTCTCCACTGTTGGGAGCATCATCCGTAAGTGGAAGGCTTATGGAACTACTGTTAGCCTTCCACGGCCTGGACAGCCTTTGAAAGTTTCCTCCCGTGCCGAGGCCAGGCTTGTCCGAAGAGTCAAGGCTAACCCAAGGACAACAAGGAAGGAGCTCCTGGAAGATCTAATGGCAGTGGGGACATTGGTTTCAGTCAATACCATAAGTAACGTACTCCACCGCAATGGTCTCCGTTCCAGACGAGCCCGTAAGGTACATTTACTTTCAAAGCGTCATGTCAAGGCTCGTCTACAGTTTGCTCATGATCACTTGGAGGACTCTGAGACAGACTGGTTCAAGGTTCTATGGTCTGATGAGACCAAGATCGAGATCTTTGGTGCCAACCACACACGTGACGTTTGGAGACTGGATGGCACTGCATACGACCCCAAGAATACCATCCCTACAGTCAAGCATGGTGGTGGCAGCATCATGCTGTGGGGCTGTTTCTCAGCCAAGGGGCCTGGCCATCTGGTCCGCATCCATGGGAGGATGGATAGCACGGCCTACCTGGAGATTTTGGCCAAGAACTTCCGCTCCTCCATCAAGGATCTTAAGATGGGTCGTAATTTCATCTTCCAACAAGACAACGACCCAAAGCACACAGCCAAGAAAACCAAGGCCTGGTTCAAGAAGGAAAAAGTCAAGGTGTTGGAGTGGCCTAGTCAGTCTCCTGACCTTAACCCAATTGAAAACTTGTGGAAGGATCTCAAGATTAAAGTCCACATGAGACACCCAAAGAACCTAGATAACTTGGAGAAGAATCTGCATGGAGGAGTGGGCCAAGATAACTCCACAGACCTGTGCCGGCCTGATCAGGTCTTATAAAAGATGATTATTAGCTGTAATTGCAAACAAGGGTTATTCCACGAAATACTAAACATAGGGGTTGTATAATAATTGACCCACACTTTTATGTTTAAAATTTATTAAAATTCAACTGAGCAACATAACTTTTTGTTTTGTAAGATTTATGCTTCTGTTAATAAATCCTACTCTCGTTTGCAGTTTGAAGGCTCTAACTTATTTGCATCTTATCAAACCAGCTAAATCTGCAGGGGGTTGAATACTACTTGTAGGCACTGTAATATATATATATATATATATATATATATATATATGAGATGCTCCCACCCTGGTGGACCTTGTGGTACCATTCATTTCACTAGATTTTAGTACATTAAACTATTGCTATGTCAGTCTCAGCACTTTATATAAAAAGTAGGTTATAGCACAAATGCTACATGTAAATTGCTCACCAAAAGTCATCTGGGTGGTGCCATTGTGGTAAAGGGTCTTAAATCTAATCACACCCGGTCTGCCTTGAATTGGCGTCTGGCTCAAAGATTGTAATGATGTCACTCACCGCCCAAATGTCTCTTAAGCAATGTACTTGTAGCCCTCGCCGTATTAGGACTTCTTTTTACATGCAATAATGAAATAGATGACTTTGGCAAGGGCATGTTTAGAGAAGTATTTCCTAGCAGTGTACCACCATGGTGGAGGCATCTAGTCACAGGTTTCCTTTTTAGGCAGAATTCCCATCACATAAAAAGTTAAATACACAATTTCAAGGGTAACAAATACAGCTACTACACCGGCAACAGACCAATACACAGGATAATATATCTCTATGCATGTCACTCTTTGAATGTTCATTGCAGAATAAAAGAAAAAATAAAGTGATATAGTAGTGCACATTACCTGTTAGTGGTTTAGGGGTCATGTGGATGGTCCTCTGATCACCCAAGGAGTCATGGGGTCATTCCAAATGCCTCCAGGCATTACTGTCGTCCCACAAGCGAGGTATAGGAATACAATCTAGCACGTGTGCAGTCAAGTGAGCCACACCGGCCCCCAGCGGCCTCTGTGCAAGCACAAAATGCTGCTGGAGCTGACTGCTAATGTCGTATCTCAGCGTGACAGGACAATCATGCCAGGGCTACATGACTGTGGAGGAGACTAGGACCGCCCAACAAACTTTTTCCAGGTGGTTATACCCTTATGTTATAAGGGACATAACAGATGGTGACATACATATAAACCTAATACCGCCCTGTGTAACGCTGTGACAGATTTATGGGCTATATAGATAAGTGTCCTTTAAAAAGGTAGTTGCCCAGGATAAGTGCCCACATACATATGAGAGCCATTGGCCAACTGTTGGTTTGGCTGACATTTACGGTATTTTCCCCATCTTCCCATACACAGATGCACTCTGGTCTGAGACAGCCACCATCAGTCTCCTCTAGCAGTGGCTTATCTCACCGAGAACAAAAATATCGGTCATGAAATTCAGCAGGATGGAACCTTCTCTATCCCCAACATTATGGGATGGAGGGGGTTTTGGGAAGTGTGGGTAGGCACCTATACACATCAGACTGTGGGGACAATATTGGCGTGTTCGGACAACTTTAGTCCAATATGTTTTGTAGTGATGGGCGAGTAGCATCGTTGCTCGGGTTTTCCCGAGCACGCTCAGGTGGTCTCCGAGTATTTTGGCGTGCTCGGAGATTTAGTTTTCGTCGTCTCAGCTGTATGATTTGCGGCTGCTAGACAGGCTGAGTACATGTGGGAATTCCCTAACAAACAGGCATTCCACACATGTAATCAGCCTGTCTAGCAGCCACAAATCATGCAGCTGAGACGACGAAAACTAAATCTCCGAGCACGCCAAAATACTCGGAGACCACCCGAGCAACGAGTATACTCGCTCATCACTAATGTTTTGTATATTGGAGTGAAGGGGTATGATCTGCAATACAACGCTCAACCTGTAGACATGTAATACAACTTTGGAAAGGAATTATGCCCATTTGTCTAATCCTGATGAATCCCTTTGACTTTACCCAGCAAATGTCTATAAAATTACCTTTGTAAATGGTAAATCTTGTGCGTGTATTGTCCTTTTTCCCCATCCTTCTCATAAGGCTCATTTACAAGAACTTCCACACCTTCACCTCCTCCCGTTTCATTCTTACTGGCTTCTGCTACGGAGTAGAGCTGGCCCACTTGGTACTAAAAGAGGAAATACAAATGGTTAACTTGGCATACACAGGGTTACGCTGAATTTCAAAAGAGCAGAGATGGATAAAAGATTATTCTAATCTAACCCTCCAGAAGCCAAGACAACGGTCTGACAATAGAAGTGTTTCAAGAAAATAATATGATGTCATTTAAAAAAAGAAGAGAACTCAGGGAAGCCAAGCACTAAATCCACAGGCAACGTTTCGGCCATAATTGGCCTTTCTCAAGTCTTAAATACAAATGTGTTTTTTGTTTTAGGCTTGATAAAGGCCAATTATAGCCAAAACGTTGCCTGTTTTGTCTTCCTAATATGTAAAAAAAAGAGTTACATTTTTTATCATCAAGATTATTTTTGGATGTGGTGGGAGGCATCGCTGAGCCAAGCACAGGTTTGGTCAATGTTGCATACGAGTTTAAAATTGGATAAAAACAAGGTAGCGAGTAATAAATATGTAAAGCATTGGCTTATGGATCGTGTTCTCAAGTCAGCGCCGTCAGGAGATTTATTGTCAAAACAGTCATAAGTGGCAGGACGAATTAGAAAAACCGGTTCTGTTAGGATACATCAGCCCTTAGTAATTGTAGATCGCTACGGTCACGAAACTGTTTTTTTGTGTGTTTTCAATTATATTTTTTAAGGAAATCTGAAGAAAACTTATCTATTGCTCCAGGCTGTTATTAAAGGGGCTTTAAAATTCTAGGTATCTGCCCAATAGTGACCAGTGCGGTTTTAGAATAAAAAAGTCATATAGCACCCACCCTCCCCTGGTCCAGCGCTGGCTCTTCGCCACTGCTCCAGTTTTGTTCATTGGCTGCAGCGGTGACATCACAACTATAGCACACATCACTGCTGCAGCTAATCACGAAGCTCAGTGGTTCTGCGGATGCAGACGGCGCTGAGCTCAGCGATTGGCTGCAGCAGTTATGTGCACTGTAGTTGCAACGTCACCGCTGCAGGCAGTACACAGAGACCGGAACAGTGATGGATAGTCAGCAGTGGACCCAGAGAGCGCAAGTACTAGCTGACTATCATTTTAAACATATCGCTGGCCAATAGTGGCCAAACAACCGCAACTGAAAGACTCCAGACACCAGATCTAAAGAGGCAAGTTTTTGCTCTTATTTTATTCTGGCTGCTCCCCTGAGTATGCAGCTTTTTTATTATTATTATTATTTTTATTATTATATAAATCCACCATACGATTACAGCGCTTTAGACCTTTTTAACTAGTGCTCATTTTTATGTTATTTACCAAAGGGGCACATCTTATGGCTATTCAATATCACATCAAGGACAATGCCCCCTTGATAAAGACCATAAAAATTAGCACCAAATAAAAGGGTCCCTATTTCATGAACAGTATGGCAGATAAAAATTTAACAAAAAAAAAAAAAATCAGAATACCGTATTTTTCGGACTATAAGACGCACCGGACTATAAGACGCACCCAGGTTTTAGAGGTGGAAAATAGGGAAAAATATATTTGAAGCAAAAAATGTGGTAAAATATTTAATAACATACTATTATATGTGGTGTTATTATATAGTATGTTATTATGTTGGAAGCTACGGTAGGAGATGGTGCTGCGGGACCAGTGTGGTGTCTGTAAACTACTATGTGAAGACGCTGGAGGGTGAGTATAAGGCCGGGGTCACACATGCGAGAAACTCGCACGATTTCGTGTGAGTCTCTCGCATGAACACCCGGAACTGCCGCCGGCACTCAGACTGGATCGTGCGGCTGCATAGAAATACATGCTGCATAGAAATAGGAACAGATGAGCAATGAGAGACAGAGTAGCGGAATGAGACAGAGATGATAGAGATCAGAGATGATAGAGACAGAGATGATAGAGACAGAGATGATAGAGACGAGAGACGATGATAGAGACAGAGATGAATGATAGAGACAGAGATGATAGAGACAGAGATGATAGAGACAGAGATGATAGAGACAGAGGATAGAGACGAGATGATAGAGACAGAGATGATAGAGACAGAGATGATAGAGACAGAGATGATAGAGACAGAGATGATAGAGACAGAGATGATAGAGACAGAGTGATAGAGACAGGATGATAGAGACAGATGATAGAGACAGAGATGATAGAGGATAGAGCAGATGATAGAGACAGAGATGATAGAGACAGAGATGATAGAGACAGAGATGATAGAGACAGATGATAGAGACAGATGATAGAGACAGAGATGATAAGAGACAGAGATGATAGAGACAGATGATAGAGACAGAGATGATAGAGACAGAGATGATGATAGAGACAGAGATGATAGACAGATGATAGACAGATGATAGAGACAGAGATGATAGAGACAGAGATGATAGAGACAGAGATGATAGACAGATGATAGAGACAGAGATGATAGAGACAGAGATGATAGAGACAGAGATGATAGAGACAGAGATGATAGAGACAGATGATAGAGAGATTATAGAGACAGATGATAGAGACAGATGATAGAGACAGATGATAGAGACAGATGATAGAGACAGAGATGATAGAGACAGATGATAGAGACAGATGATAGAGACACAGTTGATAGAAATGTGACATGTATGCGTTTCATGTGCGCATGATGCGCTGCACAAAAAAACGCAAATGTGAAAGTAGCCTAACCTTTTAATTAATTCTCTGTTGTACAGTGTGTCTGAAGGACCTGTGATGACATCATGAAGAGGCAGGGCTTTGGTCATGTGATGCTCCAGCCAGCCCTCTTCATGACCTCATCACAGGTCCTTCACAGGAGCATTCAGCCTCCCATCAGCACAGCCCCAGGCTGTCAGGTATGCCAGCTGCTCCTGCTGCCTCCTTCTCCTTCAGACACCGATCTGCCCAGCTGCTGCAGGAATCAGACGCTGGGGAAACTGTGTGGCTCTGTGATCTGCTGCTCCCCGCTCACTGCTCAGCTGATAGGTGGGCGGGGAAGCAGCTGATTAATATTCACTGCACTTAAGTAGGGACCAGGGGTTTCCCCAGCGCCTGTTTCCTGCAGCAGAGGGGATATTTTCTTGCCTCCTGCTGATCCCACTCCACCGCTGCCCACTGCCCCCCTCCCCACATGTTACATTCCGACCATAAGACGCACCCACACTTTCCTCCCAAATTTGGAGGAAAAAAAGTGCGTCTTATGGTCCAAAAAATACGGTACATAGAGGAGTAGTGAATAAAAGAAGGAAAAACTCTCCCTGATTAACCTGTTGACAGATCCTCTAACTCAGTCTTCACGTAAAAGCTGAAAAGTGAGCCACGGAAAGCAGGAAATATCTTATTTGTGTAATCTAATGGTCAGTGTAAAAAACAACAACAAAGAACCACAACAACGTAGAAAATATCAACACGTTCTAAACTTTGTAATGCTCCAGACCATATGGCACGATTATTTATTTTACTAAGTCCGAAGTGTTAAAAAGCAGGAAAATCAGAACCGTCTCTTTCGAAAACATGTCAATTCTTAAGTTAATATAGACCATAAAATACTGAGTGGTTTATAAAACCACCAAAATTACATTTAAGTATACCTTTCATCATAATGAGAGCTAAGTTATTGTGATTTTATTTATTTATTTTTTTTTAACTGGAAGATTTTTAAAGGAGTTGTCCAGGATTTAACAGCAGGGAAGTTGACTTAAAAAAAACCCAAAACAAACAAAAAACAACTCACCTATAACCATCCTCTGCTGCCTCGGCCCTGACGCTTGTGTGGTCCCCTGTCAGTCTGTGTTAACTTTCCTGTAGTGATAACATACCACATATGTCAGTGACCACTGCAGCCATTCATTGGCTCCAGAGCTGGCTGAGGCCTGTGACTAGCTGCAGCGGTCACTTGGATATAAGGTGCAGGTAAGTAAACAGAGGCAAGTATTGACTTCCAGAGCTGGACAGACTTTTTCTATTTTAACAACTTTTCCTATAACCACCTAATTTTTAATTTTATTTTTTTTCTAAATCCCAGACAACCCTTTAAGTACCAACAAGTAGCACAATTCAACTAAACCTAACTATGATGATCAGATGAAGGCCACTTTCACACCTACGTGTTCATAAAGCAAAAACCAGAAGCGAGATACCATAATGGAAAGATTTGTACCTCTTCTGTGTTTTGGACCCACCCTTAGTTTTGCCTCACAAATACAGATGCAAAACACTGACACATGACCTCAGACAGGGGCGTTCTCGCAAAAATCCGGAGGCCTTATAACGAAGGTCAAAATTGGGGCTCATATCTGCCTTTAAACAACCCATGAGGGTCTCGCTATGGCATTACGGGAGCCCAATGCAGGCGACAGACGGAATTCACTCTAATTCAGTGCTATGATCGCTGTTCACAGTGGAATAAGCGGTTAAACTTCTATAATCAAAGATACACTTAGGTCTAGAAATATTTGGACAGTGACCGAATCTTGGTAGTTTGGTAATTTCTGCATGCCACCATTTTATATTTAAAATGAAACAACTGAGATGCAATAGAAGTGGAGACTTTCAGGTTTAATTAACGGGGTTGATCAAAAATATCCTGTGAAACGTTTAGGAATTGCAACCAATTTTCCACAAAGCCGCCTCATTTCAGGGGCTCAAAAGTAATTGGACAAATTAACTTTACCATAAATAAATGTTCAACGTTTTAATACTTTGCAGAGAATCCTTTGCAGGCAATGACTGCCTGGAGTCTAGAAGCCATGGATGTCACCAAACGCTGGGGTTCCTCCTCTATGATGCTTTGCCGGCCTTTACTGCAGGGAACTTCAGTTGTTGCTTGTTTGTGGATCTTTCCGCCTTAAGTTTTGTCTTAAGCCTATGAAATGCTGCTCGATGGGGTTGAGATCAGGTGATTGACTCGGCCATTGTAGAATATTGCACCTTTTGCCTTAAAATCTCCTTGTTGGCTTTTGGAATGTTTTGGGTCATTGTCCATCTGTACTGTGAAGAGCGGTCCAATCAGCCTTGTCGCAATTGGCTGAATAAGAGCAGAAAGTATCGCCCTGTATACTTCAGAATTCATCCGGCTGCTTCTGTCTTCAGTCCCATCATCAATAAACACTGGTGACCCAGCGCCATTGGAAGCAATGCATGCCCATGCCATCACACTACCTCCACCATAGTTTACAGAGGATGTGGTGCGCTTTGGATCATGAGCCTTCTCCATACCTTCTTCCCATCATTCTGGTACAGGTTGGTCTTTGCTTCATCTGACCAAAGAATGCTTTCCAGAACTGGGCGGATTCTTTAGATATTTTTTACAAAGCCTAATCTGTCCTATTTTTAAGCCGATTAATGGTTTGCACCTTGTGGTGAACCCTCTGTATATGTCCTCCTGAAGTCTTCTCTTTATGGTAGACAGATATTGAAACACCTACTTACTGGAGAGTGTTCTTCACTTGGGTGGATGTTGTGAAGGGTTTTTCTTCAACATGGAAAGGATTCTGCAATCACCCAACGCTGTTGTCTTCCGTGGACGTCCAGACCTTTTTATAGGGAACCTGTCAGGTCCCCCATGCCCTCCAATCCAGCAATATTCAGCTATGTGTCATTACACTCCCTCCCTAACCAGCCCTGTGTAACAATTCAATTACGGTAAATAAATGCTTTAAAAAAGCCTTTATAACCTCCGCTTTTCCTGTACTAATGAGGGCTTTGACTAGTCGATGGAGCGTTAGTTCCCCAGACTAGTCAGCCGTCTTTCCATGTTATCATGCCCCCGTGGGCATGATAACAATTTGCACGAGCCGGCCTCATCGTCGTCAGTTCATGCAAACCTGCGCACGCACGCCGCAAATTCTGGCTGTCACTGTGTTTCTGAAGCCAGGTTTACACTACACGGCTTCAGAGACGCACTGAGCATTTCCGGAAGCAATCCTTTGAACCTCCGGACATGCGCAGTGCGCCCCTGAATCCAGAAAGCAAACACCTGGCTTTAGAGACGCAGTGACGCTGCTGTCATGAGCGGCACTCGAGCAAATTATTATATCACGGCCAGAGGAGAGGGCTGACTAGTCTGGGGAACTAAAGTCCATCGACTAGTCAAAGCCCTCATTAGCACAGGAAAAGCAGAGGTTATAAAGGCTTTTTTAAAATCATTTAACTGAATTATGTTATACAGGGCTGGTTAGGGAGGGCGTTTAATCACATAGCTGAATGCTGCTGGATTGGAGGGCATGTGGGGACCTGACAGGTTCCTTTTCATTTCCCAAGCTAAATACTTTTTGTTTTTTTTTGCAGAATGTACTAAACTGTTTATTTGGTGACTTAACATTTCTGCTAAATCTTTGACGGATTTATTTTTTCTTCACCCTAAACACAGACTTTTTCCCTTCCATTGAGAACTCCTTTGACCACATGTTGTGGGTTCACAGCAACAGCTTCCAAATGCAAACTGCACTCCTGGAATCAGCTATAGATTTATTTACCTGCTTAACTGGTGATGGATTAACAAGGAAATAGTTTTTCCCTTTAAAGAGCTTTTGAGACATCTGACCAATTACTTTTGGTCCCTTTAAAAGGAGGCAGATGCATACTAAAGAGACATAATTCCAAAACCCTTACTCCAATTAGGATGTGAATACACTCAAATTAAAGCCGAGGGTCTGTACTCTATGCCCATATTGAGCATATAACTTGAATATGTTCAGGTAAACTACTAAAATGACAAAACTTGAGTCAATGTCCAAATATTTCTGGACCTAACTGTAGTAGTGCCAACTGCGGCACTTGTTGGTCGGTGTCTGCTGTGAAAAACAGCTGGCATCCGTTGAGTATGGAGTGGGCTCAGCTGGAGAACCTGCTACACAGAAGTGTTTCTGACTTTTGCAGTGTATATATGGCCTACATCTGAAGAAGCAACGGACTCCAGGCAGGGCCAATTGTCCTTGAGTTCCCCCATGCTCAATGACCTAGCCTCATGTAGATTCATGATGCATTAGCAGTCTGTATGCAGATATACAGTGTGAAATAAACTCTTGACATATACTTGTTTCCAAAAATTCCTATTTACTTGACAAAAGCTTTTGCCACCAGCAGCAATAGCAAAATCTGCTGCATTATTCCATGCAAAAGCATCTCACAAGAACATACCGTAGAGTACGTTGTTTTTCACCATACGCACGACATATACCTCTGATATACACTGCAAACACGAGTACACAGATCCCAGATACATGCAGATGACTGAGCAGAGAAAACCACTTTGAAAAATCACAGATGGATTATAAAACATTGGGAGTAATGAAAAAGGAATCGGTCATTGTGTTTTACCGCAATTCCAGATTATATTCTGATCACAATGAACGCACAGCTTCTCAGAGGTACGGTATACGCCAATGTCCCGTATAGAGGCCACTCTCTGCTCTACAGGTCACAACACATTTTAAGAGGATCAGCTAGACACAGAAGATTTGCATGGTCCATTTAATCCTTCCTGTTATTTCTGATCTTTTAATCTCATTTAGAATAAAAAAAAAAAAAAAAAAGATAAAATAGACGAGAAATAACAGGATCTCCCAGGATTCACTGTCAAAAAGAAGCCTAGACAAACACGTATTCACTTCTTCCTTACAAACTCTGCCTTCTGAATTCTCTCAGTAATTGCATACCAATAATTCAACACTCATGTAATGGTAATTTGGGGTAGTCAGATTTGGACAATGCATCCAAGTCAGTGTTTCACTATTATACATTATGTAGTGTATGGGCCGGTGAGATCTTATTCCATAGTAATACATACAGTGCCTAAAGATCATTTTTGGTAAATCAAGGTGGCGATGAAGATAAAGACCAACAGTCCATCTCGCACATCACACGCTTTACATTTACTAGAACTCGATTTGTTAGATACAGTTAAAGCACCCCTCCAGGTTTTTGCTTTTTTTTCAGCGCTTTAATCGTAAGCCCCCTGTCTCACCTTCTGGCAGTTTCACTTTTAACCGATGCCGCTCTGGTCCCACGGCGCTATATTGTGCTAGCAACTTCTGACTGGCCCGAAGTCAGAAGTTACGTCACAAGAGCTCAGTGCAAGTGTATGAGAGCCAGAACTAGGGTCTATAGACTTCTATTGAAAAATGACCTCCACAGCGCTCCATGGAACACTTGAGCCGGGAGCAACGCTGGAGAAGGAAGATGAAGGTGGTGGCAGGCGAGTATGAGAAAGGGGAATTACATTTCAAGCACCACTCCAGCGCTGCAATAAAAGAAAATAAAGCTGGAGTGGTGCTTTATATGGTCCCTGTTAGACATGTTATTTAAAGAACCCCATCAGATCTTTTAAGTTTAAAAAAAAATAAATAAAAATCACGGTAGTGGTCTTACCCCCAAAAAAATTATTACAAAGTGTGGGCCACTAGGTGTCTCCCTTCTGTCTACACTTGACCAGAAAGGTAATCTGTCTCCAGCAGTAGAGGCTCCGAGTCGTTTTATGTATGACTCCACATATCTAGATTGGGAGCCCCAATGGCTACAATGATAATGTCTGTAAAGCGCTGTGGAATTATATATAAGGCAGTAAAATAAAATAAATACTTCTGCTCTGCTATCCGTCACACTGTATAGATACATAACAGAGGTGTCCAGTACTGGACGTTGGCAGAGGCCGTACGTGCTGGGAATATCCTGGCAGAATAATAAATCCTATAAAAAAAAACAAAACCAGCAATACACACCAATAATATGATTTTGTGATTGATAAAGTTGTTACTTTTTATTAAACGTGTTTCATATATTTTTGATTGGATTATAGGTTATATAATCCTGGCAGAATGCTGGTGATACAAAACACGATTATCTGGTCATACTAGACTGGCTTGAGCACCAAAAGAAGTTTTAACTTGACACCAGAGCAGAGGGCACCAGGACCATGCTTTTCAATTCGTGCATTAAATGTTGTGATACCGGAGATTTAAACCTCCACAGATATGGTGAAGTAGGACGCTCCTTTTCTTCGCGGTTTGCAGCGCTGCCTGTATTCTGTTAGTAGGGAATGCGGTCTGTTGCAATGTGCCAGTTACCGCTACAGTACCCCCTATTCTTTTTTGGTACAGATTGTGCTGGTGGCCGAGGTGGGCACAGTCATAAAAAATAATGTAACTTCCCTCATGTGGCTCTTCCAGTGATAAATGAGAGTTCTTGAAAATACTGGCCGGCAAAGCGGAATATCCCAGGATTCAGAAATCAAGAAAAAGGGTTAACCCTAAATATAGGGACGATCGTTGCGCACAATGTATAGTCACGCTGACAACAAGTCAGATCAGTTATGTTCACAAGAACGCGTCCTGTTCTTGGAGACGATGAATGTTTTCCTTAACACTAAGCAAATATCCGCCAGGTTGGGTCTGCTCATGAGATCTCATCCAGATCCTCCCGTGTTTTCTCTACCTACAGCCTCATGAGAAAACAAGAAAAGCTGTGCGGTGGCGGGGTACTGAATCATGCAGGGGAATTAGGGTTTCCATACACATGAATATAAAGTATGAGAAGTGCTAAACGCCTTATCAAATGAAAGATTACAGTATCTGGAAGATGCCCTTTGTATCCATTTTGCTTCCTCAAAGCACCAGTGTTCAGAGTTGAGGAGGTTCTGGTTCTCGTCTTTACAGTAATTGTCGATAAGTCAAAATTATGTTCTGATCAGTGATCAATTTCTCAATGTAGATTTTTGCCACCAATCATAGAGCTGTATGACGGTCTCCTGTATCATCAGAATGGAGTAAGATAATAAAAGTAGTAACAATGCTGACACTTCTCTGATCGCCTGCAGATCTCTGCACTCCTGCTCCGTCTGGATAGATATGCGAGCGCTGCAGACAATAGTCATCCATGTTTGGCACTTCTGCAACCAGCGATTTGCTGCAGTGGTGATAGGTCCATCCAGATGGTACAAGGAGAGGCAGGGACTAGTAACATGGGCATCACTTATTTTTACTCTATCAAGAGCATTTTTCTAAATTGTTTTATTTCGGTGACCAGGCAACCAAATGATAGGAAAACTATTATAGCTGCCACTAGGAGTTTATTGCACACTCTATTGTTTTCTCATTATGATCAATGGATACGCAGCATGTTCTGCCTGGTGGCAACCATTTTATTATGTAACTGATTTTCATAATTCCCATCATTATAAAGAAAGGTTATAAAATTAAAAGGATCATGCTCCCCGAACCAGCGGCAGTATGAATCAGAGCCAGACTGCAATCCCAAATGGAGGGGGAATATTGAGGTGGGAGAGTACACATCCAGGAGAAGTAAATTGTAAGATATGAATAGAGGAAACCCCAAAGTCACTGATCCATGAAAGGAAGAATGAGGCTTCAGTGAGGAGAGCAACAGCTCTGAAAGTACTGGAACCTGAGGAGCATGTTTGCTGCAGGCACAGGCCCTGAGGGTGCGCTCCTCCCTAGTTAATGTACCTCTCCTAGACTACAATCCTTCACCCCTTTACAGATGGAAACTTGGTGGGGTATGTCTCAGTCTACTTTCACACTTGCGTTTTTTTTGCGCAGCGCATCGTGCGCACATGAAACGCATTAAATAACGCATGCAAACGCTTATAAACACTGCGATATTTACTCGCATCAGCGTGCGCATTATGACCAAACAACGCAGCGTTTGTATGCGATTTCAAGCCTTTTTGCATGCGTTTGCGTTTTTTCGGCGCATGGGTTGTCTACGTGTCACATTTCTATCATCTCTGTCTCCATCATCTCTGTCTCCATCATCTCTGTCTCCATCATGTCTCTCTGTCTCCATCAATCTTTTTATCTACACTCCTCACAAACAATGTATCTTGTGTAGGGGGTTGTTTAAACAAGTGTTTAGACATTATTTACTCCAAAATCGCGTGCGCGCAAAAGCGCTGACGAGGGAAATTCATGTGCACGCCAGCGCACCCATAGACTGCAATGTTATTTTTTGCGCATACGTGCGCACGCGGTTTTTTTAAGCGGTTGGGCGGAAAAAAAATGCAACATGTAGCGTCTAGCGCGTATGGACGCACACCTGGAAAATGCACAGTGCACGCCAAACGCAGATGAACGCGTGCAAGCGCTAGACCCTGCGCCCGCCATGTTAAAGATAGGGGAACATTGCGCATGTAATAAAACATGCGATAAAACGCAAGTGTGAAAGTAGCCTCAGTCTCTCCTCTATCTTGCTGTAGTTGGTCTGATTCTGATGAATTATGTGCTAAGAACACACAATGGCTCCGATTCATCATAACAGTCATTTTTCACACTCGACTTGATAAGATGGCGGGGTGGAGTGCAAGGCTCCTACATCTTGATGAGCAAGAAGGCACAAAGTAGTGTGCGCCTTCCTACAATCTTACTCGGAGACTGGTGTAAGATTTGGGATGTAAGAAACGCCATCTCTTGTCATGAATTTCACAAGCGGATCATTTCTCCAAATTATTATTTTCAACACAGCAATGCTAGGCGCATGTCGCTCGTGCTACTGTGCGCGGCCTGTGTGGCTCTAACGTCTCACTATGGCCCGCAGTGTCTATGGACGGGTCTTGAAATTGAAAACATCTGGGATATATTGGTCAAACAAACAGCTGCCACCACCAGGTCTTCACGATTTGCCCAAGTGCATTCAGCGTGGTAAAACATACCCAGACAACCATTAATAACATTTATAGAAGAACGGCACACACGCCTTGGCAGCTATGTGTGGCGCTCATATTCAATACCGGATTTTGATAATTTTGTTTCCATTGTCTTATCCGTAACATGTCCATCCATCCTGGGAATTACATCATTCCACCACTTCTTCTTGGTGTGGACATTTTAATGTTGAGGAGCTGTATATAATAGACATTTATTTTACAGTATACACAATTGTTCTACACATTACAAAAAGAAGACAGCCTCTGATGTCACCTGTATGCCCCCAGAATGGGCGTAATCCCATCTACACAATACAAAGGCTTTACGCAGTCGAGCAGGACACAGATTTGTGTGTGACCTTGCAGAGCGACTGTATTTCAGCTTCTCATGGAATTACTGGTAAATCGGTAGGTATTGTTTTGATGTTACTATGTGCTGATCTTGCTTGAAAACAAGTAAGCCGAGACAAGGAGGCGAGGGAATTACAAGCAAAGTTCATCTCCAGGCCCAGAGCAGAGCTGTCATTGCTGGAGGACTAGAACGCCTTACGCCCCGAACACGACATCTGTGCACCCATCAGTTTCACCCTTAGCGTGACTCATGGTTTTCCTTCTGAGAACTTAAGACAGTCACAGTATTTAACTCTCAAGAGCACAAACACAGGCCTCCCTCCGGGGATACTGGCGACATGTTGTGGTTGTAAGGTAGAGAGTGTGATAGGGAAAATACACGATAAACTCTATAAAGGAACATGAGGATCGAGCTATTGTTTAAGGCAGGAGCATTACTGTATTGTCAGCCCTGGTAGCGTGACATTTGTTGTTCGGTTGCTATGGAAGAGATGAAGAGACAATAGTATAAAATACAGACGCTATAAATGAGAGACGCTTAGGGCTCCTGTTCTGATATAAAACAGCCCAGCTTACAAGCCCTGCGCAATGTCAGCAGCCGGCAATCATCAAATGCTCAGCAGGGCTGGACTGCAATACTGCACCGGAGAAGAGCAGTGATGAGCGAGCGTGCGTCGGGGTGATCGGGTGCGCATTGAGTATCGCGGGTGCTCGAGCGCAAGGCTCAAGTCCCCACCCCACATTTCACAGCCAATAAACATGCAAGGATTGCCTGCTGCACGATCGAGGGGCAAAATCTAGCTACTTTTGACCTAATGACAGGCGCACTTTAACAAGGGTCTGCTTTTTTCTTCATTCTTTCTAGAAAAAGCTTTGCTTTTCTCTAGTAATCAGCAAGCTCGCTCATTGCTAGAGAAGAGCAAAGCTCTTTCTAGAAAGAAAGGAAAAAAAACAGATCTCTGTCATCAGGTCAAAGCCACCAGATTTTGCTCTTATTTCCACTGCACCCGAGTATTCCCAATTTTTTATAAATACTGTGAACCACTCACATACGTAAATATATATATATATATATATATATATATATATATATATATATATATATACACATACATACATACACACACACACACACGCACACACACACACACACACACACACACATATATATACACGCTGCTCAAAAAAATAAAGGGAACACTCAAATAACACATACTAGAAATCAATGAATGAAATAGCCTCATTGAATACTTTGTTGTGTACAAAGTTGAATGTGCTGTCAACATAATCACACAAAAATCATCAATGGAAATCAAATTTTTGAACCAATGGAGGCCTGGATTTGGAGAGACCCCAGAAATGAAAGTGGAAACAAGTCAAAATGATGCTCAGTATTGTGTGTGGCCTCCACGTGCTTGTATGACCTCCCTACAACACCTGGGCATGCTCCTGATGAGGTTGCGGATGTTCTCCTTAGGGATCTCCTCCCAGACCTGGACTAAAGCATCCGTCAACTCCTGAACAGTTTGTGGTGCAACATAACGTTGGTGGATGGAGCGAGACATGATGTCTCAGATGTGTTCAATCGGATTCAGGTCTGGGGAACGGGCAGGCCAGTCCATAGCTTCAATGCCTTCATCTTGCAGGAACTGCTGACACACTCCAGCCACATGAGGTCTGGCATTGTCCTGCATTAGGAGGAACCCAGGGCCAACCGCACCAGCATATGGTCTCACAAGTGGTCTGAGGATCTCATCTCGGTACCTAATGGCAGTCAGGCTACCTCTGGCGAGCACATGGAGGGCTGTGTGGCCCTCCAAAGAAATGCCACCCCATACCATTACTGACCCACTGCCAAACTGGTCATGCTGAAGGATGTTTGACTTGTTTCCACTTTAATTTTGTCTTGTTTTGATTTTCATTTAGACTTGTTTCCACTTTCATCTTGGGGGTCTCTCCAAATCCAGGCCTCCACTAGTTCAAAAATTTGATTTCCAGTGATGATTTTTGTGTGATTATGTTGACAGCACATTCAACTTTGTACAGAACAAAGTATTCAATGAGAATATTTCATTCATTTAGATCTAGGATGTGTTACTTGAGTGTTCCCTTTATTTTTTTTGAGCAGTGTATATACAAAAAAGAAAAAAAAAAATTAGCACCAAATGAAAAGGCCCAAATCTTTGAAACTGTATGGTGGATTAGGAAAAACAAAACAAACCCCCCAATAGCCTGCAGCAGAAATAAAATAAGAACTGTCCACCTTTGATCCGGTGATAAGTAGTGATGAGCCAATGTACTTGGATGAGGTGTGTTATGTGGGCATGCTTGGGTGCTAGCAGACAGTCTTTGGTGTGCTTGAATAATATGTTCGAGTCTCTGCGCCTCAATGTCTCACGGCTATTCGACAGCCGCAACACATGCATGGATTCCCTAACAAACAGGCAATTTATCGGAGCATGTTTGCTCATCACTAGTGACAAATCCTGTTCAATCATTTACGGACATGTGATGTACAGTTACGTCATATACCAACTCCCTGCCTATAATGCGGGCTCAGAAACTGAGCCTGCATCTTTCCTGGAAGATTGCTGTGATTTCACTTCTTAGCGCAGCAGACTGTACTCTAGAGATGCCCTTATCAAAGTTGCAGCCTCAGTTGGACATATTGGATAACACTTCCGATCACCCCTCCACATGACAGTTGTGCCTATAGACTCCCAGAGTCACAACTTGTGCCTTCATGTTCTGCTTGAACTAGTTGGAAAGAAATGTGACTGTTTAGTAGGAGGCTGCTGTAGGAAACCAGACTTGCTAAATCCTGCCCTTGTGAAGCCCTGTTCCTCATTAGCAATCTGGAGAGGAGTGAAGAAAATGATCAGACGAGGTATAGATGAAATCCTGCAGACTAGAAGCGTCTGCAGACTGCGGACATTGATTTATATGCTTAAAATATATATGCGTTAAAAGATTAGAGGTGGCTATATACATTAGATGAGCATTGGCTGAAGCTGTTGATTTCACAGGAACCAATTGATTAGGCTGGGGCATGCTGGATTTCAACGTGACTGACCCTCTATGCCCCAGGATAGATAAAGCCCAGATTTTTAATCAAGAACACATGCTTGGTTAAACTGATTGCATAAGTCTATGTGGCGGATAGGAAAAGTAGCAGTCTACCAAACTAATGTACAGCCAACATCTATATATGGTTCACGGCCACCTTAAAGTGGATGTCCACTACCCTAGCTCCGTTACTGGTTTTGCCGTAAATACTTCGGAATAATACCCCTGAAAAACCCCAAATGCCCCATAACCCTCCCACTATTCTGCCAGTATCACACACAGGCCCAGCAGGATCTACTGGACAGGGCACTGCATCAGGCAAGACACTGATACAGTGAATAGATGTAACACAAAGCACCAGGATGGATGGATAGAGTGATATGTCTGAATTTATATAGAGGAAATACAGATATACACACACAGCTCAAAAAGACAAAGGGAACCCTAAAATACCACATCCCTGATATCACTGAATTAAATATTTCAGCTGCAAATCTTTATTCATTACATACTGGAATGCTTTAAGAACAATAAAACATAAAAATGATCAACGCAAATCTAAATTAATATCCCATGGAGGTCTGGGTTTAGAATGATACTCAAAATCAAAGTGGAAAATCAAGTTACAGGCTGATCCAACTTCAGTGGAAAAAGTGGAAAAGAGACAAGGAAATGATGCTCAGTAGTGTATGTGTGGCCTCCACGTGTCTGTATGAACTCCCTTTAACACCTGGGCATGGTCCTAATGAGGCGGTGGATGGTCTCCTGAGGGATCTCCTCCCAGATCTGGATTAAAGCATCAGTCAACTCCTGGGCAGTCTGTGGTGCAATGTGACATAGGTGGATGGAACTAGACAGGATAGCCCAGATGTGCTGGATTGGATTCGGGTCTGGGGAACGGGCGGGCCAGTCCACAGCATTAATGCCTTCAACATGCAGGAACTGCTGACACACTTCAGCCACATGAGTCCTAGCATTGTCATGCATCACAAGGAACCCAGTGCACCTGCATATGGTCTCACAATGGGTCTGAGGATCTCATCCTGGTACATAATGGCAGTCAGGGTACCTCTGGCGAGCACATGGAGGGCTGTGCCTCCCCACACCATTACTGACCCACTGCCAAACCGGTCATGCTGGATGTTGCAGGCAGCAGAACGTTCTTTACGGTGTCTCCAGACTCTGTCACAAGTGCTCAGTGTGAACCTGCTCTCATCCATGAAGAGCACATGGCGCCAATGTCGAATCTTCCAATCTTGGTGTTCTCTGGCAAACGGCAGTCGCCTTGCACGGTGTTGGGCTGTAAGAACAAAACCCACTGGTGGATGTCAGGTCCTCAGATCACCCTCACGGAGTCTGTTTCTGACAGTTTGAGCAGACACATGGATGTTAGTGCCCTGCTGGAGGTCATTTTGCAGGGCTCTGGCACTGCTCCTCCCTACACAAAGAAGAAGGTAGCTGTCCTGCTGCTGAGTTGTTGCCCTCCTATGGCCCCGGTGTAGTGGCCTGCTCCTTGCTCTGGAATATTTAATTTAGTGATCGCTAAGGTGTGGTATTCCAAGGCTCACTATACATACATGTGATATAGAGCAGGGTGTACACACACACGCCAGCTCTAGAGGGAGAAGTGAGCAGGGAGATGGGTGAGCCGTGTTTGCAGCCGCATGCACAGAAGTAGTGAGTGAGCTCTGCTGAATAGAGCCCCGCCCACCCGCACAGCATGAAGGTCACATGACTGATGTCACATCAGATTCCAGAGGCAGGAAGTCAGGGAGAAATTGATGTGACATGAAGTCAGTGGCTTCTCAGCCAGAGATCATATGACCAGGGGGGCATCTCAGAAAGCATGGCAGCTACTTACCATAAAAGTAGTGGCTGACCCCTTTAAAGCAAATTTTCATCATAAAATTTATTGACTTGTGCCAATTACCTTTTCTCAGTTTTCACTCAGACCAATGAACCTCATGATAGACTGACACCTCTACAGAGAACAGGAAAGCTTTTTTCAGTAGTCATCTCATTGTCACCACAGGCAGGATTACAAGGGAAAGTAGCACAGATTACACAGGATCACATCATACACAGTAGATGGACACAGCTCACGTCCTCTCTGCAGAAAACTGTCCTATAGAAGTCAATGAACAGCTCTAGATCATTGTTTCCCATGGGTCATGTAGCTACAGTAAATCATATAGAACAAACAAAAAAAGTTTCACTAATTAGAATTGTTAAAAAAAATACATAGATGGTCCAGTCTCCTTGTATTGTCACAGTCAGTATCTATAGAGCTAGCTTGTAATCAAATCAACGCGACAGGCATAAAAGGGACGGTCGGCACAGGATGACTGTTCAAACCAAGTACAGGCGCTCGGTGCATCATTGTAGGGCCAATCATTTATATACACCTTCCCACCTACAAGCAGCCACAATTCCGGATGTACTGACAATACAGACATGGTCACACGAGCGATGATCCTGTCTTCCAAAAGAATCAGATGGATTATGTAAATGACACTCGGCTTAAACTCGGTCAATTAATCCAAATGGCGGTTTACTATAATCTAATTTTCTCGCATAAGAGAATCGCATCACAGGTGGGGAGAACTTAACTTCTCCATTGTCTGTGTAACTTGGACTGCACTAGGATGTCATCCGAGTGCAGTCTGATGTTTTACACGCACCCATAGACTTGTAGGGATGTGCGTCGTCCAATTTGCAGCCACTCGCTGCCCGCAGCAACTTTCTCATGCCAAATCAGAATGACAAAAAAAAAATAAAAAATGCCGATCTTCCTTGCCCCATACTATTACATTGGGTGGCATGCTATCCGATATCACACCGCATAGAACTCATCAGATGTATATGGTCGAGTGAGTGAGCCCTAAAACTGAAAATATGACCTGTTAATGATCTTGAAGAATGGGGTTGGCCAATACTGGCCCAGGCGAGGATGGATTTCAGTTGTTAGTCAGTGTTATGTACTCATAGATTTCATTCAATAGGATAGTCTTTAAACAGGACTTGTCACCAGGTCAAGCATTCTTGCTATTAGCCTCCTGACCATCCTGAATTATTTTCTTTAAATCCATTACACTACTGCAGTGACATGGGCCTTTTTATTTAGTGTTAATCTTCATAGTCTTCACAATGGGGGGGTGCCACCGAATTTGTGAGAAACGCCCCCTTGGTAAAGACAACAAAAGTCAGCTGTAAAATAAAATAAAAGGCCAGTATCTCCAAAACCGTATGGCGGACTTAAAAAAATAAATAAAATAAATAAATCAGGGGAGCAGTGAGAATAAAATAAGAGCACAAACAGGTCACTTCAGATCTGGTGACAGGTCCCCTTCAATGGATTGTGAGCAAGTACAATAGTCAATTAGGTGACTCTATAAATCATGGAGCTTGTTAGTCTGATACAATGGTGAGGACACAAACGGAGTAATCTGTGGAGCAGGCGATCCACAGATCCACAGATTACAGGTGATCTCAGAAAATAAATCACAGTAAATCTATCTAGAAAAATATTTAGACTTGAGAGTCCTCAGTCTCTCAAGTCTCAATATTTTTCTATCTACTGGCTAACACGGTACGAAGATACACATCTTTCCTATATCTAAATCTATCTATGCAGTTTATGTACCAGGTTAGTACTAATCACGATACACGCTCGGTGACAGAGCAGAAAACTCTATGAAGAGCTGTACTGAGTCATACAACTTGGTTACTAGATATTAGGTTACGTCTTGTTACTTATTATATGAGCTGAGATACTCTGGCACATTAGTCATATGATATACGGGCTTCTTCGTGTGAATGGATGACAAAAAGCACTGAAAAAGGACAATAATAAAGCAGCTCAATGTACGACTCAAAGATCAAGACACAGAGTGACTACCTACCCCAAGCCAGAGCTACTGCCTACCCTGAGCCAGAGCGTCTACTACCGAGCGTCTACCTACCTGACCAGAGCGTATACCTACCCGAGCCAGAGCAACTACCTACCCCGAGCCAGAGCAACTACCTACCCCGAGCCAAGCAACTACCTACCCCGAGCCAGAGCAACTACCTACCCCGAGCCAGAGCAACTACCTACCCCGAGCGATTACCTACCCCGAGCCAGAGCGACTACCTACGCCGAGCCAGAGCGACTACCTACGCCGAGCCAGAGCGACTACCTACCCTGAGCCAGAGCAACTACCTACCCTGAGCCAGAGCAACTACCTACCCCAAGCCAGAGCGTCTACCTACCCCGAGCCAGAGCGTCTACCTACCCCGAGCCAGAGCATCTACCTACCCCGAGCCAGAGCAACTCCCTACCCTGAGCCAGAGCGACTACCTACGCCGAGCCAGAGCGATACCTACCTGAGCCAGAGCGACTACCTACCCTGAGCCAGAGCGACTACCTACCCTGAGCCAGAGCGACTACCTACCGAGCCAGAGCGACTACCTACCCCGAGCCAGAGCGTCTACCTACCCCGAGCCAGAGCGACTACCTACCCCGAGCCAGAGCGACTACCTACCCTGAGCCAGAGCGACTACCTACCCTGAGCGACTACCTACCCTGAGCCAGAGCGACTACCTACGCCGAGCCAGAGCGACTACCTACGCCGAGCCAGAGCGACTTCCTACCCTGAGCCAGAGTGACTACCTACGCCGAGCCAGAGCGACTACCTACGCCGAGCCAGAGCGACTACCTACGCCGAGCCAGAGCGACTACCTACGCCGAGCCAGAGCGACTACCTACGCCGAGCCAGAGCGACTACCTACGCCGAGCCAGAGCGACTACCTACCCTGAGCCAGAGCGACTACCTACCCGAGCCAGAGCGACTACCTACGCCGAGCCAGAGCGACTACCTACCCCGAGCCAGAGCGACTACCTACGCCGAGCCAGAGCGACTACCTACCCTGAGCCAGAGCAACTACCTACCCTGAGCCAGAGCGACTACCTACCCCGAGCCAGAGCGACTACCCCCAGACTTTTAAACCAACAGGTTAATGTCACAACGCGATCAAGTGTGGTATATGAGGTTAGATGGCGACTTCACAGAATCTGTGCTCATAATTAGGCAACGTTCACACATTCAGTATTTGGCCAGTATTTTACATCTGTAATTGTAAGTGTAAGCCAAAATAAAGAATGAAACAACAAGAGGAAAAGTATAATAGACACACGTGCACCACTTCAGCATTTTTCACCAACTCCTGGTTTTGGCTTCTAAATACTGAAAGTGTGAACGTGGCCTTATGCATTGATTGAGAAACTTGTCTAAAAAGCTGAGATGGCACACACCGAGTCTTATAAAAAAATATTTCTATATGCCATCTTCATTAAAACCAGCATGAACAATTACATTTGCAGAGGAAGGAGCTGGAGCCCAGAGGCGGCGGCCGGATTGCATTACACATGCTTCAACTGGCCATCTATTGCTTCTTACACGGATTTCTCCATCTACATTGTTATCTGGAGAGAATTGTGCACAACTCAGCTGAAAAGACAAACCCCTGGAGATGGGAATGCTCACTTTAATAGGAGAATTCCTGGGACACAGCAGTGCACATGTACCTTTTCTTTTGATGTGACCATTGATCGGATGGAGATGTCAGACTAGGAGTCATTCCGTGATGATCCGACTGGTGGCGTTTAGTGACACCCGGCAGTCACACCCATAGTTCCTGGACTCCCAGTATGAGGCGTCTTTCAGATGGGCACCACCTGTGACATCATTATGACGGCTGCTTACTTAGGGCAGTGCCAGGGATTATGAGTGAATGGGAGAGGTGGCATCAGAAGATTACTTTTCAGAGTGACATATGTTGATTGTAATTCTGAGCCCAGTATAAGACCAGACATGCATAACATATGGGACATACTTGCCATCACTCCCTTAGGTCTTGCATACACATTTCCTAAGTTAGGATATACATCTCTTTCTATTGTGAAACCAAACAGGTCGGAGCAGTCCCGCAAATACTGTAATTTACAAGACGAGACACTCCTATCTATACGTCCTATTAGGGCACCCGGACTTCACATCTCTCCATGGACTCGGTCCATTCACATATTACATGGCAGGCTATTTATCTGAATGGTGAGCGTGAAATGCTACAAATATAAAAGGTAATGGGGTATTCTCATCTCCAAGATTCTATCCCAATATGTAGTAGGTGTAATAATAATAATATTAGCAAATACCTCCAATAAGAAGTGTAGTATAGTTCTTCTAATTTACTATGTCTCTTTCCTCATGTGCAGGCATTGCAGGACCTTAGGTATCCATGGTTACGACCACTGATATAGTGGCAGTTAACTAGTTGCTAGTGGTCGTAACCATGGATCCTGCAAAGCCTGCACATGAGTAAAGAGACATAGTGAATCAGAAGAACTATACTACATTTCTAATTGGAGGGATTTGCTGATATTATTATACCTACTACATATTAGGATAGAATCTTGGAGATGGGAATACCTCTTCATACTTCCCAGGATGAAGACCTGTGCTGATCGGCGGATTGCCATGACTGCGGTCTTCCTGAGGACCCCCTTTGTGTATATGCATTACCCACGGACAGTGGCACTCATACTTTAGAATGGACTAATTATCAACAATCAACATTAACAAGGTTCCCCCAAGTTTGGCACTTTTTACATTTAGAAATGTAACCATTCAAACTGTATGGGGATGGCAGAGCTGGATGAAATACAGAACTCTACTATCCCTGGCAGTGCCTTGGAATGTGAACATGTTCGACTTTCGCTCCACTAAGAAGTAGGACTCTGACCCCCAGCCGTTCTTGTAACAGTCGGGGGTCAGATACTTCTCAACCAACCACACTTTAAGGCCAATTACACACACACATTTTGATGTTTTTCAGTGATTGTTTTTCACAGCGTTTTCTTAAAATGCAGCAAAAAAGTGAAATGCAAACAGGGTATAAATTACTCATTAATAGGAAAACTTATCATTTCCTTTGTTGAATAAGGACTATCGATTCTCAATGAATAAGTCTATTCTGAACACTGAACAGAAGTTTCTTGCTCTCTGTGGCGATTCGTCATTCCAGATGCCTTACTCATTAGGGACTGGTTAATGTATAAACGGGGCTGTCTTCTCTATTAGCTCAGCGAGTCTTTCTTCATATTTAGACTTTCTTTTACTTTGTGGTATACTCATAACAAACGGTGCCTATGGGAACTAACCTCTTAGTACATGTACTATATCTACAAAAGTATTGAGACACACCTCAAAATGATTGCAGCTTTTTTCATTCAGTCCCCGTGCCACGTGTGCGTAAAATCCAGCCCCGTGCCACGTGTGCATAAAATCCAGCCCCGTGCCACGTGTGCGTAAAATCCAGCCCCGTGCCACGTGTGCGTAATATCCAGCCCCGTGTGCGTAAAATCCAGCAAGTTGCCACGCAATCTGCTTTTACTAACATTTGTGAAAGAATGGGTCATCTTTCGTCTGTGATGCTGTAATAGGATGTCACCATTGCAACAAGTAATTCCTGAAGTTCCTTCCCTCCTAAATTTTACACAATCAACTTTGAGGAGTACTATTGTTAAGTGGAAGCGTTTAGGAACCACAGCAACTTAGCCAAAAGTGGAGACCACGTAAAGTTACAGAGCGGGGTCACTGAGTGCTGAGGCACATAGTGTATAAAAGTCACCAACTCACTGCTGACCCAAAACTGCAGAGCCCCAAACCTCCTCTGGAATTAACATTGGCACAAAAATTGTGCACCGGGAGATCCATGCAGGGTATAACAATCATCGGAAAGAGTGCCCAACAATTCGAGGAGACCCTGCTTCATGAATTGGGGGTGTCGGGCGAGCTACAAACACCTCACCACAAATCCTACTCTAGTCCATGCTGGAGTAAGAATTGTGGCATAGCGAATTTCACCACTTGTCTTGAATTTGACGAGTATCGTTTTCCGTGTCCCAGCTATCCCCACTTTGTCATAGCTGGGCGAAAATGGTGTGGAACTCCAAAAGCTGCGTCATTTTTTTAAATTGTCTCTTTTCAAAGCTTTTTTGTCTGTTTTTTTTTTTTTTTTTTTTAACACCAGAGTACTGGTTTAAAAGCTTTGATGAATCGGCCCATAAGTGTACACCATCTATTAGGGGACGTACTTTGCGCCACAAATTTGCACCCAAAATTTGGGTGCACCCCTTTCTACAAAGCTATGCCCTTTTTACAACAGTCTCATAGCCTCTATTCAAAGAGGACGCAGAAAGCAGCTAAAAACGCACAAATATGGAGCAAGTACAGTGTGATGTAAATTGCATCCTTTAGTTTTAGAAACCTCTCCCAATGTATTCATTTTTTCTGAAGCCCCAGTTTACACATGTTGGATTTCAAAAGGATTTGAGCACAGTTTCTGCCCCAAATCCAAGGGAAATTTGCACAATAATCAGCCTCTCATGCATCGGAATGGGCCCTATTCACCGGCAACTGTGAATTTTAATATGTAACATAGTAACATAGTTATTAAGGTTGAAGGAAGACTTTAAGTCCATCTAGTTCAACCCATATCCTATCCTAACCTGCCCTAACATGTTGATCCAGAGGAAGGCAAAAAAAACGCCAAGAGGCAAACAGTAAGCTTCACATTGGGGAAAAAAATTCCTTCCCAACTCCACATACGGCAATCAGACTAGCTCCCTGGATCAACGCAGTATCTAGGAAACTAGTGAATATGGATTTCCATCTGAAAGTTGGGAGAAAAAATGGATTAGTAACATGTCCTCTATTTAGCACAGAAATCATGAGGTTTAGCCCCAGTGAATGACATTTCTACTAATTAGCAGACATGCAGCTCATCCGCTGTACAAGGACAGCCTCAGATCTGTTGCAGAAATACACAATTTAAGGGTTGGGTGTCTTGATGGGTTGAAAATCTGGCTGTGCATTATTAGGGGAGGGAGCAGACATTCTGTACATGCCACCAGACCAAGGACTACTATTTTCCCCCAGTTTGACTCCCCAAACATGTCTCCGTTCCCATCGCCAGGCAATCTAGAGACACAATATAACTTTTCCAGTCTAATGTCAAGTGCAGAGTCACAGCTCTATGGCCATACATATATAAAGTCACATTACCAAGGAATGGTGGAACACAATGTAATTAAGGAGAACACTGGCATTAAATCAGAACATAAGCTCTATCCTGGAAAAGAAAACATTTATCCACTTTCACCAGGCTACTTCCTTTATTTCTACAGATTTCAATGGGGAAAAAAAGAAAATCCACAGAAGAAAAGAATCTTTTAAAAGAGGTAATTTGGCAGCTTAGGACAATATTAATCAGCTTCAGCAGCATGGCGGAGGGAAGGACTTACAGTGTTAAATAGCACGCCTGGTGAATAACCATTTTGTACTTTTGGACTTTGCAGCTTTGTATTAGTCATTAGGTATGTGCAGATACTGCGAAGGCTAATTATGGAGGATTCAGAAGCATTTCGTTACAAGGCTGGCCCGAGGATCAATCAGGGAGCCAGGAACAAAAAATGCACAAAACAAACAGGAATGCTCTTTAGCACACAAAAACTAAAAATACCTGGGTGTCAAAGAGAGTGGTAAAGGGGAACTGTGGCAGGGCTGACGACCGGAAATTCAACTTACCCTTGGGATCAAATAAATAAAAGTAACACTCTGGAAAAAGGTTTATATTAGCAGCACTAATGATTAACCAGCAGCACGACCATTACAGAACAGAGCGGATAATCGGAGTTAAAAATCCTTTACCTTCAGCCAATCAGAAACATTGAAAAAGATTGTCTGGTACCCCTGACTTCTCCCCAAAAAAGCGCCTCAAAGTCCCCATCCTTTAAAACAAAGCATTTTTATAAGTTACGGTTATCTAAAATTCCTCGGATATCCCCCATTTCCAGTTTTATTCATTCTTTTTAGATTTCAATGAGAAAATTTGAAACTTTCGGGTACGCAACGCGGAACGTGATAACGACGTCCACGCCTCCTAATATCCAAAGCCTCACATCAGTGTCCGCTGATAGAAAGCGTTTCTTTACAGAACCTGCCAAAATAACATTTATCTTGTCAAAAAGGGGGAGTGTTCATGTAGGACCCCTCCCCCAAATGGTAACACCCGGTTGTCAATTTCTAGGAAGAATAACATCTTCTACCCCCCTCCTTAGACGGACAGGTCTCTTCCCATACACACATATGCTGTACAGTCATCGTAGTCACATCATCCCCAGTCACTGGTCAAAAGTATGTTTTCTCTGAAAGACAGTATGAGAAAAAGAAGAAAGCACGCTATATCCGGTTATGTAAAAATAAATACCATATCACCCGACTCGTGTATAATTAAAGAGGTCCGGTCACCAGGTCACTTTTTGCTCCTATTTTACATCCGTTGCCCCAATGAATACGGTTCCAGAGATACAGGCCTTTATCTTTAGTGCTAATCATTACAGTTTTTACAAGGGGGCATGGCTCAGAGTAATTATACAGAGCAGCCACAGACACGCCCCAGAGGATCCTCTATAGCCACGCCCCCTCAGTACAGACCACAAAAAATCAGCACTAAAAAAAAACTCCCTTATCTCTGTAACTGTATGGTGGATTTTCAAAAACAAAGAAGTGGAATATTCAGGGGAGCAGTGTGAATAAAACAGACGCAAACAGCGGCCACTTTTGACCTGGTGGCAGATCTACTTTAATGAAGATTGCAATAATGACCTTCTGCACAGCAATGTTCAATTTGCAGCGGACGCAGCTGATTACTGCACATCAGCTCCTATTCTAGAGGATTTTTTTTTCCTATAAATTGAAAATCCGTGGGTGATGGGAGTGAAAAACTGAGTAGTAAGGAAGACTATTCACATCTGCATTAAATTTATGCTAACACCTCTGCAGCTGATGTGATTGGGGTCTTAGCTGTCAGCACAGTATTTGTAAAGTCCTCCCAATACAATAAGACAGTGGCATAGTAAACTTGGTTATGGATGATCGGTAAATTACAGGTATCGGGCTTTCTTCACTGTCTGCTTAAACAATTGACTGATTTAACAAGCAGCATGGCAATCCGCAGCTAATCAATGATTTACAATTACACTGTACACTTCATGCTTCGTTTCACTGGACTTTTGTTATGGGGTCTACTATCCTTCTACAGCGACGAATACCCGCACCCTCCAGCGAAGCACCCTTCGTTTTAGGAAACATCAGAGCAATAAATGTAAGTGCTGGGTGTGATTGCTGCAAGACAGGTACGGGCTTAGTCACAAAGGGTAGACTCCGGAAAATCTACATTCAGCAGATAGTTACTTGTACAGTTTCTATTTACATCAGAATCGGGACTCGCAAGCGTAGACATATCTTCATTGGATGACTGCTGAGAATTGTTGGCTTGCGACATGCATCACTTTGTGGCCCAAGCCGTAACGGGATGTCTGTAGTGACTGTGTGAATGTAAGTGACTGCAGACTTGTACCCCAAGGCCGGACAACCCCTTTAGTTATCTTAAAAATAACATTTATCACTGTAAATACAAGATCATGGGGGTCTGACTGCTAGGACCCCAACCAATCCAGAGTACGGGAAGTGAGAATGCAGCGGTTGAGCGCATGTGTGACCTCTGCTCCATTCACTATTTTTGATAGCGGTGGTCCCGCATGTGCGCTACTGCTCCATTCACAAGAGGAACATGGATCCCCCCTTTCTCCAGATGAGTGAGGGGTCTGCCGTCAGCTCCCTCACTAATTACCTATCCTGTAAATAGGTGATAAACATTATTTGCAGGAGAAATCCTGGAGACCCCCGAGGGCAGAGCTGGTTTCAGACAAGGTAAGGCTGGTGGAGCCATCCTACATCACTAAGTTTTCTGGTCATGTGTCAGCCATGGAAAAGGGAGAATGAATAGTAGGAGACGTTCTTACCTCCTCCACAGACACGGGCAACACAACTCGGCTGCAAAAGAAAGAAAACAAAAAGAGTGAGACAAACAGAAAAAGGTGCACAGGCAGCAAAAGTTTATTTCCCCTGACTAATATCCAAGGAAATCATGTCAAAAGCGATTTCAGAGAACTGTAAATTTACAGAATGTTTTGTTCTAAGCCTTTTCCTTTAGAATTTGCGACTAACAGGAAAAAAAAGTGATAACTAACGTTTGTGGAATATTTCAGAAACCATTTCCACAGGACCTGCTCGCCCTACTGACATTTACGGTACTGTTACGTTTCCCATAAAATGAGTAGGCTGAGGCATCTATGCCATTACTCTTGTAAGGTCACGTTCACACGATCAGTATTGGGTCAGTATTTTATATCAGTATTTGTAAGCCAGAAGCAGGAGTGGGACAATCAGAGGAAAAGTATAATAGAAACACATCACCACTTCTGTATTTATCACCCACTCCTGGTGTTGGGTTACAAATACTGATGTAAAATAACAAAAACTTCATTCCAGCTCACCCAGTTGCTCTATGGTCATCCACCTGGGGCTCAGACATCGGCCTCGCCCTGGCCTCCCATCAAGGAGTCCAGCTCAACAGGACTGGATTTTTCTTTTTATTTTTGAATAGAAAATCTAGTGCGCACAAAAGAAAAATTTTCATGGTGGACATGACCCAGTCGACGCGTTTCGACTGCACTAAGCAGTCTTACTCATGACATGAGTGTGAACGTGGCCTTAATGTACAAATGAACTGACATTTGTGGGTACGCAAGAGGCCGGTTTATCATGGACAATGACGATCAGAGCATAGACTGTGATGTATGGACCAATTGTGGGTCAAACAACAATTTTAGGGGGAAGTGGAACACAAATAAACATTTGTATCTTATTTGATATGTTAATGCCCCTTTAAAAGCTTTGTGCATCAGTGGGGGTCTGGGTCTTGAGACCCCACCAGTAGCTCAAAGCGCTCACCTTCTGCATAAGTGCACACAATCATATAGAGTATGGACTAATAGACTTTCTTTCCAGCCCATACTCTGCCATGTCTGTCCATGCCACAGCTGACAGCTTCTGCCCTGTGGTTTCAGTGATAACCAGGCAGACAAGCAATTTAAGGTCACAAATGGATGAAGATAACGTTGAAAAAGAACGAAACAAACAACTAAAAAAGGGAAAGTTAAAGGGTTTTTTTTAACTTTTATAATCAATATTAATCCACAAATAATAATAAAAAGAAAGCTGTATATTGTATACCATTGGATTGGTTACTGGGTATTGAAGTGTTTCTGTACGCCGCCTGATCATAAGACAATGTGTAAGACTCACAGAAGACAGTGTTGTGAGTGTGAACTGCGCCATGATATGTAATACTTTCTTCTAATCAATAAAGAATTCACAGGAAATTCAAGGTAACCTTCATCTCTCCAGCGCTTCTTACAAGGCTCTGACCACCTGACATTGTACAATGATTCCGTGCGTAACTGGATATGTCCACACACTGAGGATTTGCTACCAAAAAAAAAAATTGCATGGAAATGTCCTGCAAATTGCTCATTAAAGGAGGCAACCACTACCCTCCAAACTGCCATTACTACCATAAAGTGACCAGTGCTGTGGGGTCATAGATGAGATGAATCTGTGCTGCACTTTATGTCCATGCTCAGTAGTGATCAGTGCTGTGGGTCATAGATGAGATGAATCTGTGCTGCACTTTATGTACATGCTCAGTAGTGACCAGTGCTGTGGAGTCGTAGATGAGATGAATCTGTGCTGCACTTTATGTACATGCTCAGTAGTGACCAGTGCTGTGGGGTCATAGATGAGATGAATCTGTGCTGCACTTTATGTACATGCTCAGTAGTGATCAGTGCTGTGGGTCATAGATGAGATGAATCTGTGCTGCACTTTATGTACATGCTCAGTAGTGACCAGTGCTGTGGAGTCGTAGATGAGATGAATCTGTGCTGCACTTTATGTACATGCTCAGTAGTGACCAGTGCTGTGGGGTCATAGATGAGATGAATCTGTGCTGCACTTTATGTACATGCTCAGTAGTGATCAGTGCTGTGGGGTCATAGATGAGATGAATCTGTGCTGCACTTTATGTACATGCCAGTAGTGACCAGTGCTGTGGGTCATAGATGAGATGAATCTGTGCTGCACTTTATGTACATGCTCAGTAGTGACAGTGCTGTGGGGTCGTAGATGAGATGAATCTGTGCTGCACTTTATGTACATGCTCAGTAGTGACCAGTGCTGTGGGGTCATAGATGAGATGAATCTGTGCTGCACTTTATGTACATGCTCAGTAGTGATCAGTGCTGTGGGGTCATAGATGAGATGAATCTGTGCTGCACTTTATGTACATGCCTAGTAGTGACCAGTGCTGTGGGGTCATAGATGAGATGAATCTGTGCTGCACTTTATGTACATGCTCAGTAGTGATCAGTGCTGTGGGTCGTAGATGAGATGAATCTGTGCTGCACTTTATGTACATGCTCAGCAGTGACCAGTGCTGTGGAGTCATAGATGAGATGAATCTGTGCTGCACTTTATGTACATGCTCAGTAGTGATCAGTGCTGTGGGGTCGTAGATGAGATGAATCTGTGCTGCACTTTATGTACATGCTCAGTAGTGACAGTGCTGTGGGTCGTAGATGAGATGAATCTGTACTGCACTTTATGTACATGCTCAGTAGTGACCAGTGCTGTGGAGTCATAGATGAGATGAATCTGTGCTGCACTTTATGTACATGTTCAGTAGTGACCAGCGCTGTGGGGTCATAGATGAGATGAATCTGTGCTGCACTTTATGTACATGCTCAGTAGTGACCAGTGCTTGGGGTCATAGATGAGATGAATCTGTGCTGCACTTTATGTACATGCTCAGTAGTGATCAGTGCTGTGGGGTCATAGATGAGATGAATCTGTGCTGCACTTTATGTACGATGCTCAGTAGTGATCAGTGCTGTGGGTCATAGATGAGAAGAATCTGTGCTGCACTTTATGTACATGCTCAGTAGTGACCAGTGCTGTGGAGTCATAGATGAGATGAATCTGTGCTGCACTTTATGTACATGCTCAGTAGTGATCAGTGCTGTGGGTCGTAGATGAGATGAATCTGTCCTGCACTTTATGTACATGCTCGTAGTGACCAGTGCTGTGGGGTCATAGATGAGATGAATCTGTGCTGCACTTTATGCACATGCTCAGTAGTGATCAGTGCTGTGGGGCCATAGATGAGATGAATCTGTGCTGCACTTTATGTACATGCTCAGTAGTGATCAGTGCTGTGGGGTCATAGATGAGATGAATCTGTGCTGTACTTTATGTACATGCTCAGTAGTGATCAGTGCTGTGGGGTCATAGATGAGATGAATATGTGCTGCACTTTATGTCCATGCTCAGTAGTGATCAATGCTGTGGGGTCATAGATGAGATGAATCTGTGCTGCACTTTATGTCCATGCTCAGTAGTGATCAGTGCTGTGGGTCATAGATGAGATGAATCTGTGCTGCACTTTATGTCCATGCTCAGTAGTGATCAGTGCTGTGGGGTCATAGATGAGATGAATCTGTGCTGCACTTTATGTACATGCTCAGTAGTGACCAGTGCTGTGGAGTCGTAATGAGATGAATCTGTGCTGCACTTTATGTCCATGCTCAGTAGTGATCAGTGCTGTGGGGTCATAGATGAGATGAATCTGTGCTGCACTTTATTATGTACATGCCTAGTAGTGACCAGTGCTGTGGGGTCATAATGAGATGAATCTGTGCTGCACTTTATGTACATGCTCAGTAGTGATCAGTGCTGTGGGGTCGTAGATGAGATGAATCTGTGCTGCACTTTATGTACATGCTCAGTAGTGACCAGTGCTGTGGGGTCATCGATGAGATGAATCTGTGCTGCACTTTATGTACATGCTCAGTAGTGACCAGTGCTGTGGGGTCGTAGATGAGATGAATCTGTGCTGCACTTATGTACATGCTCGGTAGTGACCAGTGCTGTGGGGTCATAGATGAGATGAATCTGTGCTGCACTTTATTCACATGCTCAGTAGTGATCAGTGCTGTGGGGCCATAGATGATGAATCTGTGCTGCACTATGTACATGCTCAGTAGTGATCAGTGCTGTGGGGTCATAGATGAGATGAATCTGTGTGCACTTTATGTACATGCTCAGTAGTGATCAGTGCTGTGGGGTCATAGATGAATCTGTGCTGCACTTTATGTATATGCTCAGTAGTGATCAGTGCTGTGGGGTCATAGATGAGATGAATCTGTGCTGCACTTTATGTACATGCTCAGTAGTGATCAGTGCTGTGGGTCATAGATGAGATGAATCTGTGCTGCACTTTATGTACATGCTCAGTAGTGACCAGTGCTGTGGAGTCATAGATGAGATGAATCTGTGCTGCACTTTATGTACATGCTCAGAAGTGATCAGTGCTGTGGAGTCAAAGATGAGATGAATCTGTACTGCGCTTTATGTACATGCTCAGAAGTGACTAGTGCTGTGGGGTCATAGATGAGATGAATCTGTGCTGCACTTTATGTACATGCTCAGTAGTGATCAGTGCTGTGGGGTCGTAGATGAGATGAATCTGTGCTGCACTTTATGTACATGCTCAGTAGTGACCAGTGCTGTGGGGTCGTAGATGAGATGAATCTGTGCTGCACTTTATGTACATGTTCAGTAGCGATCAGTGCTGTGGGGTCATAGATGAGATGAATCTGTGCTGCACTTTATGTACATGCTCAGTAGTGACCAGTGCTGTGAGGTCGGGGGTCAGGGAAAATGAGGAGTCGGAGGTTTGGCTTACTGACTCCACAGCCTTGCTTATAGCACTAGAAACTGACCTACAGTCATGGCCAAAAGTTTTGAGAATGACACAAATATTAATTTTTACAAATTCTACTGCTTCACTTTTTCTAATGGCAATTTGCATATACTCCAGAATGTTATAAAGAGTGATCAGCTTAACAGCAATTACTTGCAAAGTCAATATTTGGCTAGAAAATTAACTTTATCCCCCAAAACACATTTCAACATCATTGCAGCCCTGCCTTAAAAGGACCAGCTAACCTCTTTTCAGTGATTGCTCCATTAACACAGGTGTGGGTGTTGATGAGGACATGGCTGGAGATCAATCTGTCATGATTAAGTAAGAATGACACCACTGGACACTTTAAAAGGACGCTGGTACTTGGCATCATTGTTTCTCTTCTGTTAACCATGGTTATCTCTAAAGAAACACGTGCAGTCATCATTGCAATGCACAAAAATGGCCTAACAGGGAAGAGTATCGCAGCTAGAAAGATTGCACCTCAGTCAACAATCTATCGCATCATCAAGAACTTCAAGGAGAGAGGTTCCATTGTTGCCAAAAAGGCTTCAGGGCGCCCAACAAAGACCAGCAAGCGCCAGGTCCGTCTCTTAAAAGTGTTTCAGCTGTGGGATCGGGCTACCAGCAGTGCACAGCTTGCTCAGGAATGGCAGCAGGCAGGTGTGAGTGCATCTGCACGCACTGTGAGGCGGAGACTCTTGGAGCAAGGCCTGGTCTCAAGGAGGGCAGCAAAGAAGCCACTTCTCTCCAGAAAAAACATCATGGACAGACTTATATTCTGCAAAAGGTACAGGCAGTGGACTGCTGAGGACTGGGGTAAAGTTATTTTCTCCGATGAATCCCCTTTTCGATTGTTTGAGACATCAGGAAAACGCCTCATTCGGAGAAGACAAGGTGAGCGCTACCACCAGTCTTGTCTCATGCCAACTGTTAAGCATCCTGAAACCATTCAAGTGTGGGGTTGCTTCTCAGCCAAGGGAATCGGCTCTCTCACAGTCTTGCCTAAAAACACAGCCATGAATAAAGAATGGTACCAGAATGTCCTCCAAGAGCAACTTCTCCCAACCCTCCAAGAGCAGTTTGGCGATCAACAATGCCTTTTCCAGCATGATGGAGCACCTTGCCATAAAGCAAAGGTGATAACTAAATGGCTCAGGGAACAAAACATAGAGATTTTGGGTCTATGGCCTGGAGATCCCCAGATCTTAATCTCATTGAGAACTTGTGGTCAATCATCAAGATACGGGTGGACAAACAAAGACCTAAAAATTCTGACAAAATGAAAGCATTGATTGTGCAAGAATGGACTGCTATCAGTCAGGATTTGGTCCAGAAGTTGATTGAGAGCATGCCAGGGAGAATTGCAGAGGTCCTGAAGAAGAAGGGTCAACACTGCAAATATTGACTTGCTGCATTAACTCATTCTAACTGTCAATATAAGCTTTTGTTACTCATATGTTTGCAATTATATTTCTGTCTGTGATAAAAGCATCCGTCAAACACACATAAAAACCAGAGGGCAGCAGATCATGTGAAAATATAATATTTGTGTCATTCTCAAAACTTTTGGCCATGACTGTACTAGGACATGCAGATGTCTTCAGTTTTAGTCCTACAGAAGTGTAGTTAGGAGACGCTGATAGCAAATGTGCTCTGTGTGATGGTGCCAGGGGGCAATGACATACCACTGTGCCTTGCCAGGATATTTGACAATCTATTACTAGCACATTATCACTGGTCTCCAATCTATGCTGGTACATTTATATTATAATCCGATCTCCAATGTAAATTATATGTATGATCCTAAGATTTGCGTTAGGACAAGTCATTTTTGGGCATCATCCAAGAGCCCAAGGGGTGTGCCCAATATCAAGGCCAAAGCATGCCTGTGTTAATCAAACAATGGCAGTGATGGCACATGATGAATGGGCTACATTGTATAGTAGAGGATTTCATGTTATCATTGTCACAGGCAGGCTCACTCCAAAGCTGGGGGATGACAGGGCCCTGCCAAGATCTCTAATCTACGTAACCTACGCAGCAACCACAGCGTTATGTGCAGGCCATTCTCCAGGGAAAACCAACAGCAATTATTCCCCATTATGCATAGAAAAGCCATATCCAACACTTCATTTGACAGACTATCCACCATAAACACGCTCACCCATCCTACAACTGTACATCACATACCACAGATCTGGAACCAAGGAATGTGAGAAAGCTGGGCGACATCACTGAGAATGGAAACCACGAGTGGATTTCTCCTTGCATAAGTCAAGGAAAAAAAAAAATGTATAAATCACTGAAAAGATTTCTTAACTTAAAGAATTCAGACATCTCAAGGAATGGAAGCCAAGCCACGGCGCTCTACCGGATCCATCACACGATGCATGAAAACGGGACCGAACTGACTCACTGTGCCGCTCTAATATTACGGAATTTGTGACGAAGGCTCCAAACAAAACCTTCAAAGCAAACAAAACCTTCATATGACCAGGAGACAACCCTCCCGACATCAGGTTTAGTAAATACCGGCATTCTTGATTAAACGGTTTTGGTGCATCTTTCTAAGGCCTCCAGGTGTCGTGATCGCCCTTTTTGGAATAGGCCTGAGGCTACATTGCGAATTTTGGACATTAAAAAGTAAATGGGGCACATTGTCACCAGCAAGGAACGGCCATCCTGACAAGCCAATCTAAAAAAGAAAAGAGAAACAACTGGTGCTAATGTTTTGTGACTGGGTGGTCTTGGCACCTTGCAGGTTGTGGTGTGACCCCGTTTGCTTGCATTACGCTAGGACATTGCAGCTGCACATAGCGATCACTGGCCGCACGATCTGTGTTGTGGCCAAAGTTGCTGTGTAGCCCCAGCCATGTTCATGTGGAATTTTTTTTGCTTGTTTTTTTATTTTTTTTTAAGATTTTTGGAGAGGATCCTTTCAAAAATCACTTCCTTTTCATTTCTATGGGAATTCAGTTTTGCTGTTCAGTTGAGGGATTTTAGAGCTTTTTTTTTTTTTTTAATTTCCTAGAGAGGAAAAGAAAGTTCAGGCCACTTATTTGAAGTGGATCCTGAAGAAACTACTCCAAACTAGGCACTGTCCAATTAAAAGGCTAGAAAATCCACTTAAGGAAAAACCTCTTCTTCCAAGAACAAGTTTGGGGCATAGCCCTCGTCTCAGAAAAGATGTTCTGGAATTACTACATGGGCACTGAAAGTACTTACTAAACCAGACATATCCCGAGATGTGATAGAATGGCCTCTTAAAGGGAACTAGTCACTAGAAAAAAAACACTAAACCTGCAGATACGGGGTTAATCAGCAGGTTAATGGCGTTAATAACCCGTCTGACGCCCACACTTTGCAGAACGCTTGGGGAGAAACAGTCGCTCTACATTGGGGCCGGCTATCAGTCAGGGCCAGGAGGTGAGTAGCCCTTTATCTACAGGTTAATAGCATTTTTTCTGGTGACAAGTTCCCTTTAAGGGTTTGTTTTTATTTTCTCATGAATCTCAGCTTGTATTTCGAAATTTAAATGAAAACTGTCAGGAAATCTACAGCCACTGATTTCACCAGAAAATTCACATTCTATTCATCGGTCTGAGAATTAAAAAAAATTATTTCAGAGACGCAATAGATGAAATGTCACTTATTTAATAGAGGTTATGACTATAACGGCAGATGCTTTACAAACAACCCCTTCATTCCAGATTTCTCTTGGCAATGACAGCGGAAACCATCGTACTGGCTAATAAATGTAAGGACCTCAGATTCTCCGGGAAATCAGATTCTTGCGTGGAAAGTCCTCCATGTGCGTCCACGGGAAAAGGAGCCCAATCAAAAACACTCTTGTAATACATAGAGGGACCAGTTCTACATAACTGCAGCGCCGTGCAGGAAGCGGCTGTGTGCACAGCGCCATACACCAGGAAACTGATCACGATAATGTGATGAATGGTCCAGGACACAGCAGCCGAGTATCAAGTGTCAGCGGTCACCAGCCGTCACCCAGCTGGTGTCACAGCCACTACAGGCAGACAGACAGGAACAGCAGGTACAGACACTAAATCAAGCCGGCAGCATAGGACACCGCACCGGCCCGGAAGAACGGACGACACATTAGCAGGACTGTTGCAGGTGTTCTCTTCCTACCGATATCCTCCATCCTAACAGTACAGCGCTCAGCCTCACATGTCCCCAATGCACGCACGGCCGCACAGCACATCCCGAAGCGCAGCACGTCCCGGAGCGCGGCAGCAGCGCCGCACGTCCCGGGGCGCGGCAGCAGCGCCGCACGTCCCGGGGCGCGGCAGCAGCGCCGCACGTCCCGGGGCGCGGCAGCAGCGCCGCACGTCCCGGGGCGCGGCAGCACCGCCGCACGTCCCGGGGCGCGGCAGCAGCGCCGCACGTCCCGGGGCGCGGCAGCACCGCAGCACGTCCCGGGCGCGGCAGCACCGCCAGCACGTCCCGGAGCGCAGCACGTCCCGGAGCGCAGCACGTCCCGGAGCGCAGCACGTCCCGGAGCGCAGCACGTCCCGGAGCGCAGCAGCACCGCAGCACGTCCCGGAGCGCAGCACGTCCCGGAGCGCAGCACGTCCCGGAGCGCAGCACGTCCCGGAGCGCAGCACGTCCCGGAGCGCAGCACGTCCCGGAGCGCAGCAGCACCACCAGCACGTCCCGGAGGCAGCAGCACCACCGCACGTCCCGGAGGGCAGCAGCACCACCGCACGTCCCGGGGCGCAGAAGCAGCACCGCACGTCCCGGGGCGCAGAAGCAGCACCGCACGTCCCGGGGCGCAGAAGCAGCACCGCACGTCCCGGGGCGCAGAAGCACCACCGCACGTCCCGGGGCGCAGAAGCACCACCGCACGTCCCGGGGCGCAGAAGCACCACCGCACGTCCCGGGGCGCAGAAGCACCACCGCACGTCCCGGGGCGCAGAAGCACCACCGCACGTCCCGGGGCGCAGAAGCACCACCGCACGTCCCGGGGCGCAGAAGCAGCACCGCACGTCCCGGGGCGCAGAAGCAGCACCGCACGTCCCGGGGCGCAGAAGCAGCACCGCACGTCCCGGGGCGCAGAAGCAGCACCGCACGTCCCGGGGCGCAGAAGCAGCACCGCACGTCCCGGGGCGCAGAAGCAGCACCGCACGTCCCGGGGCGCAGCAGCAGCACCGCACGTCCCGGGGCGCAGCAGCACCACCGCACGTCCCGGGGCGCAGCAGCACCACCGCACGTCCCGGGGCGCAGCAGCACCACCGCACGTCCCGGGGCGCAGCAGCACCACCGCACGTCCCGGGGCGCAGCAGCACCACCGCACGTCCCGGGGCGCAGCAGCACCACCGCACGTCCCGGGGCGCAGCAGCACCACCGCACGTCCCGGGGCGCAGCAGCACCACCGCACGTCCCGGAGCGCAGCAGCACCACCGCACGTCCCGGAGCGCAGCAGCACCACCGCACGTCCCGGAGCGCAGCAGCACGCACCCGCACGTCCCGGAGCGCAGCAGCACCACCGCACGTCCCGGAGCGCAGCAGCACCACCGCACGTCCCGGAGCGCAGCAGCACCACCGCACGTCCCGGAGCGCAGCAGCACCACCGCACGTCCCGGAGCGCAGCAGCACCACCGCACGTCCCGGAGCGCAGCAGCACCACCGCACGTCCCGGAGCGCAGCAGCACCACCGCACGTCCCGGAGCGCAGCAGCACCACCGCACGTCCCGGAGCGCAGCAGCACCACCGCACGTCCCGGAGCGCAGCAGCACCACCGCACGTCCCGAAGCGCAGAAGCATCACCGCACAGCCCAGAGCGCAGAAGCAGCACCGCACAGCCCGGAGCGCAGCAGCACCACACTGCATGTCCAGGAGCACAGAAGCACCACACGTCCAGGAGCACAGAAGCACCACCGCACAGCCCGAAGCGCAGCAGCACCACACTACACGTCCAGGAGCACAGAAGCGCAGCACAGCCCGGAGAGCGGCAGCACAGCATAGCCCGAAGCACAGCATAGCCCGGAGCGCGGCAGCACAGCACGTCCCAGTAACGCTGCTCGTCCTTACAGTCCCGGCATCGCCTCCTCTCGGAGCCGCTCTCCTCTCATTCATTCCCCGCTCTCTCTCCCGCAGCACACCGCATCTCCCCCCACCTGCCGCCCACAGAGCCCCCATCCCGCTCCTTACAACTCTTTTATCAGCACCATGGCCGCTCCCTGCGCCTCCCGATCTGCTCTTCCGCTGATCCCGGCCCGGAGTGAAGGTTACCGGCCACTTCCTACTCCGCACCGCGCTGGGGGCGGGGCGTTGCTGCAGCAACTACTACGTCACGGGATCGTCAAAAATGGTGCGCGATGAGATGAGGGCGCGTACCTGCAGGCCCCCCCCAGCCATAAACATCTGGAGGATGGGTGGAGTCCTCGTATAGCTTAGTGACGGCTACAGGAAGCCGCGAGGGCCATCGTGTAGAACGCGCTCCTCTGTGCGCGGCCTGCTGGTGTCCGGGCTGGCATTGTAGAGCGCGAGGGCCGCATCTCTGAGCCTTGTAGTGCCACCAGTGTCATTTAACGTCAGCGTTTTAACCCTCTCAGAACCCAGAAGTTTATAAAAACACATTTTTGTTCGTGTCCCTATTCTCTGTGACCTGTACCTTTTTTTTTTTTTTTACTTTTCCGTCGCTGCAGCAGCGTAAGGGTGAGTTTCCACGGTCAGGAAACGCTGCGTGTTTGGCGCTGTGCGCTGGCGCAGCGCCAAACACGCAGCGTCCAGATGTTACAGCATAGTGGAGGGGATTTCAAGGAATCCCGTCTCCACTATGCGTAACAATACGCAGGTGGCAGACCTGCGTAAACGGACATGCGGCGCGTCTTTTTAGACCGCAGCATGTCCTCGCGTATTGCGGCGACGGTGCGTCGCCGCAACAGAATTTAACACAGGGCTATGTAGCCCTGCGCTCTTTCCGGAGGTGTTCCGGAGGTGTCCTGAACACCTCCGGAAAGATCGCGCGTCATAAAGGGGCGGGGCTTAGACGGAGCGGAATTTCCGCTCCGTCCAAAGCGCTATGGTTCCGGACCGTGGAACCATAGCCTTACACGGTCAGGAAACGCTGCGTGTTTGGCGCTGTGCGCTGGCGCAGCGCCAAACACGCAGCGTCCAGATGTTACAGCATAGTGGAGGGGATTTCAAGAAATCCCGTCTCCACTATGCGTAACAATACGCAGGTGGCAAACCTGCGTAAACGGACATGCGGCGCGTCTTTTTAGACCGCAGCATGTCCTCGCGCTATTGCGGCGACGGTGCGTCGCCGCAACATAATTAACACAGGCTATGTAGCCCTGCGCTTGTTCCGGAGGTGTCCTGAACACCTCCGGAAAGATCGCGCGTCAGAAAGGGGGCGGGGCTTAGACGGAGCGGAATTTCCGCTCCGTCAAAAGCGCTATGGTTCCGGACCGTGGAACCATAGCTTAGGACTTGTTTTTTTTGCATTGGTTTTATTAATATCATTTTGGGGAACTTAAAGGGAATCTGTCCGTAGAATGAACCCTCCTAAGCCTTCTATATGGACATGTACAGGGTGTACCGCTGCAGAGGTTGAGATCGGGCCAGTGCTGTGAGGGGCCCGCTGACGCCACCGTAAACTTCAACTGGATGTGCGCAGGGGTCCGTACGCTGCAATACATGCTGCCTGCCAATCAGAGGACAGCAGCTGACAGCGTGCATGTGACTGGGGCGCATGGCAGTGACGTCATGCACTCGCACTCTGATTTCATCTGCCGGGTTCAGAAGAGGACGCTGCACAGCAGGGGAGCAGAGGGAAGGCCATTAGAATAATTTATTTTCTCTAGTGACCCCCAATAGCACCACAGGAGGAGGATGTCACCTCACTAATAGGGACAGGAAACAAATGAGGTTAAATAGCCCCTCCCACATCCTCCAGTGTTTTTTCCTGTCCCTATTGGGATGGAAAGGTCATCCTATGGTGCTCTGGGCCAGCAGCAGACACTAGGGGAAGATTACTAGCCACACTGCAGGAGATTAATTGGTATTACCTCTCCTCTCCAAACGCTGCTCCTGCATGGACTCAGGAATCCCCCTCCAGTCTGTGCCTTCGGGTAAGGTCTGGGGGTTCTTCAGGCTGGAGGCCTCTCTGAGCTCTCCTGCCCATCTCCTCCCCCCTCCTCACGCTCCGGACCTGGGAAGCATGGGACGCCTGTCTTTGATACTTCCAGCTTGTCCCATGCCGAAGCGCTTGTTACATCAGAAGTGACTTCAGATGCTGGTGTGGCGCTACAGCTACACAACCACAGTTATCTCCGAAAAGGTAGCCATAAGGGAGCACGGAAACGCAGAGAGGACGTTATCGTCAAGGTCCGCGACTACTGGCTTGGGACACTGACTGTGAGGTGTTGGACAGGAAGGAAAGGTGGAAAGTCAGCACAGTGAGACGACCGAGAAAGGAACATACTGAAGGGAGTCCTGGAAAGGTGTATCCTGAACTACCTGGGAGTTTGCTGAGCCCCTCACCTGGAGGACGCGGCACCAAGCGGGCATCTGTGCTGCAGACAGAACTGTGAGTAAAGCTTTGGAAACTGCACCCATCTGTCTCCTCTAATCATTCCTGCGTCACCCATCCAACGCTGCTACATCCTTGCCAATTACCACAGCTTTACCATCCACCTTATATGACATCTGCCTGGGACTTGGCTCCACCTGTGGGGAGCTTTACCAACTATGCTGCATCACCATCAGTCCCAGAGAATCTGCACTGCAGCGCTAGTGACCGCTGACCAGAAACCACAGGTGGCATCACAAAAACTTTATTACAAACTCTATTATTCCCTTGTAAATATACCCCTTTTATTGGACACCCAGGGCCACGGACCGGGTCACTGCCCTGTGACACTTCCCCTTTAAGAAGGGGCCCCGGGTACCGAGTACCCCACTGCCCTGGCGGGCAATCCACTGGGTATCTTTTCTTGATGTCACTTCCATTTTTTGTGTTCCATGCTGGAACGCAAGGCTGCAAAATACGGAGGAAAGCTAATGGTGGCAGTAATGACCGCATATGATTGCTTGAATCCCCTTGCTCTCACACCTGGACAATGGGGGGAGGGGTCCCTCTAATGAAGAGGAAGGCGTTGGGTCCAGTCACCCACATAAGGGCCCCAGGCCCAGACGGAAGACATCCTAAGGTAGGACCAATCCTGTTGTGTTTAACATGGAAGGTGTACGTTCTTCCCGCTCCGCATCTGCAGAGCCCAGCGCTGTTGCAGTCCCAGTAACTAGTCTGGTATTGGAAGTCCTCTCCTTGGCGCCGGTATGGTGCATGATAGCTTTATTTCTTCTCTCTCTTACAGGGGGAAAAGGAACCTGCACCAAGGAGCAATTCTAAGACTTCAAGCCTCAAATGTGCAATTTGTGCAAAAAAACTGACGTCCTCCCATAGGAAACCGAATGTCAAGACTGCACTGAAAACATCGTCAGAGATGAGCAACCTTCCTTAATGGAGGAAACTTAAGGGATAGTCCTTCAGGAAATCCAATTTTCTGTGGCCTCTTTCTCCCAATCTACAACAGCTCCCAGTATCCCTCCAGCGGCTATGAAGAGGAAGATTAGCCAGGAAGAGAAAGGAGACTCGGACTCTCAGGAGGAACTTCGGAAGGAAGGCAAGCTAAGCCCAGGCCCAGAAGCTCTGCAAGATAGAAAGTACTATTTCTCTTCTGAAAACATGGAAGAGTTCCTTATGGCAGTATGGACAACCATGGAGGTAGAAGAAAAGAAGGGTACCCTTACGGTACAATAAAAAAAGTTTGATGATCTCCTGTCAAGGAGGAAACTGATGTTTCCCATACATAAGAATATTCGGGTCCTAGTCCTGGAAGAATTGAATTCTCCGGAGAAGAGGTTAAGCTCTCCCACCGAATTGAGAGACAGGTTTCCAGTGGACGAGGAAACTGTGCAATGCTGGTCTGAGTTACTGAAAATAGATATTTAGGTTGCACAAGTGGCCAAGAAGACAACCTTCCCATTTGTTGATTCCTCTCCGAGATTTGCTGAAGGATCCCCTAGAGCACAAAATGGAGGGGCTTTTAAGGAAATCTTGGGAAACTTCAGCAGCTCTGCTGAACACCAGTGCCGTCTCCACGTGCGTAGCACGATCAATGTCTCGTTGGCTTATTCAGCTATAAGAACATCTTTCTACGGGTACTCCCAGAGAGGAAATTCTAGCATCATTACCTCTCCTCCAAAAGCCATGGGTGGCAGCAAAATTGACAGTCTTATCAAATTCAGTGAGACGTGCGCTCTGGTTAAAGTCATGGGGTGATTACATGACTTAAAAAATGAAGTTGTCAGCTATTCCCTTTAAGGGGGAGTATATGTTTGGACCTGCTCTCAACAAATTACCAGAGAAGGCTTCAGACAAGAAGAAATCTCTGCCTGAGCCGAGAAGCTCTAAGGAAAGTGCAAGTCAGGCAGATGGTGCTATCCAAAAGGCGAGCAAGGAAGAAATTTAGTTCTCTCCCAAGGCCAATGTCAAAACAAACCTTGACACCAAGACAAAGGTAGGGTGTCGCATCTCAGGATTCCTTCCCCAATGGCGCAGGGTGTGTACAAACCCATGGATCCTAAAATCAGTCCAAGAAGGAGTAAAAATAGTTGTCCTCATATCCAAAAGACTGTCTTACAGTAAGAGAATAAGAAAATGGGTGAAGAATTCAACCAGCTAACTAGAAAAACCCTTTAAAACATAACTTTTATTAGGTAAGTAAAAAATATATAACTCACCAAAAATTGAAAGTGCTATAGTGCATAAAATAATAACTAGAGGAATAACAAAACAAGGTAGGGAATTTGATAATCTACCCTTCCTATTCAGTACTGGAATCACCAGAAAACGGATAGATAGCCTCAAAAAATCAAATGGGTAATAAAGCCTAAAACTGATCCTTATTGGTTTAACTCCTCCAAAAAACAAAACACTCTGCACCATACCTCAAAAAAGGCTATACATTCAAGAAAAGACCTTGAAAGGTATTGGTAGAATATTGAAAAGTGATTCCTATATTAGTGCTGCATACACTTCCAAGAAACCACCGGTATATTGATATACGTGTACTGTCCCTTACTTCAACCCAGCCTGGAGACCTACCTATTTGCGGAGGTTGGCACCCTAAGTTGACGAGAAGTGGCGCCCCCGCTCGTCCGACGGCTGTCCCTATACTCCTATTAATGTCCTATCAAAGACGCAGAAAGAGAAACAGAAAGCCAGATTGGCGTGTATCCAGACTACTGTTGTTAATACAGATCAGGAACATGATGCATATTCTTCTTTTCTGATCAAAATGTACTCTTTCTGGTATAATGTATTATAGCAATGATATAAAAGTTCTATCTGATATCATGTATTCAAAGGAAATAATGATGTTATAGAGAGGGACAGTATATCCAAACACTCAGTGTAATCTTACACAACTCTACCAAATAAACAAAAGAGCTCATATGAATCCCAGATAAACCAATTACATAATAACTGACAGATACCATAAATGATGCAAACAAAAAATTATATGTGACCTGACTATTCATAAATTAGATGTACTGTCTATAAAGACAATTCACCTGCAAGAACACCTTATAACCAGGCCATCAACATGTATCAAGCACCATATTAATAAATATTAGATTTAGTAAGTATTCAATATGGTGTTAACGTTATGTCCGTGGTTCAAAAATCACGATTGCCAACTGGAGTGATTACCAAAGCATACCAGATCCAGAATCCAGAACTTCTCGCCTCCAGAGAAACGGCTCACGCCACTAGGGTGTTATCGGTCTACTGGGCTGAGAAAGTCAGCGCTTCCATTGAGCAGATCTGCAGAGCTGCTACCTGGTCATGATAGCCCCCCGCCCTGAACGTAGTGAGGGGATTATATAGGGGGGGACACATGGTTACACGGGCCGTAATGGGTTAATTTTAGCTGTTTTTATATGATATTCTCTCCTCACATGAGGGGTCATCTAGAGTTCAGTGAGGTGACTTTGTTTATGTTAAGAGCAGTCAGAACTGGTTCTACCTGGCTTTTTTGGCGCTTTTTATCAGCTGTTTGATTGGGTGTCCCTGTTGTCGGGCGTTTTATTTACTATTTATAGAACAGCTCGGGGTCATTTACCTCAGTCGCAGGTTCCTGCTGAAGAAAGAAGATCCCCCGCCCTCCCTCCCCCTTTCTTTGATCAATTATTTCTTGTCATGTTTGTTTTTATTTGTGGGAAAAATCTCCCAATTTTTGGGCGGATTGGTCTTTGAATGGTATTTATGGTTATTTATATAAACTATTTATTGAGATTTGGATTTTAATTGAAGTAACCCAAAATAAAAACGCACGGCCATTTTCTTCCACTACAAGATTGTGTTGTGTTTTTATTTATCCCCTTAGTGACAGAGCCACTTTGCAGCTTAACCCCTTCCCGACCTGTGACGCCACGTAGGCGTCATGAAAGTCAGTGCCCAAATCCGACCTGTGACGCCTATGTGGCGTCATGAAAGGATCGCGTTCCCGCGGGTCGGGTGACCGGGGTCACTGAAAGGTCACCCGACCCGCAGGCACAAGACCCTTTGTGCTTCACCACAGGGGGGTTGGCTTAACCCCCCCGTGGCCACGATCGCTCTGATTGGCTGTTAAAAGTGAAACAGCCAATCAGAGCAATCTGTAATATTTCACCAATGAAATTGGTGAAATATTACAATCCAGCCATGCCCGATGCTGCAATAGCATCTGCTATGGCTGGAGACAGCGATCTGACCCCCCCCACATCGAGTCACGGCGGCAATCGGCCGCCGCCACCGAAAGATGGCAGCGTCGGTCACCCCGTCACTAACAGCTCCCCTCGTCCTGGCCTCCGCTGCCCCCACCTTCCGATCTCCCCCCCTCACTTCCGACCCACATACTCACCTCTCCCGGTCCACCGATGTTCCTGGATCCTTCCCGGCGGCTGCCCCGGATTCTTCATGGGCGCCGCCAACTTGAAAAATGCGCAGTGCGCCCTGCAGAATGAAGAAATTTATTTTGATCACTGTGATAAACTGTCACAGTGTTCAAAATAAAAAAAAGTAAGTGAACCCCCCCTGTCATAGGTAGGGACAAATAATAAAGAATTTTTTTTTTCCCTATTAGGCCCTGTGCACACGTTGCAGATCAGCAGCGGATTTTGCTGCGGATCGCTTTGCGAGGCGGATTTCGCGCTGCGGATCTGCAGCGGATTTCGCGCTGCGGATCTGCAGCGGATTTCGCGCTGCGGATCCACAGCAGATCCAGAAACCATGTACAGTACAATGCAAATAAATGGTAAAAAAAAACCGCTGTGCACATGCTGCAGATTTTTCAGCGCGGATTTGCTGCGGTTTTAAATTCGCAGCATGTCAATTCTTTGTGCGGATTCCGCAGCGATTTTACACCTATTCCATTATAAGCGTAAAACCGCAGAGAAAAACCGCAGCAAATCCGCGCTAAATACGCAGGTAAAAGGCAGGTCATTTTACCTGCGGATTTTAGAAAAATCCGCAAATGAATCTGCAACGTGTGCACGGGGCCTCAGGGTTAGGATTAGGCTGGCTTCATATTGCATTATGGCAGTCTGTTAGATGGACTGCGTTTCACCGCGGTATAACGCGGTGTAACGCAGTCCGTTAACGCTGCCATTCACCCCATTTGTGTGCACATCGCAAGGCATGCCGTGAAGCGGCATGCGTTCGTGACGTGTCGTCATTCAGTGACGGAGCCTTGGACGCAGGTTGCAGCGTCTGGGCTCCATCACCGCTAGCACAGATGAATCATCGCTGATTCCTCTGCACTAGCGGGTATAGCATAATAACGCGATCGCGTTATGCTATGCCGTTACCAGCCAGTCAACGCTATGTGTTGAACGGGCTGGTAAAACGCAATATGAACCCAGCCTTAGGGTTAGAACTAGGGTTAGGGTTAGAACTAGGGTAAGGGTTGGAATTAGGGTTAGGGTTGGGATTAGGGTTAGGTTTGTGGTTAGGGTTAGAGTTAGGATAAGCGTTAGGGGTGTTTTGGGGTTAGGGTTGGGATTAGGGTTAGGCTTGTGGTTAGGTTTATGGTTAGAGTTGGGATTAGGGTTAGGGGTGTGTTGGGGTTAGGGTTATGGTTAGGGTTTGTATTAGAGTTAGGGGTGTGTAGGGGTTAGGGTTGGGGTTAGGGGTGTGTTGGGGTTAGGGTTGGAGTTAGAATTGAGGGTTTCCACTATTTACGCACATCAGGGGGTCTCCATACACGACATGGCGCCACCATTGATTCCTGCAAATTTTGCGTTCAAAAAGTCAAACAGTGCTCCCTTTATTCCAAGCCCCGACGTGTGCCCAAACAGTGGTTTACCCCCACATATGGGGAATCAGCGTACTCGGGAAAAATTGCACAACAACTTTGGGGGTCTAATTTCTCCTGTTACTGTTGGGAAAAAAAAATTGGGGACTAAAAAAGTTATTTTTGTGGAAAAAAAATGGGGTCACTTGGGGGGGGTTTCTACTGTTTAGGCACATCAGGGGCTCTGCCCGCCCGCAGACCATTCCATCAAGTCGGCATTTCAAAGCGTCACTACATCCCTTCCGAGCCCTGACGTGTGCCCAAACAGTGGTTCCCCCCCACATGTGAGATACTAGCGTACTGAGGACAAATTAGACAACAACTTTTGGGGTCCAATTTCTCCTGTAACCATTGTGAAAATAAAAAATAGGGGGCTAAATAATCATTTTTTGAGAAAAAAAATTATTTTTTATTTTCACGGCTCTGCGTTATAAACTTTTGTGAAGCACCTGGGGGTTCAAAGTGCTCACTGTGCATCTACATAAGTTCCTTAGGGGGTCTAGTTTCCAAAATGGGGTCATTTGTGGGGGAGCTCCAAAGTTTAGGCATACAGGGGCTCTCCAAACAATACATGGTGTCCGCTAATGATTGGAGCTAATTTTCCATTCAAAAAGTCAAATGGCGCTCCTTCCCTTCTGAGCCCTGCCGTGCGCCCAAACAGTGGTTTATGACCACATATGAGGTATCTGTGTACTCAGGAGAAATTGCCCAACAAATTTTAGGATCCAATTTATACTGTTGCCCATGTGAAAATGAAAAAACTGAGGCTAAAAGAAAATTTTTGTGAAAATAAAAGTACTTTCTTTTTTTTACGGATCAATTTATGAAGGACCTGGGGTTTCAAAAGTGCTCACTATGCATCTAGAAAAGTTCCTTGGGGGGTCTAGTTTCCAAAATGGGGTCACTTGTGGGGGAGCTCCAATGTTTAGGCAAACAGGGACTCTCCAAATGCGACATGGCAACCGCTAAATATTCCAGCATATTTTCCATTCAAAAAGTCAAATGGCGCTCCTTCCCTTCTGAGCCCTGCTGTGCGCCCAAACAGTAGTTTATGACCACATATGAGGTATCTGTGTACTCAGGAGAAATTGCCCAACAAATTTTAGGGTCCATTTTATCCTGTTTCCCATGCAAAAATGAAAAAATTGATGCTAAAAGAAAAATTTTGTTGGAAAAATTAAAATGTCCATTTTTTTCTTCCATGTTGCTTTAGTTCCTGTGAAGCACCTGAAGGGTTAATAATCTTCTTGAATGTAATTTTAAGTAGCTTGAGGGATGCAGTTTTTATAATGGTGTCACTTTTGGGTATTTTCTGCCTTATAGACCCCTCAAAGTGACTTCAAATGTGAGGTGGTCCCTAAAAAAAATGGTTTTGTAAATTTTGCTGTAAAAATGAGAAATCGCTGGTCAACTTTTAACCCTTATAACTTCCTAACAAAAAAAAATGTTGTTCCCAAAATTGTGCTGATGTAAAGTAGACATGTGGGAAATGTTATTTATTAACTATTTTGTGTCACATAACTCGCTGGTTTAACAGAATAAAAATTAAAAATTTGAAAATTGCAAAATTTTCAAAATTTTGGCCAAAGTTCCATTTTTTTCACAAATAAACGCAAAAATTATCGACCTAAATTTACCACTAACATGAAGCCCAATATGTCACGAAAAAACAATCTCAGAATCGCTAGGATCCGTTGAAGCGTTCCTGAGTTATTACCTCATAAAGGGACACTGGTCAGAATTGCAAAAAATGGCCAGGTCATTTAGGTCAAAATAGGCTGGGTCATGAAGGGGTTAATGACCGGGCCAATTTTTACAATTCTGACCACTGTCACTTTATGAGGTTATAACTCTGGAACGCTTTAACGAATCCAGCTGATTCTGAGATTGCTTTTTCGTGACATATTGTACTTCACGTTAGTGGTAAAAAAAATTTATATGACTTGCTTTTATGTATGAAAAAAACAGAAATATGGCGAAAATTTTAAAATTTAGCAATTTTCAAACTTACATTTTTATGCCCTTACATCAGAGAGATATGTCACACAAATTTCTTAATAAATAACATTTCCCACATGTCTACTTTACATCAGCACAATTTTGGGAACAAAATTTTCTTTTGTTACGAAGTTATAAAGGTTAAAAGTTGACCAGCGATTTCTCATTTTTACAACAACATTTTTTTTAGGGACCACATCACATTTGAAGTCACTTTGAGGGGTCTATATGATAGAAAATTCCCAAAAGTGACACCATTCTAAAAACTGCACCCTTCAAGGTGCTCAAAACCACATTCAAGAAGTTTATTAACCCTTCAGGTGCTTCACAGGAGCTGAAGCAATGTGGAAAGAAAAAATTGACATTTAACTTTTTTTGTAAAAGCTTTACTCCGGAACCAATTTTTTTATTTTCACAAGTGTTAAAAGAAAAAATGTACCACAAAATTTGTTGTGCAATTTTTCCTGAATACGCCGATACCCCATATGTGGGGATAAACCACTTTTTGGGCGCACGGCAGAGGTCGCAAGAGAAGGAGCGCCGTTTGACTTTTTCAACGCAGAATTAGCTGGATGCCATGTCACGTTTAGAGAGCCCCTGATGCGCCTAAACAGTGGAAACCCCCAACAAGTGACCCCATTTTGGAAACTAGACCCCTTAAGGAATTTATCTAGATGTGTGGTGAGCACTTTGAACCTCCAAGTGCTTCACACAAGTTTATAACGTAGAGCCGTGAAAATAAAAAATCCTTTTTTTTTCCACAAAAATGGTCTTTTCACCCCAATTTTTATTTTCCCAAGGGTAACAAGACCCCAAAAGTTTTTGTGCAATTTGTCCTGAGCATGCCGATACCCCATATGTGGGGGTAAACCACTTTTTGGGCGCACGGCAGAGGTCGCAAGGGAAGGAGCGCCGTTTGACTTTTTCAACGCAGAATTGGCTGGATGCCATGTCGCGTTTAGAGAGCCCCTGATGTGCCTAAACAGTGGAAACCCCCAACAAGTGACCCCATTTTGGAAACTAGACCCCTTAAGGAACTTATCTAGATGTGTGGTGAGCACTTTGAACCCCCAAGTGCTTCACAGAAGTTTATAACGCCCGGACGTGAAAATAAAAAATCATATTTTTTCCACAAACCTGATTGATCGTTTAGTCCCCAATTTTTTTTTCCCAAGGGTAACAGGAGAAATTATACCACAAAAGTTGTTGTCCAATTTGTCCTGAGTACGCTGATACCCCATATGTGGGGGGGGGACCACTGTCTGGGCGCACGGCAGGGTTTGGAAGGGAAGCAGCGCCGTTTGACTTTTTCAAACCAAAATTGGCTGGAATTGAGATTGGACACCATGTCGCGTTTGGAGAGCCCCTGATGCGCCTAAACAGTGGAAATCCCCCACAAGTAACACCATTTTTGGAAACTAGACCTCCTATGGAACTTATCTAGACCTGTTGTGAGCACTTTGAACCCCCAAGTATTTCACAAAAGTTTATAATGCCTGGATGTGAAAAAAAAAACAATTTTCCACAAAAATTATTTTTTAGTCCCAAATTTTTGATTTTTCACAAGGAAATTGGACCCTAAAAGTTGTCCAATTTGTCCTGAGTACGCTGATACCAAATTTTGTGGGGGGGGAACTGTTTGAGCGCACGGCAGGGCTTGGAAAGGAAGTAATAATGTTTTGGAATGCAGACGTTGATGGGAGTCATGTTCCGTTTGCAGTGCCCCAGATGTGCCTAAACTGGAAAATCCCCACAAGTGACCCCATTTTTGGAAACTAGACCCCCCCTCTGGCCTGAAGCATTCTCTATCTGTTACTGCTTCCTCTGAGAGGCCTGTGGCTGGCTCCACCCCCCAGCAGTCACATGCTTCAGGTCCTGGTAGTCTGAAGCACACGTCTTCCCTGCTGCTGCTCAGCTCCACAGGTATCTTTGGGCACAGTTGGTTTACTCAGGACACACGCACTGGCTCAGTGAGCTAGTGCAGTGTTCCTGACACTGAAGCTGCTCCTCTAGTACCTGAACTTTGTAGCCGCATCAGCTGACCCTGAACCAAAAGCCGCACCGGCGATACCTTAACCCTGAAGCCGCACCTATCTGAACAGGCTTCGAATCCAGCCTTTTCTGTGACTCTGGTCCATGGACCGGAGACTGCTTAGAAGTGGTACCTGGCTCCTACCTGCAGCTCCACCATCAGGAACTCCAGTGAAAATCAGGTAGCCGCTTAGCTACGTCCCTCCTAGGTAAGCCCAGCCCCATGGCACAGTGGCTCCATGAACCATGTGCGCCACTTGCAAGTGTGACAGAATGAAACCACAGAAGGGCTGCCGTCCAGAGGCAGGAATGGTCGTCAAGCAGGGGCAGACCAAGGACAAAATCAGGATCCGTAAGATCAGTCAGAAACAAGCCAAGGTCAAAACAGGAAGGAAAACATTAAGGCCAAACAGGAGCAGAAGACACGCATCTAACCAGGGAAGCACAAAGCTATATCTGGCAGCTTCCAGCAGTAAGCTGAAAGCTTTAGAAAGGTGTGGTGATCTCCAATTTGCAGGAGCAGGGAGCTGATAACTTCAGTACACACACACATACTGCCAGACTGGAAATCACTGCAGGTCCAAGCCACTCTAACCTTAGTGGATGGCTTTTACTCTCTTTTGATCAAAATATTGTTATTTAAATACCCTATGTTATTAACATGTACTATTACTATTTACTTACTAACTGCAGGGTGTTTGTTCACTTTATTTTTATCCTAGATTATGCTTGTTATGAGATAAAGTTTTGTTCTACTGTCCTGTGTTAGTTACATGTCTCTGGTAACTTCCCCTTTTATAGAAAATAATTTCTGGAGGCAGATTCTCATGCAGATCAGTGTCCGGCCTATAGTCCTGAACAGCTCATTTACATATAAGAAAAGTGTGGATTTCTCTTGAATAAAACATCGGATCAAAGTATAATTTTATATTCAGCTTCCTGTGACTATATCATCCCCATATAGATGACATAGTAGGGTTGATCCTACTGATAGAATCTATTTAAAGTGAATCAGTCAACAGGTTTTTGGCACATAATAAGAGAACAGCATAATGTAGAGACAGAGACTCTAATTCCAGCGATGTATCACTTACTGGGCTGCTTGTTGTCATTTTGCTAAAATCATTGTTTTATCAGCAGGAGATTATCCTAGAGGACTAGTAAACTTTGTTGCCATGCAGTCAGGGGCGGGCAGGGTTGCAGGCTGAGGGGCACATGCCTCCTGAGCCAGTCCCCAAGCAGCTGTTTAGGGCCGCCCAGTCTGCTGCTTTAGAGGTACTGTACCTTTAAATGTTTACACGTGCTGTCCCTCCAGCTGTATCACAGCGCAGCAAACGCTGTACTATTGTCATGCTATTCTGCCCGCTGGAGAGGAGCTTCAGCATGTGAGAAGTATGGGAGATCAGACATCATTGGACCTTTCAATTAAAAGCTATTTTATTATCAACGTTAAAACAAGAGAAAACATAAACATATAATCACAGGGAATGTTCTCAAATAATCATTATTTGCTGTTCCCCACCCCAAGTTTCAATTCATCATCATTTCCCGTACCTCATCCCCAAGTCTCAATTAATCATTATTTGCGGTTTCCCACCCCCAGTTTCAATTCGCAATCATTTCCCATACCTCATCCACCAGTCTCAATTCATAACCATTTGCTGTACCCCATCCCCCAGTCTCAGTTCATTATTTGCTGTTTCCCACCCCCAGTCTCAATTCATAATCATTTGCTGTACCCCATTGACCGGTCTCAATGCATCACAATTTGCTGTACCCTATCCCCCAGTCTCAATTCATCATTTGCTGTACCTCATCCCCCAGTCTCAAATCATCATTATTTGTGGTAACCCATCCCCGAGTCTCAATTCATTATTATTTGCTGTACCACATCCCCAGTCTCTATTTATCATTATTTGCTGTTCCCCATCCCCAGTCTCAATTCATCATCATTTGCTATACCCCATCCCCAGTCTCAATTCATCCTTATTTCCTGTACCCCATTCCCCAGTCTCAATTCATCCTCCCCTTCCCCACACTCATTTAATTCATTTTATTAAAAAGTTTTTCATTTTTACCTCTTAGATACCCTGCAGGCGCAGCTCCACTTCTGCTATCCTGGTGAGTACATGCCACATCACCAGTGTATCATGGAAGAGGTGGAGGGAGCCCAGGAGTAGCACGTCCACTCTTGACAGGTGTGCAGCACCAAGAAAGCTCCCTGTGCCAAGATATGCACCGCCGAAGGCGTACGGTACATTGTTATACCCTTGTTCCAGGTGAGCAGAAGTTAGTGGAGGGGGAGGGGGCCTCTTTGCTTCTGCTCACCGGGCCCCATAAAGCAGTAAGGGTGGTCATGCCCTGATGGCGGCCTTGCGGAGAGATATTAATTGGCCATATCCGATTTTGGACTACCAATCACATTGTTCGCCCTGCGATATGCCACCAGTCGACTTGTCAATCAGTGTCTTTCTTATAGGGAACACTGGAGTGCTCAGCTGAGCAATTGCTCATGTTATGGGAAAGTTGGCTGACATGGCTGTTGGCCAAACGATGCTTCTGGCTGTTGGCTGAACGATTGGCGGACAGACATCTAATGTGTATGACCAAATCCTCTCTGCTGAGGATCAGTGGGATTTCTTGCGGCTGTCTGAACCCTAATGCCGGTTCAGATCGTGCCATCAGTGAGAGATCATGAGCTCCCCAATCTGTATGAATGTCCAAACTTCTGCTGCCATAAATCACACCATGCCCCAAATAGAGCCACTGAAGACCTGACCATACAGACATCTGCACAGAACTGATCCTGCACTTGGCCACAGGACACCACAGATTATACAGGGTGATTCACTCACTACTTTACCCTGAAAAATTGCTGTAACTTCTAAAAGACAATCTATCATACTGAAATTTGGACTGTACATACTTAGGTTCATGAGAAGTGAGAGTGCAATGAACCTCTGCGACAGAGACGATAAACATCCTCGCAGCAAGTAGTCTCGCCAAACTGTCTCACCACCCGTCGACTCCACTATGAGATAAACTTGCTGCATGCCTTTCCGTGTGTCGGTAGTTTATGTGGTGCTTGCATTTCACTCCTGCCAAATTCCTTCTGCATTTGTTAACAATGTACAGATACAGCTTGGAGGAGCGTGTATTCACTGTGAAAACTTATTAGAAAACTGAATCCTTAAAGTAAAGTCAAAGTGAGTTTCTAATGAAGTTTGTAGGTTGACATCAGCTACACAGTACAGCACATCCAGTGCTTGTATATGATATACTGTGATACAGACATCAGTTCTAATAATAATTTTAATTATATAACACCAACAAATTTTGCAGCACTTTACAATTAAGTGGGGACATGTACAGACAATAAAGACATCACAAAGCAACACATAGTTCAACAGTTACAGGAGGAGTGAGGGGCCTGCTCACAAGCTTACAGTCTATCATTTTCCAGTGCGCCTATTATCCTGTAAACTGTATATGGTCTATTAATTGCTGTACTGTAACACGGCCAAGCTGTGAGTCAAAATAGTCCTGGAGTCCACGGTCAGAAGCCAGGAGAGTATGTCATAAAGAGGAAGAGACAAAAACGTGGTCAAGTAACTTTCCGAGGTCAGAGTACCAGGAGGATAATGGATCAGAGCTCAAGGTGTTATGTTACGGTAGCTGAGGAGTGCAGGTAAAAAAGGAAATACACCAGAGCAGTTGGAAACTATGAGATTGCAGTACCCTGACTAACCACCGCAACTAGAGGCAGCCGTGGAGCGTTCCTACGATGGTCCTAGACGCCTCGTCACAGCCTGAGAAACTAACTACACCTAAAGACAGAAACAGGAAAGCTATCTGCCCCGGAGCAGAACCCCAAAGATAATAGAAAGCCCCCAAACATGTAATGGCGGTTAGACAAGAGGAAATACTGACACAGAAAGAAAATAGTATGAGCAAACGCTGGGGCCCAAACTATCTAAATAGAAAAGGATAGGAAGGGTACTTACTGCAATCCCAGAAAACCCTGAAAAACACCAACTTACTAATTTCAAAATCACCTGAGATCACACGACCTCTACCACCTAAATTAGTTCTCTGGTGTAACAAAAACAGCAGCCACTGAAAAAACTGCAAAAAGCAAAAGTACAAAACACAGTGGCTGGACCAAACTGAGAGGGCAAAAGCCCCGGAGGGGACCCAGAAGGCCCCCACAGAAGTGCAGGACAAAATGCAAAAATATAGCAAAAACACACAATAAGAAATTGTCTTATCTGATAGCAGGAGATGCAGACACGACACAGCAGGCTACAAGGGAAACTGGAAAGAAGGATTCAGACCAGAACAATTGATCACCGGCAACCCTGATGGGAAAATGATTCCCTTAAATAAGACCAATCAGTAACACCTGATTCCCAATCCTCACTAGTACCGCTTGTAACCACCAGAGGGAGCCTCTGCTCAGAACTCATCTCAAACCCATTCACAACAGTACCCCCCCCTTGAGGAGGGGTCACCGAACCCTCATTTGAGCAACCAGGTCGGTCAGGATGAGTTCTATGATACGCACGGATAAGTCTCCTAGCATGGATGTCCGAAGCAAACACCCAAGAATTATCTTCCTGACCATAACCTCTCCATTTAACCAAATACTGGAGTCTTCGTCTAGAAAAACGAGAATCCAATATTTTCTCAACCACATACTCCAGATTGCCCTCAACCAAAACAGGGTCAGGAGGCACAGCAGCAGGAACCACTGGCTCAACAAACCTCTTCAACAAGGACTTGTGGAACACGTTATGGATCTTAAATGTCCCTGGAAGAAGCAAACGAAAAGAAACAGGATTAATAATCTCCATGATCTTATAAGGTCCAATGAACCTAGGCTTAAATTTAGGAGATGCTACTCTCATAGGAATATTCTTTGAGGACAACCAGACCAAGTCCCCACTTTAAACCGAGGACCACAAGTCCTATGCCGGTTAGCAAACCGCTGGGCCTTCTCCTGAGAGAGGGACAACCTCTCCACTACCTGGTCCCAAATCTGCTGCATACGCTCAACAACAGAGTCAACACCTGGACAGACAGAAGCCTCCGTCTGTCCTGAAGAAAATCGAGGGTGAAACCCAGAATTACAGAAAAACGGAGACATCAAAGTGGCAGAGCTAGCCCTATTATTAAGAGCAAACTCAGCCAAAGGGAAAAAAGAGACCCAGTCATCCTGATCAGCAGACACAAAGCATCTTAGATAAGTCTCCAATGTCTGGTTTGTTCTCTCAGTTTGACCATTGGTCTGAGGATGAAATGCCGAGGAGAAAGACAATTGAACACCCAGTTTAGAACAAAAAGTCCTCCAAAATCTGGAAACAAACTGGACTCCTCTGTCAGACACAATGTTCTCAGGAATGCCGTGTAAACGAACCACGTGCTGAAGGAACAACGGCACCAATTCAGAGGAGGAAGGCAACTTAGGTAATGGCACAAGATGTATCATTTTGGAAAACCTATCACAAATTACCCAGATGGTGGTCATTCTCTGAGAAACAGGAAGATCGGAAATGAAATCCATAGAGATATGGGTCCATGGTCTCTTGGGCACAGGCAATGGCATCAACAAACCACTAGAGCGAGAGCAAGGCTTGGAGCGAGAGCAAGTCCCGCAGGACTGCACAAATTCCCTGACATCGCGAGACAAGGTAGGCCACCAAAAGGACCGACTAACCAAGTCTCTGGTACCAAAAATTCCGGGATGCCCAGCCAATGCGGAACAATGAATCTCAGACATCACACTCTTTTTCCATTGGTCCGGGACAAACAATTTTCCAACAGGGCAGCGCTCGGGCCTATCCTCCTGACACCCCTCCAGAGCAAGTCTCAAATTAGGCGAGATGGCGGAAAGAACTACACCCTCCTTCAAAATAACAGAGGGATCAGATAGCTCAGGAGAGTCCGCAAGGAAACTCCTCGAGAGGGCATCCGCCTTAACATTCTTAGTGCCAGGAAGAAAGGAAACCACAAAATTAAAACGTGTGAAAAACAAGGCCCACCTGGCCTGTCTAGGATTGAGTCGCTTGGCAGATTCCAGATAGACCAGATTCTTATGGTCCGTAAGGACCACCACCTGATGTTTGGCTCCCTCCAGCCAATGTCTCCACTCTTCAAAAGCCCACTTCATGGCCAATAACTCCCGATTACCCACGTCATAATTACGTTCAGTAGGAGAAAATTTTCGAGAGAAAAAGGCACAAGGGTTACTTTTAGAGGTCTCTGGATCTTTTTGGGACAAAACGGCACCTGCCCCAATTTCAGAGGCATCAACCTCCACCTGAAATGGCAGAGAAACATCAGGCTGCCGTAGAACAGGAGCAGAAGTGAATCTCTGCTTAAGTTCCTGAAACGCAGAGACTGCCTCAGGAGGCCAATTCACCACATCAGAACCCTTTCTGGTCAAATCAGTTAATGGTTTAACAATAACAGAGAAATTACCAATAAATTTACGATAAAAATTGGCAAAACCCAAAAATCTCTGAAGAGCCTTTAATGAAGTAGGTTGGACCCAATCACAGATGGCCTGAACCTTGACCGGGTCCATTTCAATAACAGATGGGGACAAAATGAATCCCAGAAATGAGATCTTCTGTACGCCAAAAAGACACTTTGATCCCTTCACATACAGAGCATTCTCTCTCAAAATCTGGAATACAGTTCGAACATGTTTCACATGAGAGTCCCAGTCATTAGAAAAAATCAAGATATCATCCAAATAAACAATCAGAAACTTGTCCACAAAATCCCTGAAAATGTCATTCATGAAGGACTGGAAGACGGAAGGAGCATTAGTGAGCCCAAAGGGCATCACAAGGTACTCAAAATGCCCTTCAGGGGTGTTAAATGCCGTCTTCCATTCATCCCCGTGCTTAATGCGAATAAGGTTATACGCCCCCCTGAGGTCAAGCTTGGTAAACCAAGTAGCGTTTTTCACCCTGGAAAACAGGTCAGAAATCAAGGGTAACGGGTATTGATATTTCACAGTAATATTGTTCAAGAGACGATAATCAATACACGGCCTTAATGAACCATCTTTTTTGGCCACAAAGAAAAAACCGGCACCTAAGGGTGAAGAGGATGGTCTGATATGACCCTTCTCCAATGATTCCTTGATATAAGACCGCATAGCGTCATGTTCAGGTACAGACAAGTTAAAAAGGCGACCCTTAGGGAATTTACTATCTGGCACTAATTCAATAGCGCAGTCATAGCTCCTATGGGGAGGTAAGGATGCAGATTTACTTTCGCTAAACACATCAGAAAAATCAAACAAAAAGTCAGGAACATCCTCAGCCTGGGGGGAGGCAGAAAAAACAGGAGTGTTGGTATTAACACATTGGCAGCCCCAACTGGTTACAGACACAGATTTCCAATCCAAAACAGGATTATGAGACTGTAACCAAGGGAAACCCAGCACGATAATGTCATGCAGATTATATAGAACCAAAAATTTGCAGCACTCCTGGTGATCGGGTTCAACCCTCATTATCACCTGAGTAGAAAACTGGGGTTTATTCTCAGCCAAAGGGGTAGAATCGATCCCCAGTAGGGAATAGACTTCTGTAGGGGTATCAAGGGAAATCCACAACGTTTAGCAAAATCATAATCCATCAGGTTAATAGCTGCTCCAGAATCAACGAAAGCCTGAGCAGAAAATGAGGACAGAGAGCATATCAGAGTGACAGTTAATAAAAACTTAGTCTGAACACTACCCAAGACAACTGAGCGTGCAAAACGTCTTCCCCGCTTAGGGCAGACTGAAATAGCATGAGAGGCATCACCACAGTAGAAACATAACCCATTGCGCTTTCGAAACTCATGACGCTGTGCCCCAGACACCACTCCATCACACTGCATGGGCTCAGCAGCTGGCTCACAAGGCAACACCACTCCACGCATACTTCTCCGCTCACGCAAACGTCTGTCAATTTGAATCGCTAATGACATAGAATCATTGAGACCAGAGGGACAGGGAATCCCACCATAACATCCTTTACATTATCCGACAGACCCTTCCGGAAAAGGGCCGCCAAAGCGTCGTCATTCCATTTGGTCAGGACTGCCCACCTACGGAATCTCTGACAGTATAACTCAGCGTCATCAAGCCCCTGATTTAATGCCAACAAGGCTTTTTCAGCTTGATCAGTGACATTAGGCTCATCGTACAATAACCCCAAAGCCTGAAAAAATGCATCAACATCACTCAAAACAGGATCCCCAGGTGTGAGGGAAAAAGCCCAATCCTGAGGATCGCCGCGCAGGAGAGAGATGATAATTTGAACCTGCTGCGCTGCGTTTCCTGAGGACTTAGATTTTAAGGCAAAAAACAATTTACAATTATTTTTGAAATTCTGAAACTTAGCTCGATCCCCTGAAAACAAATCTGGCATGGGAATCCTAGGTTCCACAACAGGCAACCTAGCAAGATATGCAGCAATACTCTGAACCTCAGTGGCAAGCTGATCCACACGGCCAGACAACTGTGCAAACTCCATTGGGAGAAAAGATCCTCCCCAGCACCCAGAGATACAGAGGGAAAAAAAAAAAATGCAACAAACAGAAAAATATCTCTGACAACTTTTCTTCCTTCAAAATATTTTTTCCCTTCTGTGAGTACCATACAATTTTTATGGCCGGTGATACTGTTATGTTACGGTAGCTGAGGAGTGCAGGTAAAAAAGGAAATACACCAGAGCAGTTGGAAACTATGAGATTGCAGTACCCTGACTAACCACCGCAACTAGAGGCAGCCGTGGAGCGTTCCTACGATGGTCCTAGACGCCTCGTCACAGCCTGAGAAACTAACTACACCTAAAGACAGAAACAGGAAAGCTATCTGCCCCGGAGCAGAACCCCAAAGATAATAGAAAGCCCCCAAACATGTAATGGCGGTTAGACAAGAGGAAATACTGACACAGAAAGAAAATAGTATGAGCAAACGCTGGGGCCCAAACTATCTAAATAGAAAAGGATAGGAAGGGTACTTACTGCAATCCCAGAAAACCCTGAAAAACACCAACTTACTAATTTCAAAATCACCTGAGATCACACGACCTCTACCACCTAAATTAGTTCTCTGGTGTAACAAAAACAGCAGCCACTGAAAAAACTGCAAAAAGCAAAAGTACAAAACACAGTGGCTGGACCAAACTGAGAGGGCAAAAGCCCCCGGAGGGGACCCAGAAGGCCCCCACAGAAGTGCAGGACAAAATGCAAAAATATAGCAAAAACACACAATAAGAAATTGTCTTATCTGATAGCAGGAGATGCAGACACGACACAGCAGGCTACAAGGGAAACTGGAAAGAAGGATTCAGACCAGAACAATTGATCACCGGCAACCCTGATGGGAAAATGATTCCCTTAAATAAGACCAATCAGTAACACCTGATTCCCAATCCTCACTAGTACCGCTTGTAACCACCAGAGGGAGCCTCTGCTCAGAACTCATCTCAAACCCATTCACAACATCAAGGGGTTAAACAGGCGGATGGTCAGAATGAAGTCCAAGGTCAGGCAGCAAAAGATCAAGCATACAGAACTCAAGGCACAAGAGCACAGACATCACCATATGAATGTACATCTGGGAGAGTTCTGGGAGAAACAACTCAGTTAAGCAGCACGGCAATCAGCCGACGCCTCCCAGTCTCAGATTGGATTGTCGAGCTGTCAATCAACACACTGACAGCTCAGCACGCCTCTGTGCCAGATTGGATGGCCAAGCTGTCAGTAACTGCATCCCAGACACACTGAGGGGTGGAACCGTGACAACAGGTACTAGTATCTGATTTAGCAAGGAACTGTCCAGTGAGCTGAATTCTTAGAGGGAAGAGCTTCTGCCTGGTGCACAAGAGCTGCTAGGTTTGAATCAAGACATATAGATTCATGCATGCACATACAGTTGCAGCATTCGACACTGTGGACCATCAGCTCCTCACTATGCTCCGCTCCATCGGCCTCAAGGACACCGTTCTCTCCTGGTTCTCCTATCTCTCTGACCGTTCCTTCACTGTATCTTTTGCTGGTTCCTCCTCCTCTCATCTTCCCCTCACTGTTGGGGTTCCTCAAGGATCAGTCCTAGGCCCCCTCCTCTTCTCTTTGTATACTGCCCCATTGGACAAACAATCAGTAGATTTGGTTTCCAGTACCATCTCTATGCTGATGACACCCAATTATACACTTCTTCACCCGTTATCACGCCTGCCTTTTTAGAAAACACCAGTGATTGTCTTACCGCTGTCTCTAACATCATGTCCTCCCTCTATCTGAAACTGAACCTGTACTCTCTACTAATCGGTCTCCCTCTTACCAAACTCTCCCCTCTCCAATCTATCTTGAATGCTGCAGCCAGGATCATATTCCTCACCAATCGTTTATACCGATACCTCTACCTTGAGCCAGTCATTACACTGGTTACCCATACACTACAGAATCCAGTACAAACTTATTACCCTCACTCACAAAGCACTCCATGGCTCAACACCACCCTACATCTCCTCCCTCGTCTCAGTCTACCATCCTACCCGTGCCCTCCGTTCTGCTAATGACCTGAGGTTAGCATCCTCAATAATCAGAACCTCCCACTCCCGTCTCCAAGACTTTTCACGTGCTGCGCCAATTATTTGGAATGCACTACCCAGGTTAATACGATTAATCCCCAATCCCCACAGTTTTAAGCGTGCCCTAAAAACGCATTTGTTCAGACTGGCATACCGCCTCAACGCATTAGCCTAACTATCCCTGTTGGCCCATTCAAAAAAAATTTCTACCATAATCAGGTACCTCTTATTATGTTCTCACCCGCTTTATGCATTTAATAGCCCTCTGTGTCTGTACTGTTACATACATTGGCTGTTAACTGGTTCATGCAGCATTACATGAACACCCGATTCTTACACTATGGCTGGTCCGAACAATGAAAGCAATTGTTACCATCCACCTTTTGTGTCTCCCCTTTTTCCTCATAGATTGTAAGCTTGTGAGCAGGGCCCTCATTCATCTTGGGATCTACTTTGATCTGTGTTTATTGTTATGCTGTAATGTCTATTGTCTGTACAAGTCCACTCTATAATGTAAAGTGCTGCGGAATATGTTGGCGCTATAGAAATAAAATTATTATTATTATTATTATAGTTGTGATCCAAAGTTTACATACCCTGGCAGAATTTATGCTTTCTTGGCATTTATTCAGAGAATTTGAATGATAACACCAAACCTTTTTCTCCACTCATGGTTAGTGGTTGGGTGAAGCTATTTCTTGTCAAACTACTGTTTTCTCTTTTTAAATCATAAAGAAAACCCAAAACATCCAAATGACCCTGATCAAAAGATTCCATATTCCATTCCTTAATTCCGTGTATTTCCCCCAATAACATCAATGACAGCTTGAAGTCTTTTGTGGTAGTTGTGGATGAGGTTTTTTTTTTTCTCAGATGGTAAAGCTGCCCACTCTTCTTGGCAAAAAGCCTCCAGTTCCTGTAAATTCCTGGGCTTTCTAGGATGAACTGCGCACTTGAGATCTTCCCAGAGTGGCTCAATGATATTGAGGTCAGAAGACTGAGATGGCCACTCCAGAACCTTCACTTTGTTCTGCTGTAGCCAATGACAGGTCGACTTGGCCTTGTGTTTTGGATCGTTGTCATATTGGGACGTCCAAGTACATCCCATGCTCAGCTTCTGGGCTGATGATTGCAAATTTGCCTCCAGTATTTGCTGATAACATGCTGCATTCATCTTTCCTTCAACTTTAATCAAGTTCCCTGTGCCTTTGTAGCTCACACATCCCCAAAACATCAGCGATCCACCTCCGTGCTTTACATTAGGAATGTTGTTCCTTTCATCATAGGTCTTGTTGATCTCTCTTCAAATGTAACGTTTATGGTTGTGCCCAAAATGTTCAATTTTGGTCTCATCACTCCAAATTACTTTGTTCCAGAATTTTGAGGCTTGTCTTTGTGCTGTTTTGTGTATTGTAGGCGAGATACTTTGTGGCATTTGTGCAGTAATGGCTTTCTTCTGGTGACTTGTCCATGCAGCCCATTTTCTTCAAGTGCCTCCTTATTATGCATCTTGAAACAGCCACAGAGGGTCCAGTATTTCAGCTGATGTTATTTGTGGGTTTTTCTTTGCATCCTGAACAATTTTCCTGGCAGTTGTGGACAAAATGTTTGTTGGTCTACCTGACCATGGTTTTCTTTTTACAGAGCCCCTGATTATCCATTTGTTAATCACGGTTTGAACACTGCTGACTGGCATTATCAATTCCTTGGATATCTTTTTGTATCCCTTTCCTATTTTATACAGTTCAACTACCTTTTCCCATAGATCTGTTGACAATTCTTTTGCTTTCATCATGACTCACAATCCAGAAACGTCAGTGGCTGGATTAAAGATGCAAGAGTCTGTCTGCATCCAGAAACTCACTCAGCTTTTATGCACACACACTGATTACAAGCAAACAGGTCACAGGTGAGGATGTTACCTTTAGTAGCCATTCAAACCCATTTGTGTCAACTTCTGTGCATGTTATCAGGTCAAAATCAGCAGGGTATGTAAACTTTTAATCAGGGTCATTTGGATGTTTTGGGTTTTCATTATCATTTAAAAAGAGAAAACACAGTAGTTTGACAATAAATGACTTCACCCATCCACAAACCATGAGTGGAGAAAAAGTTTTGGTGTTATCATTCATATTCTCTGAAAAAAAGGCAAAGAAAGTAAAAATTCTGCCAGGGTATGTAAACTTTTGAGCACAACTGTACATACACGCACAGGCATATGCATAGAGACATACATGCAGAGACATGTATACACTGGCACATACATACAGAGACATGTATTCAAACGCACATACATGCATTTACAGGCACATACATACAGAGACATGCATTCACAGGCACATACATGCAGACATATGCATGCACATACATACAAACACATGCATATAAAGTGGGCAAAATAAGTATTTGATACACTGCCGATTTTGCAAGTTTCCCCACCAACAAAATGAAGAATGAGGTATGTAATTTTTATCATAGGTACACTTCAAATGTGAGAGACAGAATCTAAAAATAAATAAAAAAAAAACATAAAATCACATTGTATGCTTTTTAAATAATTAGTTTTTCTTTAAGAAACCCTTCTACTCTGCACACATTACCTGTATTAGGCTACTTTCACACTTGCGTTTTTTTGCGCAGCGCATCGAGCGCACATGAAACGCATTAAAAAAACGCATGCAAACGCTTATAAACGCTGCGATATTTAATCGCATCAGCGTGCGCATTATGACCAAAAAATGCAGCGTTTGTATGCGATTTCAAGCGTTTTTGCATGCGTTTGCGTTTTTTCGGCAGCATGGGTTGTCTATGTGTCACATTTCTATCAGCTCTGTCTCTATCATCTCTATCATCTGTCTCTATCATCTCTGTCTCTATCACTCATCTCTCTAAATCATCTGTCTCTATCATCTCTGTCTCTATCATCTCTGTCTCTATCATCTGTGTCTCTATCATCTCTGTCTCTATCATCTCTGTCTCTATCATCTCTGTCTCTATCATCTCTATCATCTCTGTCTCTATCATCTGTCTCTATCATCTCTATCTCTATCATCTCTTTCTCTATCATCTGTGTCTCTATCATCTGTGTCTATCAACTTTTTATCTACACTCCTCACAAACAATGTATCTTGTGTAGGGGGTTGTCTAAACAAGTGTTTAGACATTATTTACTCCAAAATCGCGTGCGCTCAAAAGCGCTGACGAGCGCACCCATAGACTGCAATGTTATTTTTTGCACATAGCATGCGCACACATGCGCACGCGTTTTTTTAAAGCGGTTGGGCGGAAAAAAAATGCAACATGTAGCGTCTAGCGCGTATGGACGCACACCTGGAAAATGCGCAGCGCACGCCAAATGCTAATGAACGCATGCAAGCGCTAGACCCTGCGCCCGCCATGTTAAAGATAGGGGAACATTGCGCACGCCTCCAATAGCGCACGATGCGCTGCGCGATAAAACGCAAGTGTGAAAGTAGCCTAAATTCCACCTGTTTGAACTCATTACCTGTATAAAAGACACCTATCCATACACTCAATTAACCACACTCCAACTCCTCCACCATGGCCAAGACCAAAGAGCTGTCTAAGGACACCAGGGACAAAATTGTAGACCTGCACAAGGCTGGGATGGCCTACAGGACAATAAGACAATCAGCTTGGCGAGAAGGCAACAACTATTGGCACAATTATTAGAAAATGGAAGAAACACAAGAAGACTGTCAATGTTCCTCAATCGGCTCCATGCAAGATCTCATCTTGTGGGGTAAGGATGATTCTTAGAACTACATGGGACGACCTGGTCAATAACCTGAACAGAGCTGGGAACACAATCGCAAACATTACAATTAGTAACACACTATGCCGTCATGGATTAAAATCCGGCAGAGTAAGCAAGGTACCCTTGCTCATGCCATCACATGTCCAGGTCCATTTGAAGTTCGCCAATGACCATTTAGATCACCAGAGGAGGCATGGGAGAAGGTCATGTGGTCAGATGAGACCAAAATAGAACTTTTTTGGTATCAACTCCATTTGCCATGTTTCGAAGAAGATGAAGGATGAGTACAACCCCAAGAACAGCGTCCCAACCATGAAGTATGGTGGTGGAAAGAGCATACTTTGGGGCTGCTTTTCTGAAAAGGGGACAGGATGACTGCACCGTATTGAAGGAAGGATGGATGGGGTCACATATAGCGAGATTTTGGACAACTTCCTTCCCTCAGTAAGAGCATTGAAGATGGGTCGTGGCTGGGTCTTTCGGCATGACAATGACCTGAAAAATACAGCAAGGGCAACTAAAGAGTGGATCCATAAGAAGCATTTCAAGATCCTGAAGTGGACTAGCCATTCTCCAGACCTGGACCCAATAGAAAATCTTTGGAGGGAGCGAAAACTCAATGTTGCCCAGCGACAGCCCCGAAACCTGAAAGATCTGGAGAAGATCTGTATGGAGGAGAGGGCCAAAATCCCTGCTGCAGTGTGTGCAAACTTTGTAAAGAACTACAGGAAACATCTGACATCTGTAATTGCAAACAAAGGTTTCTGTACTAAATATTAAGTTTTGTTTTGCTATAGTATCAAATACTTATTTCATGTAATAAAATGTAAATTAATTATGTAAAACTCATATAATGTGATTTTCTGTATTTTTTTAAGATTCTGTCTCACAGTTGAAGTGTACCTAGGATAAAAATCACAGACCTCTCCATTCTTCGTAGGTGGGAAAACTTGCAAAATCGGAAGTGTATCAAAGCAGTGTGTCAAATACTTATCTTCCACACTGTACATATACACAGGCACATGCATATGCATACATGTATACACATACATACAGAGACATGCATGCATGCAATATATACTGTATATATGGCAAATGTAAGATGGATCTATCTGGCAATGGGCCACATCAGTTCACAACTCTTTCAATGGTTTCAGCATCCTCTAGAGCAGATACTGTTATCAGCAGTGGCAGAATGGGCAGAGGGGAGTTATAAACTGCAGGATAAGGTTGTGAAAAGAGTTATATACGACAGTATGGGGCTGTGTATAGAGGGGCAGAGGGGTGTGATATACATCAGGATAACACTGTATTAGAAAGAGTGCAAATTGTCTCTTCAGAGAGGAAGAGGACTAGAACTCTAGTGCCACCTATTGGAAGTAGCAATCCTAAAAGTCAATGTCGACCCTTTGAGCCTTGTTACATGACTTAGGATAAAAGCCAAACCAGGATCTCAATTCGCAGACACTGTGTTTCGGGGTACTGCCCCTCGTCAGTGCGAAGTGTGAGATTTTGGAGGTTTGGCTTTTATCCTAAGTCATGTAACAAGGCTCGTTAAAGGGTCGACATTGACTTTTAGGATTGATACTTCCAATAGGTGGCACTAGAGTTCTAGTCCTCTTCCTCTCTGAAGAGACAATTTGCATATTTCCCAGAGGAGCATGGCGGCTTTAAGTCTCCTCATCTCGGCATGCTTAGCATGTCAATCTCTGCAAGGAGAGACAGTACTTCTTGGATATTAGAAAGAGTGAAAGGAAAGATATACTGCAGGAGAGGGCTGAGTATAGAGGTGCTGAATGAAGTGACATACTGCAGGAGGGTACTGTGTATGAAGGGGATGAAATTAGTGATATAGTGCAAGATGAGGCTGTGTATAGAGGGGCTGAGAAGAGTGATGTACTGCAAGATGGGGCTTTATGCAGATGGTTGTCTGTTGATGAAATCCCTGATTCCTCTTTTAATTACTATTTCTCATGAAACTTCATAGCTGTTAAAGGGGGTTGAAGAGAAGGTAGTGATTTTATGTAGTAGGGATTGTATGTTGTAGCATCGAAAAGGAGGAATTGATATTTTACATGGCACTGTATGCTAAAGAGGTCTGAAGGAAGACGAGTCATATTATTTACATGGAACTATGCTGGAGGGGGCTGAAAGAAGGGAAGTGATGTTATTCACCTAGGGATGTATGCTGTAGGATGTTCAAAGGTGAAGAGTGATGTCCCATCGAAAAAGACTATGTACTGTATGTTGGAAGAGACTGAACTGGAGTAGCCCAGTGCAGCCGCATCCTGTCTGAGCCTCCAGCACTGGTTTGGGACCTGTGCCCCCCTTCTAAAGTGAGCGGTTTGCCCCCTGACTTCATCGGGTGCAAGAAGACCTGGATATAAAGAAGATATAGAAGAATTCTACTCACCGTTGTAGTCTCCAGCGTCCTGAGCGTCCCTGAGGCTTCCTCCATTGCCTGAAGTGGTGTGGAGATCTTCAAACACCAGCGGTCTTCTCAGGATTAAGCCGACGTCTTCTTCAATCAAGTTCCAGGAGGGACCGGAGACCGAGACCTCTTCACCCGAAGCCGTGACGCCCTGTGAGCTGCAGCTGCACCGTCGGTTTCTGTGAAGTTAAGCGGTGAACGCCGCCATTACCGTAAAGCGATACCGTTGCAGTAAAGCGATTTTGCGCTCTGAAAGGAGTCGCTAAACTGGATAGCGTCACTAAAAGCATCGCTAAGGAGGATTGCGACTTGGAATAAGTCGCACAACAAGCCTGCGTTCAGGAAATTATCGCATAGTTCAAGTGAGACTCTAACGACGACACAAACCCTCTAAAGGCTTAATTGGAGTCCCGGATTGCGACGTCATCTACATCTTGATTCGTGTCTCTTCTCTCTAAAGGAGGATTTTACTTGTTCTTTAACATCTGGTAAGCTGGTTCGCTCCTGGATTTTACCATTAAGGAGGAATCCCATTCTTGAAGAAGTCTGCATTTGCCTGACGTTTCCTATCTTTTTGGAACTAAACTCGCTAAAATCATTCAGCGAGCTCAGTCATTCCTGTCTTCTTATCCTGACAGTTCTTATTTCAGCAAATCTTGCAGGCTGCATTTCAAAGAAACAAGACGCGTAGCTTGGTTAATCATTCACTTGTGTTACTTTGTATTGCATTTGATTCTTTCCTCTTTGTTGAAAGGTTACCCCTCTTTAAAAATGAGTACTAGAAGTAACAAAAAAACTCAGGGGGAAAAGTCATCACACAAATCAGCACTGAAATCTGCTGTCAGGAAGGATATCACTGATCTTGATGAGGCAATTTGTATTAGCCCCTCCGCATCTCCGCCTGCGGAGGGCTATAAAATTGGCTTAAAAGATGACACTAGCATGCTGAAAGAAATTCAAGACATAATTGATACTCAGGCTGATATGGATACCACTGTCACTAAAAAAAGAAACATAATTAAAGCTTGGTCTGACTCTGAGGAGGAGTTTCATGACACTTCTCCTACTCAGAGTCCAGATAGAAGTAGGCCTAGGTTATCTGAGGAAGCACCCAAAATATGCCCTATTGAAGGGATTCAAGCTTCCAATGAGGGTGTATCCCAAGCTTACGTGAAAGACCTAATAGTCGCCCTAAACAATAGTCTTAGATTGACAATGGAGGAAAATACCAATCGTTTACAAGCCAAATTTGAAGTTATCAATTCTCGGATTGATAAACACGATAAAAAAATTGTTGTCTTGGAAAAGAGTTCTTCTTCTTTACAGAAGCAGCAAGCAGATACACAAAAAGAGGTGCAATACCTAAGAATGAAGCTTGCTGACATCGAGGACCGCAGTAGGCGGAACAACATTAAATTGAGGGGAATTTTTGAAAAAGTAAGCCAGGCAAATTTACAGAACTACACTATGGGGATCCTAAAAAAAATCTTTCCGGATTCTCCGGAACTTGAGCTAATGATTGACAGGATACACAGGTTACCAAGACCTAGATCCATTTCGGAAGATATTCCGAGGGACACAATACTAAGATTTCATTTTTACCCCACTAAAGAAAGACTCCTAGCTTTTATGAGGGACAAGAAGCAGCTCCCTCCCCCTTTTGATCATATTAAAGTATTTGTTGACTTGTCCAAAGATACAATCCAGCTAAGAAAGAGCTTTGGGGAAGTCACTTCAATTTTACGCAGGATGGGTATTCCAATACAGATGGGGCTTCCCAACTAAATTACTTGTAAATAGAGGAGGTAGGATTGTTTCATTACTCACACCACAAGATGGTATGTCCTTTATCTCCTCTCTGAACAAAATTGGGGATAATCCGGGGTAAGAAATTGTGTACTTTATTCTTTGTAAATGTGTCATTTGCAGGGGGCTTCTAATGCCATCCATGAACTTTCCCATTTAAGGAGAACATCCTTCGAATTCGAGGATTCTTCACAAGACTGTTTAGTTGGTTATCAAAGTTTTGTGTGTTTTGTTTTTCTGTTTGTTAGCATTACTACATAGGAGAAAATGGTTAAAATATTATCATTTAACGTGAGAGGCCTAAATAGCCCGGTTAAGAGGCACTCTACATGGAGAGAGATCAAGAGAAGCAGTGCCGAAATCATTTGCTTACAGGAGGTCAAGCTTGCCAAGTCAGGTCACTCAAGATTCGAAAATAAAAATTATTCTCATATCTTTGAAGCCCTAAATGATAAAAAGAGGGGAGGGGTTATTACCCTTATCAAAAATTCATTAGATTTCCGCAGCATCGAGACTCACTCAGACCCAGAGGGTAAATATTTAATACTGGTGGCCATGGTCAATAATCAATTGACTACTATCATCAATGTTTATGCGCCTCATAACGCTCAGATTAAATTTTTCAACGAGCTTGACAGTAAAATCCAGGAGGTTAAGAAGGGGGTGGTGATTGTAGTAGGAGACTTTAATATTGTCCCTGACGCCCAGCTGGATTCTACTGCAAGGTCTAGGTCTTCTTACCCAGTTTTAAAAGGATGGCTCCACAGCCATGAATATCTGGATGTTTTTCGGTGCATAAACACTACATCATTGGAATATACACATTATTCAGAGGTACATAAGACCTTTTCGAGAATCGACCTATTCCTTACCGATTACTTTTCAATTTCCAGATTTAGGAGAATAGATATCCTACCAAAGTCCTTTTCAGACCACTCTCCTGTAATTGTGAAGTAGATCTTGGTCTATCACATAAGAGAGACTTTCTCTGGAGATGTACCCTGTGTTCCAAATTATTATGCAAATAATATTTTCTGAGATTTTCCCAAATTACCTATATGAATTGCAGTCATTGTAATTTTCCAGTCAAATACCTATTAGAGTACAATTGAAAGGTTTTTGTACAAACTGCCTATGATAACAGTATATTTTTAAAAAAATAAAACACTCAAACTGCACTCAAAATGCATGTTCCAAATTATTATGCACAGCAGAGTTTTCAACCTTTTTATTTTAATAAAGAACAAAAATGGTCATTTTTGAAATTATAAACATTAGCAGGTTATTACAAACTGAAATCAAACAGTTTTCAACTCAAAACTTTATTCTAGGTGATGTTACATTTGCACATAGGACCCCTTGTTCGAAAGGAGCTTCTGAACTCTCTCATCCATTGAATTTGTCAGGTTTTGGATGGTTTCTGCTTCAATTGTTTTGCATGAGGACAGAATACCCTCCCAGAGCTGTTGCTTAGATGTGAACTGCCTCCCGCCATCATAGACACCCCTTTTGATGATGCTTCAGAGGTTCTCAATGGAGTTGAGGTCAGGGGAGCATGGGGGCCACACCATAAGTTTGTCCCCTTTTATGCCCATAGCAGCCAGAGATGCAGATGTGTTATGTGCAGCATGAGACGGTGCATTATGATGCATGAAAATGATCTTGCTGCAGAATGCATGGTTCTTCTTTGTTCTTCTTGAACCATGGCAGGAAGTGCTGTTTGGGAAACTCAACATACACTATGGAGTTCATCTTTACCCCTTCAGGGATCCTAAAGGGGCCGAAAATCTCTCTCCCCATGATTCCAACCCAAAATATTACTCCACCTCCTCCTTGTTGGCGCCGTAGCCGTGTTTGCATGGGGTGTCCATCAACCAGCCATCCTCCACTCCATCCATCTGGACCATCGAGCGTTGCACGGCACTCATCGGTGAACAAAACAGTTTTGAAGTCAGTCTTCATGTATTGTTTGGCCCACTGGAGCCGTTTCTGCTTGTGTGCAGTGGATAGAGGAGGTTGACAGGATGGCTTACGCACAGCTGCAAACCTCTGAAGGACACTGCATCTTGTTGTTCGGGGGACGTTGGAGGCACCAGCAGCTTAAAAAACTTGTCTGCTGCTATGACAAGGCTTTTTTGCCGCTGCTCTTTTAACCTGACGTAATTGCCTGTAGGAAAGAGTCCTCAATTTTCCCTTATCGTGTGTACTGTGAATCAGCTACATACTTCTTGATTGTGCGATGATCACGATGAAGTGTCTTGGCAATGTTGATTGTAGTCATGCCTTGACCTAAACACTCCACAATATGTTGCTTCTCAGCAGCCGACACATCCTTTTTCTTTCCCATTTTGGCAGAAAATGTAGGCTGCTTAATAATGTGGGACAGCCTTCTTAAGTAGTCTTGCCTTTCATTGGACACACCTGCCAAACTAATTAGCACAGGTGTCTGCAATTGCTTACAGTGATATAAAGAGCCCTGACACACATCACCATCAATGACTTTAACTGACAAACAAAAAAATTCTTACCTTATCACTCCTAAACAATTTTTGCATAATAATTTAGAACACAGTATAATTCCTCACTTTTGTACAACCCAATCTTCAGAGAAAAAAAATCGAGAAAGCCATCACTGACTATTTTAAGGAAAACGAGTCAGAAGATGTGAGCCCGTTCACATTGTGGAATGCCCACAAATGCGTTATAAGAGGAGTGATGATAGGCTTACTGAACCAAAAAAAAAAACAGGACAAGGAAAAGATCCACAATTTACAAATGGATCTTAAGAATAAGGAAGATGCACAACAAAAATTAGTGGCACCTTCTTCAGAACTGCACTCAGAGATTGTCAACCTCAGAATTGCGCTGAGAGCAGCTTTATTCGAAGACTATGATAGGTATGCCAAGAGGATGAAAGCGAATTTCTACTCCTCATATAACAAACCTTCCAAGCTTATGGCCCAGAGATTCCAGGCCATAAGAGTTAGGAATATGATTAATAGGATCAAATATAACGGGATGATCTCCGACCACCCTAAAGAAATAGCGGATCATTTCGCAGATTATTTCTCTTCCCTATACAATCTTAAGTACGACCCAGATACATCCCAGCCAGACAAATTCCACATCCAAAAATTCTTATAAAGTATTAACCTACCTGAACTTTCTGCTGAGCAATTGAAGGCCATTGACGCCCCTTTTACTCAGCATGAAATTTCCGAATCCATCAAGAAACTAAAACTTAAGAAATCACCGGGACCAGATGGATTCACGAATGAGTATTTTAAAGTGTTTGCCCCTCACCTGGTTCCCTGCCTCGGCTCAGTGTTCAATAAAGCATCTTCGATTGGCGAATTCCCACCAGAAATGCTAAAGGCCACTATAATCTTAATTCCCAAAACTAAAGGGGACCTGGAGTCGGTCAAAAATTATAGGCCAATTTCACTAATTAACACTGACGTAAAAATATATTCAAAAATCATTGCCGATAGAATCAAATTTATTCTTCCAAGCATTATTCACAAAGACCAGATGGGCTTTATCCTGGGACGTCAGACCAGTGACGGTACTAGAAAGGTATTCAATCTAATTCACTCTATCAGTTCTAAAAGAACTCCTTCAATTCTTCTAGCGTTGGATGCTGAGAAGGCATTTGATAGAGTGAATTGGGACTTTTTGGTAGCGGCCCTTAAAAAATTTGGATTTAGCCTCAATATAATTAAAACATCATGGCCTTATATGCTTATCCCTCAGCAAACGTGTATGTAAATTGTCACCTATCTAAAAACATTCCAATAACGAATGGTACAAGACAGGGATGTCCCTTGTCCCCTCTGCTATTCGCTATTATCATGGAGCCACTTGCTGAGAGAATAAGAGGGAATGAGTCGATTAGGGGAATCCAGATAGGGGCAAAACAGTACAAAATTAGCCTGTTTGCGGATGATGTCATCCTCAGCCTTACAAATCCTTCATGTTCTATTATGCATGTCCTCCAGGATTTTGGAGATTTTTCAAAGGCATCGTTGTTCAAAATTAACGAATCAAAGTCTAAAATTTTGGACTTTTTCTTGAGCCAGGATGATATCTGCGGTATTAAAGGGAATACTAATTTTGATTGGGAAAAGGAGTCGCTGACATATCTTGGCATACTTATCTCTAGAGTTTTTCGCAAGACGATTGATCTTAACCTCCAAAAAATCACTAAGGAAGTGCAATCTGAACTTAATAATCTTGGGAAGCAGGAAATTTCTTGGGCCGGGAGAATTACTTTATTTAAACTTTTTACTCTCCCCAAAATTTTATACACCTTTAGAGCTTTACCTTTACTTATTCCGTTAAAGCTAATCAAAAAACTACAAAGTATAGTTAACACATTCGTATGGAACAAGAAGAGAGCAAGGATAGCATTCACCACTATCACCAAAATTAAAACAAATGGAGGCCTTGCTCTCTCAAATTTGGTTAACTATTACTACTCCTCCTTGGTGAAACAGTCTCGTATTTGGCTCAGGCCGGATAATGGCCCGGCTTGGTCAGAGATTGAAAGACACTATAATAGGAACACTCCTCTGGCAAAATTAATTTTAAGTAATGTCCTATCATCCTCCTCTGTATCGCATATCTCGCCGACTATTTCTGCTACCTTATATGCCTGGACCTATATGGCCAAAATTCAAACACAAAGCAGGAAGAGGTTCAGATATGACCAAATCAAGGACATATCACTGAAGTTTTTTGGCTTGATAATGGAAAAGGAGATTCCTAGCTCTTGGAGATTGGCTAGTTTAACGAAAGTACAGGATATTTTTGATGGCAAAGATTTCATTGAATATGAAGCGTTGTTGTCAGTACATAAACTTCCTCCTGAAGATGCCCAAATCTTTTATTTCATTAAAAAACTCATCTCCAAATTTATCAGGAAAATGTCTCTTATCACGGAGATGGTAGGCATGTTAATTTGTAATCCGGACAATAACCTTTATTGGAAATCCAAATTTATTTATAACTTCTTAAACGAAGATCTAGTACCCAAGGAAACCCTTTTCGAGACTAACTGGCAAAGGGATATGAACTTGAATTTCTCTCACGATCAATGGCGGAAAGCACTTAAAGCTACTTATTCCTCAAACATATGTGCTTCCCTCCATGAGTCGTATTATAAATTAGTCTCCCGATGGTATTTCACACCTGCTAAAATGGCAAGAATTTTTCCGGGAGTGTCCTCTAATTGTTGGAGAGATTGTGGTTTCGCAGGGAATCTTCTTCATGTCTTTTGGGAGTGCCCCAAGATAAGGTTACTATGGTCAAATGTCTCTGACTTGGTGGACAAGATCACTTCTAGAACTGTGACGTTGACCCCTCAATTGGCCTTATTGTCTCTCGATCTTGAGGAAATCCCTCACTCAAACAGACATCTAATCATCCACTTATTCTTGGTAACCAAAAACCAAATAGCTTCTCTTTGGAAGGAAGAAGCGGTTCCTAAAATAGCCGACATTGTAGACAAAATGTCTCTGCACATGTCATACGAGAAAAGCCATGCACTGGCTAATAACAGCTTTACTTCCTTCTGTAAAAAATGGAATCCTTGGCAAGACTTGATCTCTTAAACTCGCTTATGTTGGCTTGATTCTCTCCTATATCCTCTCACGGCAAAGATTCTCTTTGATTGATTAGCAATTGATATCCTCTACTGTTAGTTTAGTAATGTTATTGTTATGGTTATGTTATTATTATTTATTAATATCCTTACTGTCGAGCTACTTGACATATTCTACAGTTAGATTTCTTCAGCTCCATGATTAACCCGATTGATGTCTAGTACTGTTAAGTATGGAAAGTTATATTCTATTTGAGATGTAAGACTGTAATACCCTACTCTCATTGCTAAAAATTATAATAAAGTTATTTTGAAAAAGGAAGAGACTGAAGAAAGAGTGGAGAAATATTCTGCAGAATGAGACAGAATGATAGCTCTGACGATATGGCCATAGGGCTATTAATGATGACGTGATTTTTTTTTTCAAAGTTTTCCTTCTCGTGGTATCAGCTATGTTAGGAACCACATGATGACTCTTCAGACTAGTCGCCTCACATAGCATCTTTTATATGGACCAGAAGTCATTTTCTCAGCATAATCCTTTGAAATGTGGGTCCCATAGAATTGCATTGAGAAGATCAACTTTTTGTTCTACAGAGAAAATACTGTGTGATCGGGCTAATCTCGACTGTGGTCACGAGATACAGAAGAGGACCAAAATGTCACTATGGCACCAGACTGTGGCTTTAGCTGCTGCCTGCAATGATACAGATTGTAGGTTAAATTCCCTGGGAGACCAGATCTCAAGAAAAGAAGAAAAAGATACATTTTTGTAATTGTTTTTCATTATTTTGTATTAATCTTAAAGGACGAAAAAAATCTTACTCTTATTTTCCCTCTAGAATATAAGAACATAGAAATACACCGGTATATACAGATGTATCTCTATGTATTGATATGATTTGCCTGTGGGTTCAGAGCCTGCACTGCAGTTTCAAGCATAGACAATCTTCCGTCATTAGAGTCAATAGGAGTAGAAATTACCGAATATGTTTGGAATCAATCATCAAACATACATTCGTCAAGAATAGTGTTCGAATATGGCACAAATATGTCAAAATATGTCCTGGAGGTTTTTTTAAGGGATACTACAGTCATGGCCAAAAGTTTTGAGAATGACACAAATATTATATTTTCACATGATCTGCTGCCCTCTGGTTTTTATGTGTGTTTGACAGATGTTTTTATCACAGACAGAAATATAATAATTGCAAACATATGAGTAACAAAAGCTTATATTGACAGTTAGAATTAGTTAATGCAGCAAGTCAATATTTGCAGTGTTGACCCTTCTTCTTCAGGACCTCTGCAATTCTCCCTGGCATGCTCTCAATCAACTTCTGGACCAAATCCTGACTGATAGCAGTCCATTCTTGCACAATCAATGTTTTCATTTTGTCAGAATTTTTAGGTTTTTGTTTGTCCACCCGTCTCTTGATGATTGACCACAAGTTCTCAATGGGATTAAGATCTGGGGAGTTTCCAGGCCATGGACCCAAAATCTCTATGTTTTGTTCCCTGAGCCATTTAGTTATCACCTTTGCTTTATGGCAAGGTGCTCCATCATGCTGGAAAAGGCATTGTTGATCGCCAAACTGCGAGAAGTTGGAAGAAGTTGCTCTTGGAGGACATTCTGGTACCATTCTTTATTCATGGCTGTGTTTTTAGGCAAGACTGTGAGAGAGCCGATTCCCTTGGCTGAGAAGCAACCCCACACATGAATGGTTTCAGGATGCTTAACAGTTGGCATGAGACAAGACTGGTGGTAGCGCTCACCTTGTCTTCTCCGAATGAGGCGTTTTCCTGATGTCCCAAACAATCGAAAAGGGGATTCATCAGAGAAAATAACTTTACCCCAGTCCTCAGCAGTCCACTGCCTGTACCTTTTGCAGAATATCAGTCTGTCCATGATGTTTTTTCTGGAGAGAAGTGGCTTCTTTGCTGCCCTCCTTGAAACCAGGCCTTGCTCCAAGAGTCTCCGCCTCACAGTGCGTGCAGATGCACTCACACCTGCCTGCTGCCATTCCTGAGCAAGCTCTGCACTGCTGGTAGCCCGATCCCGCAGCTGAAACACTTTTAAGAGACGGTCCTGGCGCTTGCTGGTCTTTCTTGGGCGCGCTGGAGCCTTTTTGGCAACAATGGAACCTCTCTCCTTGAAGTTCTTGATGATGCGATAGATTGCTGACTGAGGTGCAATCTTTCTAGCTGCCATACTCTTCCCTGTTAGGCCATTTTTGTGCATTGCAATGATGACTGCACGTGTTTCTTTAGAGATAACCATGGTTAACAGAAGAGAAACAATGATGCCAAGCACCAGCCTCCTTTTAAGGTGTCCAGTGGTGTCATTCTTACTTAATCATGACAGATTGATCTCCAGTCATGTCCTCATCAACACCCACACCTGTGTTAATGGAGCAATCACTGAAAAGAGGTTAGCTGGTCCTTTTAAGGCAGGGCTGCAATGATGTTGAAATGTGTTTTGGGGAATAAAGTTCATTTTCTAGCCAAATATTGACTTTGCAAGTAATTGCTGTTAAGCTGATCACTCTTTATAACATTCTGGAGTATATGCAAATTGCCATTAGAAAAAGTGAAGCAGTAGACTTTGTAAAAATTAATATTTGTGTCATTCTCAAAACTTTTGGCCATGACTGTATATTGGAGTATCTGAGGCTGAATAACCTCATGACACAGTATCAGCATGGGTTTACGAGGGACCGTTCCTGTCAGACTAATCTGATAAGCTTTTATGAAGGGGTAAGTTCCGGACTGGACCAAGGGAACGCAGTGGACGTGGTGTACATGGACTTCTCAAAAGCTTTTGATACGGTGCCACACAAAAGGTTGATACATAAAATGAGAACAATGGGGATAGGAGAAAATATGTGTAAGTGGGTTAAGATCTGGATCAGGGATAGGAAACAAAGGGTGGTTATTAATGGAGCACACTCGGACTGGGTCACGGTTAACAGTGGGGTACCACAGGGGTCAGTATTGGGGCCGCTTCTCTTTAACATATTTATTAATGACCTTGTAGGGGGCATACAGAGTAGTATTTCAATATTTGCAGATTACACTAAACTCTGCAGGGTAATAAATACAGAGGAGGACAATTTTATATTACAGGAGGATTTACCGTATATGCTCATGTATAAGCCGACCCCCCTAATTTTGCCACAAAAAACTGGGAAAACGTATTGACTCGCGTATAAGCCTAGGGTGAAAAATGATTATGCCCCCATATGCTCCATAGATTAGGCCCCCATAAACTGCACAGATTATGCCCCCCGTATGATCCACAGATTATGCCCCCATATGCTGCACAGATTATGCCCCCATATGCTCCCCTGATTAGGCCCCCGTATGATCCCCAGATTATGCCCCCATATGCTGCACAGATTATGCCCATATGCTGCACAGATTATGCCCCCATATGCTGCACAGATTATGCCCATATGCTCCCCTGATTATGCCTGTTGTGAATGTGCTAGAAATGAATTCTGAGCAGAAGCTCCCTCTGGTGGTTACAAACAGTACTGAACTATCCAATGAAGATTGTGAAGATTGGCGATCAGGTGTTCCTGACTGGTCTTATATAAGGGAGGTTCCCTCCCATCAGGGTTGCCGGTGATCAATTGTTCTGGTCTCATCTTTGATTCCTGTTCACTTTGTAGCTTGCTGTTTCATGCCTGCATCTTCTGCTAACAGATAAGACATTTTCTTCTTTTAGTTTTTTGTGCTTGCTTTTTGCATTTTGTCCTGCACTTCTGTGGGGTCTGCCGGGTCCCCTCCGGGGGCTTGTGCTCCTCTCAGTTTAGTTCAGCCACTGTTGTTTGTTCATTTGCCTTTTCCAGTTTTTTCAGTGGCTGCTGTTTAGTTTTGTTACACCAGAGAACTAATTTAGGTGATAGAGGTCGTGTGATCTCAGGTGTTTTTGTAATTAGTAGAGTTGGTACTTTTCAGGGTTTTTTGGGATTGCAGTAAGTGTCCTTCCTATCCTTTTCTATTTAGGAAGTTTGGGCCCCAACGTTTGCTCATACTATTTTCTGTCTGTGTCTGTATTTTCCTCTTGTCTAACCGCCATTACATGTTTGGGGGCTTTCTATGTTCTTTGGGGATCTGCTCCGGGGCAGATAGTTTTCCTCTTTCTGTCTTTAGGTGTAGTTAGCTTCTCAGGCTGTGACGAGGCGTCTAGGACCAACGTAGGTACGCTCCACGGCTGCCTTTAGTTGTGGTGGTTAGTCAGGTACTGCAATCCCATAGATTCCAACCTCTCTGGTGTATTTCCTTTTTTGCCTGCTCTCCTCAGCTACCAAATCATAACAGTATCACCGGCCCAAAAACTGATATTTGTATGGTACTCACAGAAGGGAAAAATAGTGTTAAAGAAAGAAGATTGTCAGAGTTGTCAGAGATTTTTTTTTTTTCCCTCTGTTTCTCTGAATGCTGAGGAGGATTTTTTTTTTCTCTCAATGGAGTTTGCACAGTTGTCTGGCCGTGTGGATCAGCTTGCCACTGAAGTTCGGAGTATTGCTACCTATCTTGCAGGGTTGCCTGTTGTGGAACCTAGGATTCCCATGCCAGATTTGTTTTTAGGGGATCGAGCTAAATTTCTGAATTTCAAAAATAACTGTAAGTTGTTTTTTGCCTTGAAATCTAAGTCCTCAGGGAACGCAGCACAGCAGGTTTAAATTGTCATATCTCTCCTGCGCGGCGATCCTCAGGATTGGGCTTTTTCCCTGACACCTGGGGATCCTGTTTTGAGTAATGTTGATGCATTTTTTCAGGCTCTGGGGTTATTGTACGATGAGCCTAATGTCACTGATCAAGCTGAAAAAGCCTTGTTGGCATTAAATCAGGGGCTTGAGGACGCTGAGTTATACTGTCAGAATTCCGAAGGTGGGCAGTCCTGACCAAATGGAATGACGATACTTTGGCAGCCCTTTTTCGGAAGGGTCTGTCAGAGAATGTAAAGGATGTTATGGTGGGATTCCCTGTCCCCTCTGGTCTCAATGATTCTATGTCATTAGCGATTCAAATTGACAGACGTTTGCGTGAGCGTAGAGGTATGCGTGGAACAGTGTTGCCTTGTGAACCAGCTTCTGAACCCATGCAGTGTGATAGAGTGGCTTCTGGGGCACAGCGTCATGAGTTTCGTAAACGCAATGGGTTATGTTTCTACTGTGGTGATGCCTCTCATGCTATTTCAAAAGACAAAAAACCTGACTGGCACTTCCAGACTAATGTGAACTAGGTGCAAACCAAAGGGAGCTACCCTCATGTAAAACATCCAAAAAAAGGCTGCACTCAAGCATACTAAAGCATGACAACATAGAATATATGAAATTTTGAATAGCAATATGGCTTTGGAATATAAGGAAAAATTTGAGACGCTTAGTAAAACATTTGGCCAAACATTTTAAAGCTCAACAACCATCGTCAAGGTGGTCTCAATTCTGTTGAGTCCCTAACCTAATGTGAACATACCTCTATTAGGCTGATATCTGAATTTCTGGGCGAATATGCACCTCTGTCAGTAATGCCTGTATATATGGGTAAAGTAGGGAGCCGGTGTAATTAAAATCACCACCTGGTGGGAGCGGAGTGCTCGGTCAGCAAGCTAACATTCAAAAGACAAAAAACCTGACTGGCACTTCCAGACTAATGTGAACTAGGTGCAAACCAAAGGGAGCTACCCTCATGTAAAACATCCAAAAAAAGGCTGCACTCAAGCATACTAAAGCATGACAACATAGAATATATGAAATTTTGAATAGCAATATGGCTTTGGAATATAAGGAAAAATTTGAGACGCTTAGTATAAACATTTGGCCAAACATTTTAAAGCTCAACAACCATCGTCAAGGTGGTCTCAATTCTGTTGAGTCCCTAACCTAATGTGAACATACCTCTATTAGGCTGATATCTGAATTTCTGGGCGAATATGCACCTCTGTCAGTAATGCCTGCATATATGGGTAAAGTAGGGAGCCGGTGTAATTAAAATCACCACCTGGTGGGAGAGGAGTGCTCGGTCAGCAAGCTAACATTCAAAAGACAAAAAACCTGACTGGCACTTCCAGACTAATGTGAACTAGGTGCAAACCAAAGGGAGCTACCCTCATGTAAAACATCCAAAAAAAGGCTGCACTCAAGCATACTAAAGCATGACAACATAGAATATATGAAATTTTGAATAGCAATATGGCTTTGGAATATAAGGAAAAATTTGAGACGCTTAGTATAAACATTTGGCCAAACATTTTAAAGCTCAACAACCATCGTCAAGGTGGTCTCAATTCTGTTGAGTCCCTAACCTAATGTGAACATACCTCTATTAGGCTGATATCTGAATTTCTGGGCGAATATGCACCTCTGTCAGTAATGCCTGTATATATGGGTAAAGTAGGGAGCCGGTGTAATTAAAATCACCACCTGGTGGGAGCGGAGTGCTCGGTCAGCAAGCTAACATTCAAAAGACAAAAAACCTGACTGGCACTTCCAGACTAATGTGAACTAGGTGCAAACCAAAGGGAGCTACCCTCATGTAAAACATCCAAAAAAAGGCTGCACTCAAGCATACTAAAGCATGACAACATAGAATATATGAAATTTTGAATAGCAATATGGCTTTGGAATATAAGGAAAAATTTGAGACGCTTAGTATAAACATTTGGCCAAACATTTTAAAGCTCAACAACCATCGTCAAGGTGGTCTCAATTCTGTTGAGTCCCTAACCTAATGTGAACATACCTCTATTAGGCTGATATCTGAATTTCTGGGCGAATATGCACCTCTGTCAGTAATGCCTGCATATATGGGTAAAGTAGGGAGCCGGTGTAATTAAAATCACCACCTGGTGGGAGAGGAGTGCTCGGTCAGCAAGCTAACATTCAAAAGACAAAAAACCTGACTGGCACTTCCAGACTAATGTGAACTAGGTGCAAACCAAAGGGAGCTACCCTCATGTAAAACATCCAAAAAAAGCACTCCGCTCCCACCAGGTGGTGATTTTAATTACACCGGCTCCCTACTTTACCCATATATGCAGGCATTACTGACAGAGGTGCATATTCGCCCAGAAATTCAGATATCAGCCTAATAGAGGTATGTTCACATTAGGTTAGGGACTCAACAGAATTGAGACCACCTTGACGATGGTTGTTGAGCTTTAAAATGTTTGGCCAAATGTTTATACTAAGCGTCTCAAATTTTTCCTTATATTCCAAAGCCATATTGCTATTCAAAATTTCATATATTCTATGTTGTCATGCTTTAGTATGCTTGAGTGCAGCCTTTTTTTTTGGATGTTTTACATGAGGGTAGCTCCCTTTGGTTTGCACCTAGTTCACATTAGTCTGGAAGTGCCAGTCAGGTTTTTTGTCTTTTGAATGTTAGCTTGCTGACCGAGCACTCCGCTCCCACCAGGTGGTGATTTTAATTACACCGGCTCCCTACTTTACCCATATATGCAGGCATTACTGACAGAGGTGCATATTCGCCCAGAAATTATTTCATATATTCTATGTTGTCATGCTTTAGTATGCTTGAGTGCAGCCTTTTTTTGGATGTTTTACATGAGGGTAGCTCCCTTTGGTTTGCACCTAGTTCACATTAGTCTGGAAGTGCCAGTCAGGTTTTTTGTCTTTTGAATGTTAGCTTGCTGACCGAGCACTCCGCTCCCACCAGGTGGTGATTTTAATTACACCGGCTCCCTACTTTACCCATATATGCAGGCATTACTGACAGAGGTGCATATTCGCCCAGAAATTCAGATATCAGCCTAATAGAGGTATGTTCACATTAGGTTAGGGACTCAACAGAATTGAGACCACCTTGACGATGGTTGTTGAGCTTTAAAATGTTTGGCCAAATGTTTATACTAAGCGTCTCAAATTTTTCCTTATATTCCAAAGCCATATTGCTATTCAAAATTTCATATATTCTATGTTGTCATGCTTTAGTATGCTTGAGTGCAGCCTTTTTTTGGATGTTTTACATGAGGGTAGCTCCCTTTGGTTTGCACCTAGTTCACATTAGTCTGGAAGTGCCAGTCAGGTTTTTGTCTTTTGAATGTTAGCTTGCTGACCGAGCACTCCGCTCCCACCAGGTGGTGATTTTAATTACACCGGCTCCCTACTTTACCCATATATGCAGGCATTACTGACAGAGGTGCATATTCGCCCAGAAATTCAGATATCAGCCTAATAGAGGTATGTTCACATTAGGTTAGGGACTCAACAGAATTGAGACCACCTTGACGATGGTTGTTGAGCTTTAAAATGTTTGGCCAAATGTTTATACTAAGCGTCTCAAATTTTTCCTTATATTCCAAAGCCATATTGCTATTCAAAATTTCATATATTCTATGTTGTCATGCTTTAGTATGCTTGAGTGCAGCCTTTTTTTTGGATGTTTTACATGAGGGTAGCTCCCTTTGGTTTGCACCTAGTTCACATTAGTCTGGAAGTGCCAGTCAGGTTTTTTGTCTTTTGAATGTTAGCTTGCTGACCGAGCACTCCGCTCCCACCAGGTGGTGATTTTAATTACACCGGCTCCCTACTTTACCCATATATGCAGGCATTACTGACAGAGGTGCATATTCGCCCAGAAATTCAGATATCAGCCTAATAGAGGTATGTTCACATTAGGTTAGGGACTCAACAGAATTGAGACCACCTTGACGATGGTTGTTGAGCTTTAAAATGTTTGGCCAAATGTTTATACTAAGCGTCTCAAATTTTTCCTTATATTCCAAAGCCATATTGCTATTCAAAATTTCATATATTCTATGTTGTCATGCTTTAGTATGCTTGAGTGCAGCCTTTTTTTGGATGTTTTACATGAGGGTAGCTCCCTTTGGTTTGCACCTAGTTCACATTAGTCTGGAAGTGCCAGTCAGGTTTTTTGTCTTTTGAATGTTAGCTTGCTGACCGAGCACCTCCGCTCCCACCAGGTGGTGATTTTAATTACACCGGCTCCCTACTTTACCCATATATGCAGGCATTACTGACAGAGGTGCATATTCACCCAGAAATTCAGATATCAGCCTAATAGAGGTATGTTCACATTAGGTTAGGGACTCAACAGAATTGAGACCACCTTGACGATGGTTGTTGAGCTTTAAAATGTTTGGCCAAATGTTTATACTAAGCGTCTCAAATTTTTCCTTATATTCCAAAGCCATATTGCTATTCAAAATTTCATATATCCTATGTTGTCATGCTTTAGTATGCTTGAGTGCAGCCTTTTTTTTGGATGTTCTCATGCTATTTCAGTCTGCCCTAAGCGGGGAAGACGTTTTGCACGTTCAGTTGTCTTGGGTAGTGTTCAGACTCAATTTTTGTTGACTGTTACCCTGATTTGCTCCCTGTCCACATTTTCTGCTCAGGCTTTTGTTGATTCTGGAGCAGCTATTAATCTGATGGATTTTGATTTTGCTAAACGTTGTGGGTTTCCCTTGATACCCCTACGGAAGTCTATTCCCCTACTGGGGATCGATTCTACCCCTTTGGCTGAGAATAAACCTCAGTTCTCTACTCAGGTGATAATGAGGGTTGAACCTGATCATCAGGAGAGTTGCAAATTTTTGGTGCTGTATAATCTGCATGACATTATCGTACTGGGTTTCCCTTGGTTACAGTCTCATAATCCTGTTTTGGATTGGAAATCTGTGTCTGTAACCAGTTGGGGCTGCCAATGTGTTAATACCAACACTCCTGTTTTTTCTGCCTCCCCCCAGGCTCAGGATGTTCCTGACTTTTTGACTGATTTTTCTGATGTGTTTAGCGAAAATAAATCTGCATCCTTGCCCCCCCATAGGAGCTATGACTGCGCTATTGAATTAGTGCCTGGTAGTAAATTCCCTAAAGGTCGCCTTTTTAACTTGTCTGTACCTGAACATGACGCTATGCGGTCTTATATCAAGGAGTCATTGGAGAAGGGTCATATCAGACCATCCTCTTCACCCTTGGGTGCCGGTTTTTTCTTTGTGGCCAAAAAGGATGGTTCATTAAGGCCGTGTATTGATTATCGTCTCTTGAACAATATCACTGAAATATCAATATCCGTTACCCTTGATTTCTGACCTGTTTTCCAGGGTGAAAAGTGCTACTTGGTTTACCAAGCTTGACCTCAGGGGGGCATATAACCTTATTCGCATTAAGCACGGGGATGAATGGAAGACGGCATTTAATACCCCAGAGGGGCATTTTGAGTACCTAGTGATGCCCTTTGGGCTCACTAATGCTCCTTCTGTCTTCCAGTCCTTCATGAATGACATTTTCAGGGATTTTGTGGATAAATTTCTGATTGTTTATTTGGATGATATCTTGATTTTTTCCAATGACTGGGACTCTCATGTGAAACATGTTCGGACTGTGTTCCAGATTTTGAGAGAGAATGCTCTGTATGTGAAGGGATCAAAGTGTCTTTTTGGCGTACAGAGGATCTCATTTCTGGGATTCATTTTGTCCCTATCTGTTATTGAAATGGACCCGGTCAAGGTTCAGGCCATCTGTGATTGGGTCCAACCTACTTCATTAAAGGCTCTTCAAAGATTCTTGGGTTTTGCCAATTTTTATCGTAAATTTATTGGTAATTTCTCTGTTATTGTTAAACCATTGACTGATTTGACCAAAAAGGGTTCTGATGTGGTGAATTGGCCTCCTGAGGCAGTCTCTGCGTTTCAGGAACTTAAGCAGAGATTCACTTCTGCTCCTGTTCTACGGCAGCCTGATGTTTCTCTGCCATTTCAGGTGGAGGTTGATGCCTCTGAAATTGGGGCAGGTGCTGTTTTGTCCCAAAGAGATCCAGAGACCTCTAAAAGTAACCCTTGTGCCTTTTTCTCTCGAAAATTTTCTCCAACTGAACGTAATTATGACGTGGGTAATCGGGAGTTATTGGCCATGAAGTGGGCTTTTGAAGAGTGGAGACATTGGCTGGAGGGAGCCAAACATCAGGTGGTGGTCCTCACGGACCATAAGAATCTGGTTTATCTGGAATCAGCCAAGTGACTTAATCCTAGACAGGCCAGGTGGGCCTTGTTTTTCACACGTTTTAATTTTGTGGTTTCCTTTCTTCCTGGCACTAAGAATGTTAAGGCGGATGCCCTCTCGAGGAGTTTCCTGGCGGACTCTCCTGAGTTATCTGATCCTGCTGTTATTTTGAAAGAGGGTGTAGTTCTTTCCGCCATCTCGCCCAATTTGAGACTGGCTCTGGAAGGGTGTCAGGAGGATAAACCCGAGCGCTGCCCTATTGGGAAATTGTTTGTCCCAGACCGGTGGAAAAAGAGTGTGATGTCTGAGATTCATTGTTCCGCGTTGGCCGGTCATCCCGGAATTTTTGGTACCAGAGACTTGGTTAGTCGGTCCTTTTGGTGGCCTACTTTTTCTCGTGACGTCAGGGAATTTGTGCAGTCCTGCGGGACTTGCTCTCGCTCCAAGCCTTGCTCTTGCTCTAGTGGTTTGTTGATGCCATTGCCTGTGCCCAAGAGACCATGGACCCATATCTCTATGGATTTAATTTCCGACCTCCCTGTTTCTCAGAGAATGACCGTTATCTGGGTGATTTGTGATAGGTTTTCCAAAATGATACATCTTGTGCCATTACCTAAGTTGCCTTCCTCCTCTGAATTGGTGCCTTTGTTCCTTCAGCACGTGGTTCGGCTACACGGCATCCCTGAGAACATTGTGTCTGACAGAGGAGTCCAGTTTGTTTCCAGATTTTGGAGGACTTTTTGTTCTAAACTTGGTGTTCAATTGTCTTTCTTCTCTGCTTTTCATCCTCAGACCAATGGACAAACTGAGAGAACAAACCAGACATTTGAGACTTATCTGAGATGCTTTGTGTCTACTGATCAGGATGACTGGGTCTCTTTTTTGCCTTTGGCTGAGTTTGCTCTTAATAATAGGGCTAGCTCTGCCACTTTGATGTCTCCATTTTTCTGCAATTTTGGGTTTCACCCTCGATTTTCTTCAGGACAGACGGAGGCTTCTGTCTGTCCAGGTGTTGACTCTGTTGTGGAGCGTATGCAGCAGATTTGGGACCAGGTAGAGGAGAGGTTGTCCCTCTCTCAGGAGAGGGCCCAGCGGTTTGCCAACCGGCATAGGACTGATGGTCCTCGGTTTGAAGTGAGGGACTTGGTCTGGTTGTCCTCAAGAAATATCCCTATGAGAGTTGCATCTCCTAAGTTTAAGCCTAGGTTCATTGGACCTTATAAGATCATGGAGATTCTTAATCCTGTTTCCTTTCGTTTACTTCTTCCAGGGACATTTAAGATCATAACGTGTTCCACAAGTCCTTATTGAAGAGGTTTGTCGAGCCAGTGGTTCCTATGGCTGTGCCTCCTGACCCTGTTTTGGTTGAGGGCAATCTGGAGTATGTGGTTGAGAAAATATTGAATTCTCGTTTTTCTAGACGGAAACTCCAGTATTTGGTTAAGTGGAGAGGTTATGGTCAGGAGGACAATTCTTGGGTGTTTGCTTCGGACATCCATGCTAGGAGACTCATCCGTGCGTATCACAGAGCTCATCCTCACCGACCTGGTTGCTCAAATGAGGGTTCGGTGACCCCTCCTCAAGGGGGGGTACTGTTGTGAATGTGCTAGAAATGAATTCTGAGCAGAAGCTCCCTCTGGTGGTTACAAACAGTACTGAACTATCCAATGAAGATTGTGAAGATTGGCGATCAGGTGTTCCTGACTGGTCTTATGTTATGATTTGGTAGCTGAGGAGAGCAGGCAAAAAAGGAAATACACCAGAGCAGTTGGAAACTATGAGATTGCAGTACCCTGACTAACCACCACAACTAGAGGCAGCCGTGGAGTGTTCCTACGTTGGTCCTAGACGCCTCGTCACAGCCTGAGAAACTAACTACACCTAAAGATAGAAAGAGGAAAGCTATCTGCCCCGGAGCAGATCCCCAAAGAACATAGAAAGCCCCCAAACATGTAATGGCGGTTAGACAAGAAGAAATACTGACACAGACAGAAAATAGTATGAGCAAACGTTGGGGCCCAAACTTACTAAATAGAAAAGGATAGGAAGGGCACTTACTGCAATCCCAAAAAACCCTGAAAAGCACCAACTCTACTAATTTCAAAAACACCTGAGATCACACGACCTCTACCACCTAAATTAGTTCTCTGGTGTAACCAAAAACAAAACAGCAGCCACTGAAAAAACTGGAAAAAGCAAATGTACAAATATCAGTGGCTGAACTGAACTGAGAGGCAAAAGCCCCCAGAGGGGACCCTGAAGGCCCCCACAGAAGTGCAGGACAAAATGCAAAAATCAAGCACAAAAACAAAAAGAAGAAAAAGTATTATCTATTAGCAGGAGATTCAGACATGACACAGCAGGCTACCAAGGAAACAGGAATCAAGGATTGAGACCAGAACAATTGATCACCGGCAACCCTGATGGGAAGGGGACTCCCTTATATAAGACCAGTCAGTAACACCTGATTCTCAATCCTCACAATCTTCACTGGACAGTCCAGTACCGTTTGTAACCACCAGAGGGAGCTTCTGCTCAGAACTCATTTCCAGCCTATTCACAACAGTACCCCCCCCCTTGAGGAGGGGTCACCAAACCCTCATTTGAGCAACCAGGTCGGTCAGGATGAGTTCTATGATACGCACCGATGAGTCTCCTAGCATGGATGTCCGAAGCAAACACCCAAGAATTGTCTTCCTGACCATAACCTCTCCATTTAACCAAATACTGGAGTTTCCGTCTAGAAAAACGAGAATTCAATATTTTCTCAACCACATACTCCAGATTGCCCTCAACCAAAACAGGGTCAGGAGGCACAGTAGTAGGAACCACTGGCTCAACAAACCTCTTCAACAAGGACTTGTGGAACACGTTATGGATCTTAAATGTCCCTGGAAGAAGCAAACGAAAAGAAACAGGGTTAAGAATCTCCATGATCTTATAAGGTCCAATGAACCTAGGCTTAAATTTAGGAGATGCCACTCTCATAGGAATATTTCTTGAGGACAACCAGACCAAGTCCCCCACTTTAAACCGAGGACCATCAGTCCTATGCCGGTTAGCAAACCGCTGGGCCCTCTCCTGAGAGAGGGACAACCTCTCCACTACCTGGTCCCAAATCTGTTGCATACGCTCCACAACAGAGTCAACACCCTGGCAGACAGAAGCCTCCGTCTGTCCAGAAGAAAATCGAGGGTGAAACCCAGAATTACAGAAAAATGGAGACATCAAAGTGGCAGAGCTAGCCCTATTATTAAGAGCAAACTCAGCCAAAGGCAAAAAAGAGACCCAGTCATCCTGATCAGCAGACACAAAGCATCTTAGATAAGTCTCCAATGTCTGGTTTGTTCTCTCAGTTTGACCATTGGTCTGAGGATGAAAAGCCGAGGAGAAAGACAATTGAACACCAATTTTAGAACAAAAGGTCCTCCAAAATCTGGAAACAAACTGGACTCCTCTGTCAGACACAATGTTCTCAGGAATGCCGTGTAAACGAACCACGTGCTGAAGGAACAAAGGCACCAATTCAGAGGAGGAAGGCAACTTAGGTAATGGCACAAGATGTATCATCTTGGAAAACCTATCGCAAATCACCCAGATGACGGTCATTCTCTGAGAAACAGGGAGGTCGGAAATGAAATCCATAGAGATATGGGTCCATGGTCTCTTGGCACCGGTAATGGCATCAACAAACCACTAGAACGAGAGCAAGACTTGGAGCGAGAGCAAGTCCCGCAGGACTGCACAAACTCCCTGACATCACGAGACAAGGTAGGCCACCAAAAGGACCGACCAACCAAGTCCCTGGTACCAAAAATTCCGGGATGACCGGCCAACGCGGAGCAATGAATCTCAGACATTACACTCTTTTTCCACTGGTCCGGGACAAACAATTTCCCAACAGGGCAGCGCTCGGCTTATCTTCCTGGCACCCCTCCAGAGCCAGTCTCAAATTGGGCGAGATGGCAGAAAGAACTACACCCTCTTTCAAAATAACAGAAGGATCAGATAACTCAGGAGAGTCCGCCAGGAAACTCCTCGAGAGGGCATCCGCCTTAACATTTTTAGTGCCAGGAAGAAATGAAACCACAAAATTAAAACGAGTGAAAAACAAGGCCCACCTGGCCTGTCTAGGATTAAGTCGCTTGGCAGATTCCAGATAAAATAGATTCTTATGGTCAGTAAGGACCACCACCTGATGTTTGGCTCCCTCCAGCCAATGTCTCCACTCTTCAAAAGCCCACTTCATGGCTAATAACTCCCGATTACCCACGTCATAATTACGTTCAGTTGGAGAAAATTTTCTAGAGAAAAAGGCACAAGGGTTACTTTTAGAGGTCTCTGGATCTCTTTGGGACAAAACGGCACCTGCCCCAATTTCAGAGGCATCAACCTCCACCTGAAATGGTAGAGAAACATCAGGCTGCCGTAGAACAGGAGCAGAAGTGAATCTCTGCTTAAGTTCCTGAAACGCAGAGACTGCCTCAGGAGGCCAATTCACCACATCAGAACCCTTCTTGGTCAAATCAGTTAATGGTTTAACAATAACAGAGAAATTACCAATACATTTACGATAAAAATTGACAAAACCCAAGAATCTTTGAAGAGCCTTTAAAGAAGTAGGTTGGACCCAATCACAGATAGCCTGAACTTTGACCGGGTCCATTTCAATAACAGATGGGGACAAAATGAAACCCAGAAATGAGATCCTCTGAACGCCAAAAAGACACTTTGATCCCTTCACATACAGAGCATTCTCTCTCAAAATCTGGAACACAGTCCGAACATGTTTTACATGAGAGTCCCAGTCATTGGAAAAAATCAAGATATCATCCAAATAAACAATCAGAAATTTATCCACAAAATCCCTGAAAATGTCATTCATGAAGGACTGGAAGACAGAAGGAGCATTAGTGAGCCCAAAGGGCATCACAAGGTACTCAAAATGCCCTTCAGGGGTATTAAATGCCGTCTTCCATTCATCCCCGTGCTTAATGCGAATAAGGTTATATGCCCCCCTGAGGTCAAGCTTGGTAAACCAAGTAGCGTTTTTCTCCCTGGAAAACAGATCAGAGATCAAGGGTAACGGATATTGATATTTCACAGTAATATTGTTCAAGAGACGATAATCAATACACGGCCTTAATGAACCATCCTTTTTGGCCACAAAGAAAAAACCGGCACCCAAGGGTGAAGAGGATGGTCTGATATGACCCTTCTCCAATGACTCCTTGATATAAGACCGCATAGCGTCATGTTCAGGTACAGACAAGTTAAAAAGGCGACCTTTAGGGAATTTACTACCAGGCACTAATTCAATAGCGCAGTCATAGCTCCTATGGGGAGGTAAGGATGCAGATTTACTTTCGCTAAACACATCAGAAAAATCAATCAAAAAGTCAGGAACATCCTGAGCCTGGGGGGAGGCAGAAAAACAGGAGTGTTGGTATTAACACATTGACAGCCCCAACTGGTAACAGACACAGATTTCCAATCCAAAACAGGATTATGAGACTGTAACCAAGGGAAACCCAGTACGATAATGTCATGCAGATTACACAGAACCAAAAATTTGCAACTCTCCTGATGATCAGGTTCTACCCTCATTATCACCTGAGTAGAGAACTGAGGTTTATTCTCAGCCAAAGGGGTAGAATCGATCCCCAGTAGGGGAATAGACTTCCGTAGGGGTATCAAGGGAAACCCACAACGTTTAGCAAAATCAAAATCCATCAGGTTAATAGCTGCTCCAGAATCAACAAAAGCCTGAGCAGAAAATGAGGACAGAGAGCATATCAGGGTAACAGTTAACAAAAACTTAGTCTGAACACTACCCAAGACAACTGAGCGAGCAAAACGTCCTCCCCGCTTAGGGCAGACAGAAATAGCATGAGAGGCATCACCACAGTAGAAACATAACCCATTGCGCTTTCGAAATTCATTACGCTGTGCCCCAGAAACCACTCTATCACACTGCATGGATTCAGAAGCAGGTTCACAAGGCAACATTATTCCACGCATACCTTTCCGCTCACGCAAACGTCTGTCAATTTGAATCGCTAATGACATAGAATCATTGAGACCAGAGGGAACAGGGAATCCCACCATAACATCCTTTACATTATCTGACAGTCCCTTCCGAAAAAGAGCTGCCAAAGCGTCGTCATTCCATTTGGTCAGGACTGCCCACCTACGGAATCTCTGACAATATAACTCCGCGTCCTCAAGCCCCTGACTTAATGCCAACAAAGTTTTTTCAGCTTGATCAGTGACATTGTAACGGGTCTGGGAGGCGGAACCTCTGAGCTTTATTATACAAGGAGGCTTTCCTTGTAAAGGAGCGGGTGGCGCCCGGGGAGACGGACAGGAGTCACTGCAAGTGACGGGGGTAGTCTCTGGACAGACAGGTGGGAGGTCACGGCAAGTGACCGGGGCAGTCTCTGGATAGACAGGCGGGTAGTCACGGCAAGTGACCGGGGCAGTCTCTGGGTAGACAGGCAGGTAGTCACGGCAAGTGACCGGGGCAGTCTCTGGATTAACAGGCGGGTAGTCACGGCAAGTGACCGGGGCAGTCTCTGGGTAGACAGGCAGGTAGTCACGGCAAGTGACCGGGGCAGTCTCTGGGTAGACAGGCAGGAAGTCACGGCAAGTGACCGGGGCAGTCTCTGGATAAACAGGCAGGCAAGGGGCCGGGGCAGTCTCTGAATGGACAGGTATATACGACCTGAGACGGTGGAGCCTCCCGGTAGGCTAGCAGGCAGATGACAGATGAGCGCCCCCAAGTGAGCAGGCGAGAGTCTCTGGAATAGCCGATGGACACCGCGGGTGATGGCCAAACCTCCAGGTAGGCTTGCAGGCAGATGGCAGATGAGCGCCCCCAAGTGAGCAGGCGAGAGTCTCTGGAACAGCCGATGAACACCGCAGGTGATGGCCGAACCTCCAGGTAGGCTTGCAGGCAGATGGCAGATGAGCGCCCCCAAGTGAGCAGGCAAGAGTCTCTGGAATTGCCGATGGTCACCGCATGTGACGGCCGAACCTCCAGGCAGGCTTGCGGGCAGGTAGCAGACAGCAACTGGCAGGAAACTGGCAGGTAACTGGTAACGGACCATGAGGGTGATAGCAGAGTAAACAGTTGCAACAAAACATGCTACGGCTCCTCCATTAAGGAGAGTACTTTATATAGGGTGGTAGTCCTCCAGCATGGCCGGGACCTTTGAAAGACCGCAGAACCGCCTTTAAGAGCGGGGCGTGCTACGCTGGCTAGCGCCCTAAGCCCAATTGCAGGGAAGGAGCGCGCTAGCCACAGCAGGCGGAATGGAGGACGCTGTGTGAGGAGTAAGGGCAGGACGTCCCTGCCTGGCAGAGGCGCTGGGCAGGGAACAGCGTCCCTGCTGGCAGAGGACGCCGGCGTACAGTACCCCCTTTTAGGCCCCTTTTTTAGCCAGAAAGAAATTTAGCTAAGATGAGAGGGCATGGAATGTTCTCTCCAGAGGCTCCACAGTTCTCTCCTCAGACCAAACCCTTCAATCCTACTAGTAATAGGTCTTTCTTCCTACCCTTTTGGTGGCCAGAATGTTCTCTACCTCAAATTCGTCTTCAGCAGACACTGGAGCAGGAGGTGTACCTGTAGACTTGACAAAAGAGTTAAGTACCACCGGTTTGAGGAGAGATACATGGAAGGAGTTAGGAATCCGCAAATTGGCCGGGAGTTTCAATTTATAGGACACCGGGTTGATCTGACTGATGATCTCAAAAGGACCGATGAACCGAGGGCCTAACTTGTAGGAAGGAATCTTGAGCCGGACATACTTGGACGAAAGCCAGACCTTATCCCCCGGACGGAATTGAGGAGGATCCAGACGTTTTTTGTCAGCATGTTTCTTCATGCGCTCGGATGACAGAATGAGTGCGGACCGGGTACTCTCCCATATGGAGGAAAATTCGTTAACCAGAGATTCCGCAGCTGGATTGTCCACAGAGGTGGAGACGGGAACAGGGATCCGAGGGTGTTGACCGAAGACTACAAAAAACGGAGATTTGGAGGAAGATTCGCTCTCGTGATTGTTATAAGAGAATTCGGCCCAAGGCAGGAGATCCACCCAGTCAGAATGGTGGGCATTAACGAAGTGTCGGAGATAACTGATCAGATTCTGATTGATTCGTTCGACTTGTCCATTGGACTGTGGGTGGTAAGCGGAGGAGAAATCCAAGGTGACGTCTAGCAACTTACAAGTGGCTCTCCAGAAACGTGAGGTGAACTGTACCCCACGATCCGACACAATGTGACGAGGCAGACCATGAAGACGGAAGATGTGGCGGATAAAATCTTTAGCCAACTCGGGTGCAGACGGAAGCCCTGGCAGGGGAATGAAGTGAGCCATCTTGGAAAATCGGTCAACGACCACCCAAATGACCGTACAACCGGCAGAGACGGGCAGATCTGTTATGAAATCCATGGCTATATGCTGCCAGGGGGCAGCGGGTACAGGAAGCGGAAGAAGACGGCCGGCAGGCAGGTGTCTTGGAACTTTGTTGCGGGCACAGGAGACACAGGCAGAAACAAAGTCTATTACGTCCTTGTGCAGGGTAGGCCACCAGTAATGCCGAGTAATGAGCTGGAGGGTCTTTTTCTGACCAGCGTGGCCAGCTAGTTTAGACGAATGACCCCAGTGTAGGATTCTCTCCCGATCGGTTACCGATACGAACGTCTTACCAGGAGGGAGACGATTTAAACACACGGGAGCCACCTGCATCACTCTGGCGGGATCGATGATATGTTTAGGTTCCTCCTCGAGATCCGACACCAGGAAGGACCGGGACAAGGCGTCCGCCTTGATGTTCTTGTCGGCCGGGCGAAAATGTAAGAGAAAATCAAAGCGGGCAAAAAACAAGGACCACCGGGCCTGGCGAGGGTTAAGTCTCTGGGCATGCTGGAGGTAAGCCAGATTTTTGTGGTCAGTGTAAATGATTACCGGATGAAGAGCCCCCTCGAGTAGGTAACGCCACTCCTCCAATGTCAGCTTGATGGCCAATAACTCTCGGTCTCCTATGGAGTAATTGCGCTCGGAAGAGGAGAAGAGTTTGGAGAAGAAGCCGCAAGATACCATCCTCCCGGATGAAGATTTTTGAGTAAGTACCGCTCCGGCTCCAGAAGAGGAAGCGTCCACCTCCAGGAAGAACTGCTTGTTGCCGTCCGGGCGATGCAGCACTGGAGCGGAAGAGAAGGCCTGTTTTAAAGAAAGAAAGGCCTCCTCTGCTTCGGGCGTCCACTGTTTGGGATTAGCATCCTTGCGGGTGAGCGCGGAGATTGGAGCCGTCCGGGAAGAGAAGTGCGGTATGAAAAGGCGGTAATAATTGGCGAATCCCAGGAACCGCTGAATGGCCTTCAACCCCTCCGGTCGGGGCCATTTCTCGATGGCAGACAGTTTCTCCGGATCCATTCGTAGGCCTGTCTGAGAAATGATGTAGCCCAAAAACGGAAGCGAGGTCTGCTCAAAGAGGCACTTCTCATATTTGGCGAAGAGGTGATTCTGCCTGAGCCTGAGCAGAACCTGACGAACATCCCTCCGGTGAGACTGGAGATCCGGAGAGAAGACCAAAATGTCGTCTAGGTACACCACAACGCAGGAGTAGAGAAGGTCCCGGAAGATGTCATTGACCAACTCCTGAAAGACTGCTGGAGCATTACAGAGACCAAAGGGCATCACCAAATACTCGTAGTGGCCGTCCCGGGTGTTGAATGCCGTCTTCCATTCATCTCCCCGACGGATACGGACTAGGTTATATGCCCCACGAAGATCCAGTTTGGTGAAGATTCTAGCCCCCCTCAGACGATCAAACAATTCTGGAATGAGCGGAAGAGGGTACTTATTCTTCACCGTGATCAGATTTAGGCCTCTGTAGTCAATACAGGGACGAGAGAGCCGTCTTTCTTTTTTACGAAGAAGAAACCTGCTCCCGCTGGGGAGGTGGACTTCCGGATGAATCCCTTGGCCAAATTCTCCTCGATATATTCGGACATCGACCTGGTCTCAGCAGCGGACAATGGGTAAATACGCCCACGGGGAGGCGTAGTACCGGGTAGCAGGTCGATCGGGCAATCATACGGTCTGTGAGGGCGTAATGTCTCTGCTTCCTTTTTATTAAAGACATCAGCGAATGACCAATATGGAATCGGGAGCCCTGGTAGATTAGTTGGTGTAGGAGAAGGATGGACGGGATGAACAGGAACCAAACACGTTTTATGACAGTCCTGTCCCCAGCGAAGGATCTCTCCAGTCTGCCAGTCGAGCACGGGTGCATGCTTTTGGAGCCAAGGCAGACCTAGTAAGAAAGCGTGAGAGAGTCCAGGCAGAACATGAAACGAGATGCTCTCAGAATGCAACATTCCCACCTGCAGGGTTATGGCTTCAGTGATAAGTTGGATGGGACGTGGTAGGAGACCCCCATCCACACAGATTGTGCCCCATATGCTCCAGATTATGCCCCCATATGCTGCACAGATTATGCCCCCATATGCTCCAGATTATGCCCCCATATGCTGCAGATTATGCCCCCATATGCTCCACAGATTATGCCCCATATGCTGCACAGATTATGCCCCATAGTATACGTCCCTTATGCTGCCGCGCTGCTGCTGCAAAAAATGACATACTCACCTCTCGTCGCTGGGGGCCAGGTGCTGGTGTCCTGAGCAGGCGGTGACACTGGCGCGCTATGGGGGACAGGTGCCGGAGTCACCGGTCGCTCAAGACCCCGGCACCTGAGATATTTACCTGTCACCGGACCGGTCCACCGCTGCGCTGCTCCCTCTTCCGGGTCCTCGGCAGTGAATGATCAGGTAGGGGGCCGGCGCGCACTAACAACGTCATCGTGCCCTCTGCCTGAGCATTCACAGCAAGAGGAGTCGGACGAGGGAGCAGCACAGCGGTGGAACGGGACAGGTAAATATTGCTATACTCACCCCTCCGCCGGCGCGTCACTCTTTGCAGCGTCTCCTCTTCTCCCGGCGGTCTCCGCAGCACTTCCGTCCTACAGCGGTCACGTGGTACCGCTCATTAAAGTCATGAATATGCGCATATTCATGACTTTAATGAGCGGTACCATGTGACCGCTGCAGGAAAGAGCCAGAGATCGTGGGAGAAGCAGGGGGGCTGCAGAGACCGCGCCGGCGGAGGGCGAGTATGATCCGACACCCCCGCTTCTCCTCCCCCACCGACCCCGTATATGACCCGCGTATAAGCCGAGAGGGGGACTTTCAGCCCTAAAAATGAGCTGAAAATCTCAGCTTATACACGAGTATATACGGTATGTAAACTAGAAGCTTGGGCTGATAAATGGCAAATGAGCTTTAATGGGGATAAGTGTAAGGTCATGCACTTGGGTAGAACAAACAAGATGTATAATTATGTGCTTAATTGTAAAACACTGGGCAAAACTGTCACTGAAAAAGATCTGGGTGAATGGGTGGACAACAAACTCAAATTTAGTGGCCAATGTCAGGCAGCTGCTGCAAAGGCAAATAAAATAATGGGATGCATTAAAAGAGGCATAGATGCTCATGAGGAGAACATAATTTTACCTCTATACAAGTCACTAGTGCGACCACACTAAGAATACTGTGTACAGTTCTGGTCTCCAGTGTATAAGAAAGAC
>JARQOD010000002.1:567716273-567747710 GCA_033576555.1 Oophaga sylvatica | reverse complement strand
TTTTTATGTCCTAAAATTCATCAAATTGATGCACGCCGTCATGAATTTTGCCCAAAATAAAAAGTGTTCTTTAGTTTTGTCTTTAATTTGTTTGAAAGCTTTTTAGTTAAAAAAGTTGCATGTTCTGCTAAAATGTCTTAACATTTGTGCCAAAGTTTTAGGTGTACATATAATTACTCCATTGGAGGACTGGAGTACATTTGTGACAAAATTTGTGATTTTTTGAAAAGTAGCAAGTGAATGAATCAGGTAAAAACATCTGAAGACCCTAAACTTTGCCCACTGCGGAGAAGTATAAAAACAGACATAGACAGGAAAAAAAAGGAAAGCTTTCGAAACAGATGCAAATGGAAAGATGAATTTGGCGTAAACAAAGAGAAAGGCCCAAAACACCAAAAGCTTGGCAAAATAACAGTCGAAAATGCAGTATTGAATCAGGCCTATAGTGCGTGTCAACAACATGCCAACAGTGGCTGTATCTTTTAGGTGTTTCTTCCATAACAACCAGCCTGTCTCAGTTGTTAGATCAAAGCTCAACAATGTTCTGAAAGTGGATGAGGTAAACACAGTTTGGAATTAGTAAGAGTGCGCTTATACTGCGCGATGGGCCGACTGTTGACAGGCAACTTGCTAGCCGGTCAGCCATTGTTTAATAGCATGTGCACACAGACAGACCACTCCCCGGATGCGCACTGAAGATCTTTATTAGAGCGCATAGGCTGCCACTGTTCTCGGCAGCGCAAGTCCTGTTTACACATTGTGATGTGCTTCTGAGAACAAAAATCTTTTGTGCAGTACAATAGATCATTTCACTCTATGAATGAGCATTTTGCCAGTTTGTCGGGTTATTGGCATCCTGTTTAGACTGCATTTTTATCGTTCACCATAATCGGGCAATGTAACTGGACCTTAAGCCAATGATGAAAGGCATAACTTGTGTCCTGAAATACACGTCTAAAAAAGTGTTGCTGACATTATTACATTGCTATAGATATTAAAGGGAATCTGTCAGCATGATGTGACCCACCCATCCAAAAAAATAAATAAATTATATGTTCAGGTAGCTCTTTCAAAAATAAGTTCAGAAATACCTTTACATGGCTAGTCCGTTCTGCCGTTACTTAGAAATCAGAGTTTAATTTTATATTTTAAATGAGTACAGATCTGAAGCCTCTGTCACTCCAGCTCTATTCTCCATCCAGTGCTGCTTTCCTCCTGCTTCACTGACAGCCTCTATATTGTGTGACTGTTACGGGTGTGTCAGATGGAACAGACTGTCGCTGTTTGGCATTACAGACACCTCCTTAATCCTTCTGACTCTTGGACCCAGCAGCAACCTCCCTCTAGTTGACACACTTGGACCTGCGGGTTTATAAATCCCCAGTCTGCTGCAGAGAGTCTCATTCACATTTTTCCCTCGTGAAGGCTTAGTGCTATAGCAGTTGGTTAACTTCCTCTCTGGAGCTGTTTGAGGACAGAGTCTGCTCAAGCTAAGTTCATTACTTTTGTCTGTCTACCTTTTTGTCTTTAGTTTACAGTGGAGATTGACCAGTGATCATCCTCTCCCCCTCCTTATCCAGGGCCTTGCTCTAGGGAGATACAGGGCTTTGGTTCCTGCTCAGTGATTGGTGAGGAACCAATTTAGGGACGGTAGGGCAGGTAGGGTGTTACCAGATCTTCCTTGGGGTCTCCACTCACCCTTTCACTAGTGTCTGGGATTCCTTCCCCTCATCCCTTCGTGTTGCACTTAGTCTTCCCACTCTGTGCGTGACATTATCACCGGACGTGCATATTTAGGGGGAAAAAAAACAAAAAACTAAAACGACATGTGGTTTTATTTGTGCATGTTTTTTTCCCCGTGCATGTTTTTTTTTTCTTTTTCTCCCTTGGTTATGGATCTGGTTGCAGGGATGACAGAGCAGCAACGCTGTCTGTCTCTAAGGGTGACTGAACTCCACTATGAGGTTTTGCAGCAGCAACAGTGGCTCCATGTCGCTAATATTAGGGTCTCTGCAGGTAGGCCGGTCCAACTGGAACCAATGTTGCCCTCCCAGACAGGTTTTCCAGAGGTAGAGACAAGTTTTTTGTTTTCAAGGAAGCTTGCAACCTGTATTTTAAACTTCGTCCTCACTACTCCGGAAATGAGGAGCAACTAGTTGGTATTGTGATCTCTCTGCTACAAGGAGATCCTCAATCCTGGGCTTTCTCTTTGCCGCAGGATTCGATTTGTCTCCAGTCTGTGGAGGGATTTTTTTGGGTTCTAGCCTTTATCTATGATGACTCTGACCGAGTCGCCTTGGCTGAATCTAGGTTGCGTCACCTTCAGCAAGGGTATTGGTCAGGGGAGACGTATTGCTCCGAATTCCGCAGATCGGCAACTGATACTAAATGGAATGACAAGACTCTCAAAAGCCAATTTCTTCAGGGCCTTACTGAAAGGTTGAAGAATGCTTTGGCAGTGTATAAAACCCCTGAGTCCTTGGAGGGTGCCTTGTCGTTGGCTATTCGCATTGATAGACGCCTTCAGGATCAATGGGTAAGACCACTCTCTCCAGAGCCTCTTTTTCGAGGTATTTCCCCTTTGCCAGGTAGAGCGGTCTAGTGGTGAACCAGTTCTATGTGAGGTGGAGGAACCCATGCAGTTATGGGGTGCCTCTGCATCGTACATGTCCTCGGAGATTTGCAAAAAAATGCCTGTGAGGCACATGTGGAGTCAACATGCTCACTCCATCCCTAGATGAATTCATTCAGAGGTGTAGCCTGTAAAATGATGTGGCTGATGGGGGGTTTCTCCTGTTCTGGCACCCCATGGGCTCTGCCAATGTGATATTGCACCCTCAAACAGTTCCAGCAAAATCTGAACTAAAATATGGAGCTTCTTCCCTTCTGAGCTTTGCACTGTGCCTCAAAAGTAGTTTTCGACCACATATGGGGTATCAGTTTACTCAGGAGACATTGCACAACAAATTGTATGGTGCAATTTTTCCTGCTACTCTTGGGAGAATAAAAAAGGGGCTAAAACAACATTTTTGTGGGAAAAATTATATTTTTTAGTTTTACAGCTAAACGTTATAAACTTCTGTGAAGCACCTGTGGGTTCAAGGTGCTCGCCACACATTAGAAACATTCCTTGAGTGGTCTTGTTTCCAAAATGGAGTCACTTGTGGGGGTTTACACTGTTTAGGCATGTCAGGGGCTCCTCAAACCTGACATGGCATTGACTAACAATTCCAGCCAATTTTGCTTTCAAAAATTCAAGTGGCACTTGTTTCCTTCCGAGCCTTGCTGGGCGCCCAAACAGTAGTTTTCACCCCCATATGGGGTAACAGTATATTTCGGAGAAATTGCAAAACAAATTGCATTGTGTAATTTCTCCTACTACCCTTGTGAAAGTAAAAAATATGGGGCTAAAAGAACAATTTTGTGGGAAAAAATGTGATTTTTTTTTATTTTCACAGCTTAACTTTATATGTTATGTTTTGGTAGCTGAGGAGTGCAGGAGCAAAAAACCGCAAAGGCAGCCAAACATCAGAGAGGTTGGTATCTAATAGGTTGCAGACCCCTAAACTAACCGCACAACTAGAAGCAGCCGTGGGATGTTCCTACGGTGCCCTAGACGCCTCGTCACAGCCAGAGAGATTAGCTACCCCTGTAGATGGAAAGAGGAAAGCTAACTGCCCCGGAGTAGAGCCCCAAAGTATTAGGAAGCCCCCAAACATATAATGACGGTTAGACAAGAGGAAAACACGAACACAGACAGAAAATAGAATGAGCAAACGCTGGGGCCCAAAACTGTCTAGATAGGATAGTACAGGAGAGAATACTGTCTGCAACCCAACAAAACCCTAGGAAAAATTCCAACACTTGATTCCAAAAATGCTGAGACCACACGGTCTCGACCACCTATATCAGATCTCTGGTGTGAATACGCAGCTACCCAGCTGTAAAATATCACAAGAACTGAGCTCAAGTGCAAATACAAAAAGAGAACAGAGACCAGCACAAGCCCCCCAAAGGGGACCCGGCTGAACTCAAAAGCAAGGTAGCAAAAAGCAAGGGAAATCAAACCACAGTAAAAAAAAACAGAAAGTAACTTATCTGAATGAAAGCAGGAGACAGCAGAAAAGCAAGCTGAATTCCAACCTAGACCAGGAAGTAACAATTGATCACCGGCGAGGATCATGAGAGGCCAGCTCACTTATATCAGGCCAGTCCGTCCCCCTGATAACCATTCATCCATTGCAGGTGGTGAACTCTTGCTGTTCAACATAGGTTCAATACCCTCAGCAAACACCAGAGGGAGCCTCAGCTCCGAAGACATCTCCAACACGTTCACAACAGTTATAAACTTCTGTGAAGCACCTGGGGGTTCAAGTTGCTCATCCCACAACTATATACATTCCTTGAGGGGTCTAGTTTCCAAAATGGCATCACTTGTGAGGGGTTTCCACTGTTTAGGCACATCAGGGGCTCTCCAAACGCAACATGGCTTCCACTAATGATTCCAGCAAATTTTGCATTCAAAAAGTCAAATGTGTGCCTTCCATTCCAAGCGCTGCCGTGTGACCAAAAAATAGTTTTCTTCTACATATTGGGTATCGACGTACTCAAGAGAAATTGCACAATAAGTTTTGAGGTCTATTTTCTTCTGTTACCCTTTGAAATGCAAAATTTGAAGCTAGAAGATAATTTTTGTGGAAAAAATGTGATTTTTTTTTTTAGTTTCATGTTCAATGTTATAAATATCTGTGAAGCACCTGGGGGTTAAGGTGCTCACCACACATCTAGATAAGTTCTTTGAGGGGTATTGTTTCCAAAATGTGGTCAATTGTGGAAGGTTTCTACTGTTTAGGCACATCGGGGCTCTCCAAACGCGACATGGCGTCCTCTCTCGGTTCCGGACAATTTTGCGTTTAACAAGTCAATCGGTGCTCTTTCCCTTCCGAGCCCTGCCATGTGTCAAAGCAGTAGTTTTCCCCACATATGGGGTATCATAGTGCTCATGAGAAATTGCACAACAAATCTTGGAGTCTATTTTCTCCTGTTACCTCTATGAAAATATAAAAATGTGTCTAAAGTAACATTTTTGTGAAAAAAGTTAAATGTTCATTTTTTCCTTCCACATTGCTTTGATTCCTATGAAGCACCTGAAGGGTTAATACTCTTCTAGAAGGTGGTTTTGAGCACCTTGAGGGTTGCAGTTTTTAGAATGGTGTTAATTTGGGGTATTTTCTGTCATATAGGCCCCTCAAAGTCACATCAAATGTGATGTAGTCCCTAAAAGAAATGGTTTTGTAAATTTTGTTGGAAAAATTTTAAATTGCTTGTCAAATTTTCACCCTTCTAATTTCCTAACAAAAAAAATTAGATTTAAAAAAATGTGCTGATGTAAAATAGACAAGTAGAAAATATTATTTATTATCTATTTTGAGTAACATAACTCTCTGGTTTAAGGGCATAAAAATTAAAAGTTTGATAATTGCAATTTTTGAAATTTTTGCCAAATTTCCAATTTAATCACAAATAAACGCAAGTCATAGCGAACAAATTTCCTCTATTATGAAGTACAATATGTCTCAAAAAAACGATCTTAGAATCAGTGGGATCCATTGAAGTGTTCCAGTTATTATCACACAAAGTGACACTGGCCAGAATTGTAAAATTTGGCCTGGTCTTGAAGGTCAAAACAGGCTTGGAGAGTGAAGGGGTTTGGAGATGAAAATAAACAATTGAGATGAGAAAATTCACATTTTTCATTTAAAAAAATATTTTTGCATTTTTTCTGTGCTGTGTTGTGTATAAATATGTGAATCTTCAGATGTTGTATTAGTCTTCACCTGATGAAGAGACCTGAGTAGTCTCGAAAGCTTGCAATTTGTTACCATCTTTTCAGTTAGCCATTAAAAGGTATCAACCACTGAGGACTCTCAAGTCTAAATATTTTTCTATCTACTGGCTAATACGGTACGAAGATACACATCTTTCCTATATTATTTTTCATTTAGTTACATAATAATTCTGCACACTAATAGTTGCCCAATATTTCTGCACACAGAGATATTTTCTTAAGAAAGACAAAACGCCACTGTTTCTTTTCAAATTATTCAGGATTCAGGTTTATTAAAGGGAACCTGTCAGCAGGATTGTGCACAGTAACCTACAGACAGTGTCAGGTCGGAGCCGTTATACTAATTACAATGATACCTGGTGATGAAATCCATCTTGTGGTTGTTGTTTAATCTTTATTTGTAGTTTTCAGTTAATGATATGCTCGTGCTCCGGGGGCGGCCTGTGGGGGGTCTTCATGTGGCGCTCTGCTAGCATATTCATACTGATGGCTTATGACAGGTCACTGATCCCTCGGTAACCTGCCTCTTATTTTACATACTGAATATTATATGTATTGAAAAAAAAAATTAACATTCAGTAGGCAGGCGCCGGCGCCTGAATTGTAGCATGATCGCATGTAGAATGTCCATGTAATTATTTTATTTGGTGATATACATGTATTTAGAAAAACAAAATCTCCCTCAAAATGGCCCTGGCCGCGGCCGGGGGTGGCGCCCGTTCAGTCATGCTCTAAGTATATGGAGAGGCGCTGTAACCTCGCCCCCGACACTGACTGACAGTCGACCGCAATGAAGAGCCAGTGACTGAACCAGCATGGCCCCCGCCCCTATGACTGAATACCGAATGTTGGCGGGGAGAATAAAGATCATTTTTTCCCTGCTGCATTCGGCTGTGTGCAGGTGCTGGACAGCATCATAATGCTGTTAACCTGCAGATTAACCCCATATCTGCAGGTTAACAGCGTTACCCCTGGTGACAGGTTCCCTTTAACCCTTAACCCCCAAGGGTGGTTTGCACGTTAATGACCGGGCCAATTTTTACAATTCTGACCACTGTCTCTTTATGAGGCTATAACTCTGGAACGCTTCAACGGATCTTCGCAATTCTGAGATTGTTTTCTCGTGACATATTGTACTTCACGTTAGTGGTAAAATTTCTTCCATATAACTTGCGTTTATTTTTGAAAAAAATGCAAATATGGCGAAAATTTTGAAAATTTTGCAATTTTCAAACTTTTAATTTTTATTCCCTTAAAACAGAGAAATATATCACACAAAATAGTTAAGAAATAACATTTCCCACATGTCTACTTTACATCAGCACAATTTTGGAACCAAAATTTTTTTTTCTTTGGAAATTATAAGGGTTAAAAGTTGACCAGTGATTTCTCATTTTTACAACACAATTTACAAAGCCATTTTTTTAGGGACCACCGCTTATTTGAAGTCACTTTGAGGGGTATATATAGCAGAAAATACCCAAAAGTGACACCATTCTAAAAACTGCACCCCTCAAGGTACTCAAAACCACATTCAAGAAGTTTATTAACCCTTCAGGTGCTTCACAGGAGCTGAAGCAAAGTGGAAGGAAAAAATGAATATTTAACTTTTTAGCCACAAAAATGATCTATTACAAACTTTTTTTTTATTTTCACAAGGGTAAAATAAGAAAATGGACAGATAAAGTTGTTGTGCAATTTCTCCTGAGTACGCCAATACCCCATATGTGGGGGAAAACCACTGTTTGGGCACACGGCAGAGCTCGTAAGGGAAGGAGCGCCGTTTGACTTTTTCAAACTAAAATTGGCTGGAATTGAGATTGGACGCCATGTCGCGTTTGGAGAGCCCCTGATGCGCCTAAACAGTGGAAACCCTCCACAAGTGACACCATTTTGGAAACTAGACCCCCTAAGGAACTTATCTAGATCTGTTGTGAGCACTTTGAACCCCCAAGTGTTTCACAAAAGTTTATAATGCCTGGGTGTGAAAAAAAAAAAAAATTTCCACAAAAATGATTTTTTTGTCCCAAATTTTTGATTTTTCCCAAGGAAATTTGACCCCAAAAGTCGTTGTCCAATTTGTCCTGAGTATTCTGATACCCCATATGTGGGGGGGGGGAAACTGTTTGGGCGCACGGCAGAGCTTGGAAGGGAAGTAGTAACGTTTTGGAATGCAGAAGTTGATGGGGGTCATGTTCCGTTTGCAGCGCCCCAGATGAGCCTAAACAGTGGAAACCCCCCACAAGTGACCCCATTTTGGAAACTAGACCCCCTAAGGAACTTATCTAGATCTTTGGTGAGCACTTTGAACCCCCAAGTGCTTCACACAAGTTTATAATGCCCGGGCATGAAAATAAAAAATCCTATTTTTTTCCCACGAAAATTATCTTTTAGTCACTAATTTTTTATTTTCCCAAGGGTAACAGGAGAAATTGGACCACAAAAGTTGTTGTCCAATTTGTCCTGAGTACGCCGATACCCCATATGTGGGGGGAAACCACTATTTGGGCGCTCGGCAGAGCTCTGAATGGAAGGAGCACCATTTGACTTTTTCCAACCAAAATTGGCTGGAATTGAGATTGGACGCCATGTTGCATTTGGAGAGCCCCTGATGTGCCTAAACAGTGGAAACCCCCCACAAGTGACCCCATTTGGGAAACTAGACCCCCTAAGGAACTTATCTAGATCTTTGGTGAGCAATTTGAACCCCCAAGTGCTTCACACAAGTTTATAACGTAGAGCCGTAAAATTAAAAAATAATTTTTTCCACAAAAATGATCTTTTCACCCCAATTTTTATTTTCCCAAGGATAACAAGACTCCAAAAGTTATTGTGCAATTTGTCCTGAGTACGCTGATACCCCATATGTGGGGGTAAACCACTGTTTGGGTGCATGGCAGAGTTTGGAAGGGAAGGAGCGCCGTTTGACTTTTTCAACGCAGAATTGGCTGGATGTCATGTCGTGTTTGGAGAGCTCCTGATGTGCCTAAACAGTGGAAACCCCCGACAAATGACACCATTTTGGAAACTAGACCCCTCAAATAACTTATCTAGATGTGTGGTGAGCACTTTGAACCCCGAAGTGCTTCACAGAAGTTTATAACGTACAGCCGTAAAATAATTTTTTTTTTTTTTTTTACAAAAATGATGTTTTCGTCCCCAATATTTTATTTTCACAAGGGTAACAGGAGAAATTGGATCCCAAAAGTTGTTGTCCAATTTGTCCTGAGTACTCTGATACCCAATTTGTGCGTGAAAACTACTGTATGGGCACACGTCGGGGCTCGGAAGGGAAGTAGTGACGTTTTGGATTGCAGACTTTGATGGAATGGTCTGGGGGCGTCATGTCGCATTTGGAGAGCCCCTGATGCGCCTAAACAGTGGAAACCCCCCACAAGTGACCCCATTTTGGAAAATAGACCCCACAAGGAACTTATCTAGATGTCTGGTGAGCACTTTGAACCCCGAAGTTCTTCACAGAAGTTTATAACGTACAGCCGTAAAATAAAAAATCTTTTTTTTTTTTTTTTTTACAAAAATGATTTTTTCGTCCCCAATATTTTATTTTCACAAGGATAACAGGAGAAATTGGATCCCAAAAGTTGTTGTCCATTTTGTCCTGAGTACGCTGATACCCAATTTGTGGGAGAAAACTACTGTATGGGCACACGTCAGGGCTCGGAAGGGAAGTAGTGACGTTTTGGATTGCAGACTTTGATGGAATGGTCTGGGGGCGTCATGTCGCATTTGGAGAGCCCCCGATGCGCCTAAACAGTGGAAACCGCCCACAAGTGACCCCATTTTGGAAAATAGACCGACAAGGAACTTAACTAGATGTGTGGTGAGCACTTTGAACCCCGAAGTGCTTCACAGAAGTTTATAACGTACAGCCGTAAAAATAAAAAATCTTTTTTTTTTACAAAAATGATTTTTTCACCCCAATATTTTATTTTCACAAGGGTAACAGGAGAAATTGGACCCCAAAAGTTGTTGTCCAATTTGTCTTGAGTACGCTGATACCCAATATGTGGGAGAAAACTACTGTATGGGCACACGTTGGGGCTCGGAAGGGAAGTAGTGACGTTTTGGATTGCAGACTTTGATGGAATGGTCTGCGGGAGTCATGTCGCATTTGGAGAGCCCCTGATGCGCCTAAACAGTGGAAATCCCCCACAAGTGACCCCATTTTGGAAAATAGACCCCACAAGGAACTTATCTAGATGTGTGATGAGCGCTATGAAGCCCCAAGTGCTTCACAGAAGTTTATAACGTACAGCCGTAAAAACAAAAAAATTATTTTTATTTTTACAAAAATGATATTTTCGCCCCCAGTTTTTTATTTTCCCAAGGGTAACAGAAGAAATAGGACAAATTGCACAATAACTCTTGGGGTCCAGAGTACGCTGATACCCCATATTTGGGGGTAAACTACTGTTTGGGCGCATGTCAGAGCTCAGAAGTGAAGGAGCACCGTTTGACTTTTTCAACGCAGAATTGGCTGGAATTGAGATCAGACGCCATGTCACATTTGGAGAGCCCCTGATGTGCCTAAACAGCGGAAACCCCCCAATTCTAACTCCAACCCTAACCCCAACACACCCCTAACCCTAGTCCCAACCCTAACCACAAACCTAACCCTAACACACCCCTAACCCTAATCCCAACCCTAACCCTAATCCTAACTTTAGCGTCAACCCTAACCCTAACTTTAGCCGCAACCCTAACCCTAATGGGAAAATGGAAATAAATACATTTTTTTAATTTTATTATTTTTCCCTAACTAAGGTGGTGATAAAGAGGGGTTTGATTTACTATTTGTAGCGGGTTTTTATGATTGGCAGCTGTCACGCTAAAAGACGCTTTTTATTACAAAAAATAGTTTTTGCATCACCACATTTTGAGAGCTATAATTTTTGCATATTTTGGCCCACAGAGTCATGTGAGGTCTTATTTTTTGCGGTACTAGTTGGCGTTTTTACTGGTACCATTTTTGAGCACGTGACATTTTTTGATCTCTTTTTATTTAGATTTTTAGGAGGTTAGAATGAACAAAAATCAGCAATTCATGAATTTCTTTTGGGTGAGACGTTTATACCGTTCCGCGTGTGGTAAAATTGATAAAGCAGTTTAATTCTTCGGGTCAGTACGATTACGGTGATACCTCATTTATATCATTTTTTTATGTTTTGGCGCTTTTATAGAATAAAAACAATTTTATATAAAAAATTGTTATTTTTGCATCGCTTTATTCTGCGAGCTATAACTTTTTTTATTTTTCGCTGATGATGCTGTCTGGTGGCTTGTTTTTTGCGGGACAAGATGACGTTTTCAGCGGTACCATGTTTATTTATATCGGCCTTTTTGATCGCGTGTTATTCCACTTTTTGTTCGGCGGTATGATGATAAAGCATTGATTTTTTGCTTTGTTTTTTTTTTTTTTTTTAAGGGGTTCACTAAAGGGGTTAACTAGTGGGACAGTTTTATAGGGGGGGTCGTTACGGACTCGGTGATACCAAATATGTGTACTTTTATTGTTTGTTTTTTTATTTACAGAAAGAAATGAATTTATTGGGGAATATTTTTTTTTTTCCTTTATTTTGGAAATTTTTTTTTACACTTGTGATTTTCATTTTTTTTACTTTTTTACTTTGTCCCAGGGTGGGACATCACTGTATTTCATCAGATCGCTGGTCTCACAGTGTGCACAGCACTTTGTGAGACCAGCGATCTCACAAGCACTGCTGCAGGCTTCCTCAGCGCCTGCTCTCAGCAGGCACTGAGGAAGCCGCCTCCCTGCAGGACCCGGCGGCCATCTTGGATCTGGGTCCTGGGAGGGAGGAAGCCCTCAGAACAGCGCGATCACATCGCGCTGTTCTGAGGGTCTCAGGGGAGCTCGCAGGGAGCCCCCTCCCTGCGCGATCCTCCCCTGTGCCCCCGGTATGCCAGGGGTTAACGTGCCGGGAGCGGTTCGTGACCGCTCCTGACACACAGTCCCGGGTGTCAGCTGTGATAATCAGCTGACACCCAGCGGCAATTAGCTGCGCTTCCCCCGGGAGCGCAGCTGATCGCCTATGACGTACTATTCCGTCCATGGGCAGAATGGCACGGGTTTTATGGACGGAATAGTACGCCTGATGGCAGAAAGGGGTTCACATGTTGCAGCTGCATTGAGGTTTTTGGCCACAATCATACATTATTTTGCCGTCATTTTTCAAAATTTCAGTAATAGCATTGCAGTTCTATTGCAATACACGCCAGAGAACGGCATTCAAATTTAAAAGAAAAGAAGAAAGAATTTTTAAATCACAATTTTGTACAAGCAAACGTTTGAATTCAAGGGGTTAATTTTAGTTGATGCAAAGAAGATGGAGATTAGCAACACAATAAAAAAATAGACCTAGTTGTCACAAGTAAATGAGGAAGGAGCTCACACATTCCCAGCTGATCTGTGATAATCCTTAGAACTACTTCAGACTTGGAGCTTTCTGCAAATGGTTATATAGTATACAGGAACTTGAAAAACAGTGTTATAGTGGATTTATATCAAGATGTACATGCTAGGATGGGGTTATGTACATGGGTTGTATGGAACCAAAATATGGCACCCATATCAGTCATACGGCTTATGAATCAAGTAGAAAAATAATAATGACGTGTACCTCCAAAAACAATCTGCTTAATAATATGTCCTAAGAGGCATCCTACGCTTGCCAAAGAAGTGCGTACAACTCCATACTACAAGTGCAGCCATGTAGGCCAGAGCCTAAGAGAATAAATGGGAGTACTTATTGAAGGGATTGTCCAGGGTGACTGCAGACTTGTGAATCTCTACAGCGCCCATGGCACGCACTGTAAGGATTCACCGATTCTGGGAGCAGGCGGTCATATGACTGCTAATATGCAATATGCATAGTCGCAGCCACATTCTGACTAGCTGTGCAATACAAGTGAATTAAGCAAGGCTGCATATGTCAAGTCTGAATGTGGCTGGAAGTTTGCATATTGCACTTGACTGTTTACTCTCAACACTGGAGAATGCCAAACCTGAACAACCTCATTAAGCCAAATGTGTAAGGAGCTGGGCACAGACTAAAGACTATTGGCCAATGCCCATAAAGGGGAGTCCACTGCTCTACGGGATGTAGACTTTTCCAGCACGGAACATCGGTTGCATCGATATTGTTGTATTTTATTAGATATTTTCTCGCTGTGTTTTATTAATGATTTGCTTGCTTGTCAGTTGATCCTAAAGAATCAATGTTTCCATTCAGTGACAGTAAATAGAGGAAGACATTCTTGCTAGATCTTATGCATACATAAGGCCAAACCCAACAGTGGTAGAACTCTATAATTCCATTGTTCTTATAGTCACTAGTCCCAATGGGCATTGTACACCAGGGGAACCGTCACAACAGGGGATCTTACATGCAATCCTAGGTGATGGGCTGCTGGAATGTTCTTCATTCTTTGAGCTAAAAGCAACTGTTTAAGGGGGAGGGGGCGTACACTTTTGCCATTCAGGGGGTGATCCCACATGTTTAGTTATGGAGTGGGGTGAGTAACTTCGAGGGGAGAGGATCGAGGCTGCGGTGGATGGATGGATGACCTATGGAGTTTTGGAGATCAGTTGTTGGCTCTGCTGGATGCCTCCTTCAACGGTTGAGTGATCTGTCATCTGGATTTGACAATTTTTTTAAGGATTGTTGTTCCTGGATACATGGGTGTTGGTTGTGTTATTTGTCTTTTGGAGGAGCCTGGACTGTGACGACAGGCTATACTGGCGGGAGATACAAAATGTGTGGGCCAACCAAAAGTTGTGAGTATCGCCTGCTACGGGGGCAGTGGACCTATCGGTCCCGGGGAGGTGATCTTGTGGAATGAGGACATTGTATTTTGGCCATCTACCTGGGTTTGTTGTAATACCAGGGACATATGAAATAAAAAATAGTTGCATCGTTAACCTGCCTAGGTGATTATTACAACCCTCAACCTCAGATCTTCACAGTCTGAATATCAGGATTGTCATTTTGCTATTTATCTAAAGAGAACATAAAATAAGTAGAGTTGTGCAAATTTATTTGCATGTCCCATTTCATCGGCCGTGACAGTGGTCTGTGGCCAATGAAAGAAAGTGGGATTACTGCCTCTTACCTGCTGACATCCACCACTCATCTTTCATTTGCTGGCCTGGTGCGGTGTCACACGTGTGTCATGCCACAACGATGACATTGCTCCAGGCTGGCTAAACAAAAGAAGACTGACTCAATTTAGAGCCAACTCAAAAATAAGACATTTTCTTCTTTAAACTGTGCACTTCCCTTTTTCCACAGTGAGGATTAGCAGAATAACCCTTGCTACTGTTCCTCACAAATAACCTCGCTTCCCTATTTCAGCATTTCTGATAATATATTCGTTTAGGAAAAGAAAATTCTATGGCTCCTAAAGAGGGTAAAGTCTAGTAGAATCAATTTGACATGAAAAGTGTGATGTTTGTTTGAAACAAAGAAATAACTGTGATAATGGGAAAAACAACTTTGAAAACAGGGCAGAATTGTTCTATAAGTAGATTACATGTTTCACCAAATAGCACATTCACATTATTTAGGCAACTAAGCAACCTAATAGGCTTCTCTGCGTCTGGTTTACAGGTCAGCGCTGCTACTTGTATACTTTATGATGAACTTCTGCTGTATGTTGCAGGTTTGCTATGTGCAGGCAAGATAAGATGGTGCTGGAAATATGAGAAAACTTATGATCATCTCCTTATCATCTACTGTCATGACTCAAAGATCTCTAAATTTGTGTTTGGACAGAATTGGGTTTCCTGACGATTCTGAAGAATTATTTGATTTTTACTTTTAAAAAGTTTGTTATTTCGCCAACACCCTTCTTAAATATTGTAGTTCAAAGTCCAATGTGTCAAATAAAAATTATAGTTGCCTCTCATTCCAGAGATCTCTGCGCCGGGTCTCCCGACACTTGCATGACATTGTTCTAGCACGTGAGGGCTGAAGCCTATTAGTGACCGCTAACTACCTGCAGTGGTCATGTTGCTTATCTTGACACTGGCGTTGCTGGAATAATGCCAGTGCGGGAGATGAGTATACATTTTTTTTCCCATTTTACAATGGGGACAACAGCATTTAATAATGGATAACCTCTTTAACCTGTGTAAAGAGGCAAGTAATTTGGAGGAAGGAATCCCAGGTTCAATAATTACAGCTGAAAGCTCAGACATGCACTATACGCTGATCAAGTATACTCTAACAAAACATTCAGCCACATCACTCAGGGTATGTTTCCACGTAGCGGAAACTGTTGTGAATACTCTGGAGGCGACTTCTGAGCTGGGGCTCCCTCCAGTGGTTGCTGAGGGTAATGAACTGATTGCTGAATGGCCTTCAGCTGGCTCTGAATGGTCTGATATAAGTGACCTGAACTCCCTTCAGCCTTGCCGGTAATCAATTGTTCTTCCTGGTCTTGCTTGGAGCTCAGCTTGCATTCCTGCTCTCTTTCAGTTAAGTGATTTGTTGTTTTTTTTTTTTCTCTGGATGGATATTCCTTGCTTGTTTGCTGCTTAGCAGTAGACTTCAGCCTGGTCCCCTTTTGAGGCCTGGCTCTGCAATTGTGCTCTGTTTGTGTTTGCACTTTTGCTCTGTTCCTATGTCACTTTTTATTTGCTGAATTGCTGTGTGTTACACCAGAGATCTGATTTAGGTAATAGAGATCGTGTGATCTCAGGTTTTTTGTTAATCAGAAGTGTTGGTATTTTTGTCTGGTTTTTTTTGGGTTGCAGTCAGAATTCTTTCCTATACTTTTCTATCTAGACAGATTGGGCCCCAGCATTTGCTCATTCTATTTTCTGTCTGTGTTCGTATTTTCTTCTGGTCTAACCGCCATTACATGTTTGGGGGCTTCCTATTTCTTTGGGGAGTCTGCTACGGGGCAGATAGTATTCATCTTTCTGCCTTTAGGTTTAGTTATCTCTCCGGCTGTGAGGAGGCGTCTAGGATCACTGTAGGTACGCTCCACGGCTACTTCTAGTGTCCAAAGCGCAGACAATCTGGTACATGGAAACGTACCCTAAGGCACCAGCATGATGTCCTAAGCTACAATACATAGGGAAAGAGCCCTTAAAAGGACTTTCTCAGTTGTCTTGAGGAGCACCACACTCCCTTGCCTCCTGGCTTGCTGCTTGTTGGGCAGAGGTATGGTCCTGATTGATTGACGGTCAAGACCAGCACCATGGTCATCCAACTACCCAGAAGTGTGCGCTCTCTGATGCTGTAAACATAGGATCTTTGCGTCTACAACACTAGGGGAGCGCAATGGGCACTGAAGCGATCTTAATTCAGGTATCCGGATAATTTCAGAGAAGAGCTAACAATCACTGTATCAAAGAGCATGTAAGTGCTGTGCTACCTACCTAAAGACTGACCACCATCGATAGACTGTGGATGGTAACCTAGACAATGAGCATCATATTAATAATAAGCTCCATTCTTGAGATTATAGAATATGTTTAAAAAAATTAATGAATTGAAAAACTGCCTGTTTTTACCATTTGATTTTTAAAACACTTTGCAATTTTTCCCATCATAGGTAAAAATTTATGTAGGTCATAGAACACCTACAGTATGTACAACTATACATACAGTGGGGAAAAAAAGTATTTAGTCAGCCACCAACTGTGCAAGTTCTCACACTTAAAAAGATGAGAGAGGCCTGTAATTGAAATCGTAGGTAGGCCACAACTATGAGAGTCAAAATGGGAAAGCAAATTCAGAAAAACACCTTGTCTGATTTGGCAAGATTTTTTTTGCAAATTATGGTGGAAAAAAAGTATTTGGTCAATAACAAAAGTTCATCTCAATATTTTGTTATATATCCTTTGTTGGCAATGACAGAGGTCAAACGTTTTCTGTAAGTCTTCACAAGGTTGGCACACAGTGTTGGTGGTATGTTGTATTCCTCCATGCAGATCTCCTTTAGAGCAGTGATGTTTTGGGCCTGTCGCTGGGCAACACGGACTTTCAAATCCCTCCAAAGGTTTTCTATGGTGTTGAGATCTGGAGACTGGCTAGGAAACTCCAGGACCTTCATATGCTTCTTACGAAGCCACTCCTTCATTGCCCTGGTGGTGTGCTTGGGATCATTATCATGTTGAAAGACCCATCCACGTTTCATCTTCCATGCCCTTGCTCATGGAAGGAGGTTTGCACTGAAAATCTCATGATACATGGCCCTATTCATTCTTTCATGTACACAGATCAGTCGTCCTGGTACCTTTGCAGAGAAACAGCCCCAAAGCATGATGTTGCTACCCCCATGCTTCACAGTAGGTATGGTGTTCTTTGGATGCAACTCAGCATTCTGTCTCCTCTAAACACAGCGAGTTTTGTTTCTGCCAAACAGTTCTACTTTGGTTTTATCAGACCATATGACATTCTCGAAAAACCAAAACAGGCAGAGATGCCTGCCTGTCTAACTAGGCCTTAATATAAATGCACTAACAGGGTGCAGCGGACCCAAGTAAAATGGCAACTGCACAGGTGCAATAATACCAAATAAGACAGACAACCTTCAATGAGGGATTGGCCGTGTGGCACACCAGTGCAAACTAATAATCCGTATGTGGCATGTTTACACAAGGAATGCAGAGCATCTGGTCCACAGCCTATTACTGACCTCCCTAAGGCGGGCTTCCCAGTGCTAACTATGTTGCATCCTGTGTGAACAGAGGCCACAGTTTACAGAACCAATTTGGGCCCAACTGCAGCCCGAAAAAAATATAAAGTGCACAAAAACATATAAATATATGTAAGGTATTGGTTGATATTCTGGCCATAATATGTAAACTGGCAACCCCATCAAGGGTCCTTACACTTGCCAGTCCTACTCTAGCATAAAAACCACAAAAAGAGGAAAAAACCTCCAATATTCAAGAAAAAACAAAAACAGGCAGAGATGCTTACCTGTCTAACTAGGCCTCAATACAAATGCACTAACATTGTGCAGCGGACCCAAGTAAAATGGCAACTGCACAGGTGCAATAATACGAAAGGAGACAGCCAGCCTTCAATCAGGGATTGGCCGTGTGGCACACCAGTGCAAAAACATAATTTGTATGTGGCATGTTCACACATTGAATGCAGTGCATCTGTTTCACAGCCTATTAATGACGCCCTAAGGCAAGCTGCCCAGTGCTAACTATAATGCATCCTGTGTGAACAGAGGCCACAGTTTACAGAACCTTTTGGGCCCAACTGCACCCTGAAAAAAATATAAAGTGCACAAAAAACATATAAATACAGTGCCTACAAGTAGTATTCAACCCCCTGCAGATTTAGCTGGTTTGATAAGATGCAAATAAGTTAGATCCTTCAAACTGCAAACGAGAGTAGGATTTATTAACAGAAGCATAAATCTTACAAAACAAAAAGTTATGTTGCTCAGTTGAATTTTAATAAATTTTAAACATAAAAGTGTGGGTCAATTATTATACAACCCCTATGTTTAATATTTCGTGGAATAACCCTTGTTTGCAATTACAGCTAATAATCGTCTTTTATAAGACCTGATCAGGCCGGCACAGGTCTGTGGAGTTATCTTGGCCCACTCCTCCATGCAGATCTTCTCCAAGTTATCTAGGTTCTTTGGGTTTCTCATGTGGACTTTAATCTTGAGCTCCTTCCACAAGTTTTCAATTGGGTTAAGGTCAGGAGACTGACTAGGCCACTCCAACACCTTGACTTTTTCCCTCTTGAACCAGGCCTTGGTTTTCTTGGCTGTGTGCTTTGGGTCATTGTCTTGTTGGAAGATGAAATTACGACCCATCTTAAGATCCTTGATGGAGGAGCGGAGGTTCTTGGCCAAAATCTCCAGGTAGGCCGTACTATCCATCCTCCCATGGATGCGGACCAGATGGCCAGGCCCCTTGGCTGAGAAACAGCCCCACAGCATGATGCTGCCACCACCATGCTTGACTGTAGGGATGGTATTCTTGGGGTCGTATGCAGTGCCATCCAGTCTCCAAACGTCACGTGTGTGGTTGTCACCAAAGATCTCGATCTTGGTCTCATCAGACCATAGAACCTTGAACCAGTCTGTCTCAGAGTCCTCCAAGTGATCATGAGCAAACTGTAGACGAGCCTTGACATGACGCTTTGAAAGTAAAGGTACCTTACGGGCTCGTCTGGAACAGAGACCATTGCGGTGGAGTACGTTACTTATGGTATTGACTGAAACCAATGTCCCCACTGCCATGAGATCTTCCCGGAGCTCCTTCCTTGTTGTCCTTGGGTTAGCCTTGACTCTTCGGACAAGCCTGGCCTCGGCACGGGAGGAAACTTTCAAAGGCTGTCCAGGCCGTGGAAGGCTAACAGTAGTTCCATAAGCCTTCCACTTACGGATGATGCTCCCAACAGTGGAGACAGGTAGGCCCAACTCCTTGGAAAGGGTTTTGTACCCCTTGCCAGCCTTGTGACCCTCCACGATCTTGTCTCTGATGGCCTTGGAATGCTCCTTTGTCTTTCCCATGTTGACCATGTATGAGTGCTGTTCACAAGTTTGGGGAGGGTCTTAAATAGTCAGAAAAGGCTGGCAAAAGAGATCATTAATCCACACATGTGAAGCTCATTATTCTTGGTGCCTGAACTACTTCTTAATACTTTAGGGGGACCAAACAGAATTCTTGTGGTTTGAGGGGTTGAATAATAAATGACACTCTGAATTAACTTTTAACATTTAAAAAAAAAAAAAAAAAATTAAAACAAAAATTTTTGCTGCAGTGCATTTCCCACTTCCAGGCTGATCTACAGTACAAATGTCACAATGCCAAGTTAATTCCGCATGTTTCAACCAGCTAAATCTGCAGGGGGTTGAATACTACTTGTAGGCACTGTATATGTAAGGTATTGGCTGATATTCTGGCCATAATACGTAAGCTGGCAACCCGCGTCAAGGGTCCTTACACTTGCCAGTCCTACTCTAGCATAAAAACCACATATGACATTCTCCCAATACTCTTCTGGATAATCCAAATGCTCTCTAGAAAACTTCAGATGGGCCCGGACATGTACTGGCTTAAGCAGGGGGACACGTCTGGCACTGTAGGATCTGAGTTCCTGGCGGCGTAGTGTGTTACTGATGGTAGCCTTTTTTACGGTGGTCCCAGCTCTATGAAGGTCATTCACTAGGTCCCCCGTGTGGTTCTGGGATTTTTGCTCACCGTTCTTGTGATCAATTTGACCCCACGTGGTGAGATCTTGTGTGGAGCACCAGATCGAGGGAGAGTATCAGTGGTCTTGTATGTCTTCCATTTTCCTATTATTGCTCCCACAGTTGATTTCATCACACCAAGCTGCTTGCCTATTGCAGATTCAGTCTTCCCAGCCTGGTGCAGGGCTACAATTTTGTTTCTGGTGTCCTTCAACATCTCTTTGGTCTTCACCATAGTGGAGTTTGGAGTGTGACTGTTTGAGGTTGTGGACAGGTGTAAGTTCAAACAGCTGCCATTACTACAGGCAATGAGTGGAGGACAGAGGAGCCTCCTAAAGAAGAAGTTACAGGTCTGTGAGAGCCAGAAATCTTGCATGTTTTTAGGTGACCAAATACTTATTTTCCACCATAATTTGCAAAATAAATCTTGCCAAATCAGACAAGGTGATTTTCTGGATTTGTTTTCTCATTTAGACTCTCATAGTTGTGTTTTACTTATGATGTCAATTGCAGGCCTCTCTCATCTTTTTAAGTGGGAGAACTTGCACAATTGGTGGCTGACTAAATACTTTTTTCCCCACTGTAGACACTACAGAGTATATTTTAAAAGAAAGACACATCGTTTTGTATCGTAGTGGCAGTATTTATCTGCAATGCATATCAAGAAACAGGAAAAAAAAAATTTCCATAGTTTTTTTAAGATCCTGTAGATTTCTTGCTTCTGTATTGTAATATGTATATACTCATGTATAAGATTTGTGCTGAAAATGCCCCCTCGGCTTATACACGAGTCATAGGGCAGAAACCAGCGGGGGAGGGGATGCCGTGGCAGGAGCCGGTGGCTGGGATCATACTCACCCCTCCCCGTGCCATCGCTGAGGGTCCCTGCAATCCTGCGTTCTCCCAGTCTTCTTGCAGCTCTCCAGCACTGAGCGGTGATGTAATACCCGCTCATTAAAGTCATGTAATATGGACGCGACGCCACTCCCATGGGCGTGGCCTCCATATTCATGACCTTAATGAGCGGTATTACATCACCGCTCAGTGCTGGAGAGCTGCAAGAAGACTGGGAGAACGCAGGATTGCAGGGACGCTCAGCGATGGCACGGGGAGGGGTGAGTATGATGGAGGAGAGGACAAGGAGCACGAGCAGGATGGGGAGGGAGAACGGTGGATGGGGGAAGCATAGAGGAGGACCGGGGGGAGAACGGAGGACGGGGGAAGCATGGAGGAGGACGGGGGGGGAGATCGGTGGACGGGGGAAGCGTGGAGGACGGGGGGGGAGATCGGTGGACGGGGGAAGCTGGAGCAGGACGGGGGAAGCATGGAGCAGGACAGGGGGGAGATCGGTGGAGGGGGAAGCTGGAGCAGGACGGGGGAAGCATGGAGCAGGAGGGGGGGAGATCGGTGGACGGGGGAAGCATGGAGCAGGACAGGGGAGGATGGAGGGCACAGGGGAGCACAGAGCAGGAGGGGGCACAGGAGGACGGAGAAGGAATGGGGGAGCACAGCGGAGGACGGAGCAGGAGGGGGGAGCAAGGAGCAGGACGGGGCAGCACAGAGCAGGAGGGCAGTTTATACACCCGGCTTATACATGAGTCAATAATTTTTTCCCATTTTTTTGTGGCAAAATTAGGGGGGTCGGCTTATACACGGGTCGGCTTATACACGAGTATATACGGTAGACGGAAAGCTTTTGTTGGTGATGAGTGTCACAAGATGGAGTGGTGATTCTCAAAGCTAAATAAACAGCCATAGCAACATCATGTAATAGTGTCCATTCATTGTGGAGCAAATCAAATAACTTTCTATATTTTTAGATTAATTTCTATGAGATGCAACAATTCTGTGGTTAATCTGTATGTTTGAAAGTACTAGACTAAGAGATCTGGGCAGCTTTTTCTACTAAGCATTCCTACATGCAAATAATGTTTGTAATTGTTATAATTCTGCCATTTCACAAAACAATCAATTTAATCCTATTTTTATATATATTTGAGTGAAGGGATTATCCGCATACCTCATATTGATGACCTATCCACAGGATAGGTCATCAGTGTGAGGTGCAGAGTTGGTGTGAATTGTTTTGCACATCCCATTCCATCGGCCATGAGGGTCTTCTGTGGTTGTGGAATGGAGAGTGAGTGCCACCTCTTCCTGCTGCAAATCCCAGCAAATCTGCTGTTTTCTCCAATGGTGGTTCAATGTAAACACATGAAATGGAGCTATAGAGCTTCATTCAATGTGTGACGCTGCCTGTTAATGTACAACAGCTAATATTCTTTTGAATAAAAGTTATTCTGCAGCACCCAGCAGCAGCCACTACGCATTGCAGCAAATAACAGCTGATCTATGAGTATGTCCCCACCACAGTGGCCCAACACAAACATTACACTTTCCTGTGTGTCCATTCACATCATTTCATATCTACTACTGAGCTGGCTTTTGCTGCGCCATTCCATGCACTAAGAATATCAGATCTTGCTTCTTGTTTTACCATTATATACTACTGTGGCTGATTCCTGAGGACACAGACACAGTTGAAGTTGAGACATACCCTCATAACCTTCCAGGATAGTGGCACAGTTTTTCAAATTTAGAACTCTCCCGCTGGATCCAGGACCTTTGGAAGGTAATGGATAAATCATTTAAAATGTATCTGATGATATATGTTTTTGAATCAATTAATAGTACGTGAAAATATACAAGACTGTGTTGCCCAAGAAGAAGATAAAAATGGTAAAACTCTCGGTCAAGCCATATTCAGTAGTGATGAGCAAGCAAGCTTGCCACTGCTTGATACTTGATGGAGCATGAGGGTGCTTGGGTACACAAGTAACTTGATCGAGTATTGAAGGTGCTCGAGCACCATGCTCGAGTCCTCGCCCCACGTTTTGCTGCTGTTAGGCAGCCAATAGACATGCGGGGATTGCCTACCATAGACAGTAATGCCGTAGTTATGTTGGCTACTGGCAATACTGTGATTGGCCAGCCGCATTGCGTCATCGGGTCTTATATAAGTCATCAGAAGTCATCAGTCACATCAGAAAGTTTGCAGGCATATATTATATACCTAATTTAAAATGTGCAAGGTATGCGACCCTCGCTCATAATTTTTAGACAGTAAACAGGCGGCCCTTGCTCCAAATTTTTAGAGGGTCATCATGTGGCCCTCGCTTTTTTCAGGTTGTGTGTGATACCCTCCTTCATAATTTTGACAGCATGTGTATGAAGCCTACCTATAAAATTCTCTTTGTTATGGACTGACATCAGTTGGAGTAGTGGTATTGCAACCACCAGGCGAGCATACGGCAACACGTAGCGTAGTAAGGAATAGCCAGAGGTCAGTACACAGGAGCAGCAGTATAGTTGAAGGATCAGTTGGTTGTATAGTAAGGAATAGCCAGAGGTCAGTACACAGGAGCAGCAGTATAGTTGAAGGATCAGTTGGTTGTATAGTCAGGAATAGCCAGTTGTAGGTACACAGGAGCAGCAGTATAGTTGAAGGACTCACAGGTTGTGTAGTCAGGAATTTCCAGAGGTTGGTACACAGGAGAAGCAGTACAGTTGAAGGATCAGCAGGTTGCGTAGTAAGGAGTAGCCACTGGTCGGTAAACAGGAGCAGCAGTATAATCTTGGATGAAGCAGCAGGTGAAAGGGGACCTTGACTAAGGCCGGGACAACACATGCGAGAAACTCGCACGATTGTCATGCGAGTCTCTCACATGAACACCCGGCACTACCACTGGCACTCGGACCGGAGCGTGTGGCTGCATGTATTTCTGTGTCGGGTGTTTATGCGAGAGACTCGCACAAGAATGGTGCGATTTTCTCGCATGTGTGATCCCGGCCTAAAGGCTGGGAGCTCAATAATTTCACAAGGAAGGAAGTGCAATGCCAGCTTTAAATAGATTGTTCAATCAGGAGATTACAGGGTGGAGCCAATCAGCAACTCAGGGTGGAGACAATCAGAAACAACACAGTTACTAGTCTGGGTTAGGAAGGAACTGTGCAGCGACCTAAATAGCTCAAAGGGACGAGCTGATGCCTGTTGCACAAAAGCTGCTGGGTTCGAGTCCTGACACTCTTATATATATATATATATGTGTATACCCCCCCAAGGGTAAATATTTTTCCACCATTGCACATAGTCTCATATGCTTTACGAGTCTAGGAGTCCTACTCCTTAAAAATGGGAAAAAATGTTTTCTGAGGTCCTCCTCTACAAGTATTGCAGTCTCTCCTTCTAATTTTTGCCAGCCCTTGCACTTAGTACATAGACTTTATGAGTCTAGGAGTCCCACTACCTAACAATTTTAACAGAATATGTATGAGTTCTTCATTTTTGTCTAATACAGGGTGTATTGGAGTCCTTCCTTCTAATTGTTGGCAGTTCTTGCATTGTCCATATAGGCTTTGTGAGTTTCAGAATCTCTCCTTCATAAATTAAGCAGGATGTGTCTGACCATGTCACACACACCACATGCCCAGATAAAGTAGTAAAATGTAAAAATTACATTTCCCAGTGACTACTGTTGGGTTTATCTTTATGTCCCCTTCTACTATGTCATTTGCTGAAGTCCTAGGTGACGGGTAAATATGGTGAGAGAAGGCCCGGCTATTAAGGGGAGGAGGAGGGTTTTTTTCTCTTTTTAATTTTGCCTTTTATAGAAATACAGGAAAAAATGTTTCTTAACATTTGTTACTGTAAAATCCATTTTATCTTCCGTTTTGTATGTTTTATTGTCAGTCCATAAAAGTAATGTAATACTCTGACAACATGGTCCCAACAGCGACCTGGGAGACAGAGATGCTTCCAGGCATTTTCACCATGATGTTCCCATTCCATTTGAGCGCTGTTTCCATCCATCTCAGCGATTTTCCTGCCTACCCAGCCCTCTTTTTAAGGTCTTCCAGAAAGATGCTGAAGTTTTCCATTGACTTCGATTATACTCGTTACTTGAGTTGAGTCTGTCCGAGCGTCCGACCTGCTTGATTGGAGTACTGAGCACTTGAGCATTTTAGTGCTTGGTCATCACTAGTATTCAACATGCCAAGTGTGTTTTATGAGGTTTATGGATTGTGGCAAGTGCGTACTTTTATGAGATTAAATGCATATATCATACTACTTTCACATCACCTATATCAATGGATGAAGGGATCTTAAGCATCAGTGTGCAGTGCAGTGCGCTGAGGGTAAGTGATCCTGGAATTACATCTGTGTCTAAAGCCCCCGTCTCACATAGCGATATCGCTAGCGAGATCGCTGCTGAGTCACTAGTTTTGTGACGCAGCAGCGAGCTCACCAGCGATATCGCTGTGTGTGACATTCAGCGAAGATCAGCCCCCCTGCCGGGTATCGCTGATCGTCGCTGAAAGGCCAGGACATTTTTTTGATCGCTGGTCTCCCGCTGACAGGCACGCATCGCTGCGTGTGACAGGCGGGACACCAGCGATCCGCTGGTAACCAAGGTACACAGCGGGTTTCCAGGCGCGGGGCTGTGCCTAGAAACCCGCTGTGTACCTTGGATACCAGCGCCCTGATGCAGGGAGCTGGTAACCAAGGTACACAGCGGTTTTCCAGGCACCGCGCAGCGCCTGGAAACCCGATGTGTACCTTGGTTACCAGCTCCCTGCATCAGGGCGCTGGTATCCAATGTACACTGCGGGTAACTAGCGATGTTACCCGCAGTGTCCTTGTGCTGATCGCTGCCTGAGCTGCCTGTTTGGCAGCTCAGCAGCGATAATATAGCGATACACCAGCGATCCTGATCGTTGTCGGGATCGTTGGTGTATCGCTATGTGAGACCCAGCCTTAAGACTAGACTTCACAGCTGCACTACAGGAGTGAGGAAATTGTATGGACATCCATTGTAACAAACCCTTACCATTTTCTCTCTGTGGTAGAGTAAGGTGAGTGATCTGTAGTGGGGACTTGTTGATGCCACTTTGAACAGTGGGTATCCACAGGATTTATTATATTTGTTTCTTAAATGGCATTGTCTCTATTCTGCAGATGGAGGTTACAAGGGTGAGATCAACAAGAATAGCTTTAAATTCAAGAATTACTTATAGCACTGTTCACTAACATAATCTTTGAGGTGTTATCAAGAGGTACTTTACAAGAAAGCATTGTACAATTAATTTATAAATCATAGTCAAAGGAAAAGCAACGTTTCCCATTCTAGAGAATTGCAGTTAAACTAAGTGCTCTATACCAGCCAAGCATATAACCTCTCATGGCAGAATAAAACATATATCAGTAAAATGATTTGAGTCAATGGCTTTAAAAAAAAAGTACAAGTTATAGAAACACCTCAACATTGAAAATGCAACACGAAGATGGAAAAGTGAATTGAGCTGGGGTATACATGTGTGGCCACCCCCTCTAATAGACAGTAAATGGAGTGGTGGAAATAAGTGCATAATTCCACTCTTTTCACATGGACCTTCGTTCTGATGTTTGATTGGAGTCCCCATGGTCTGACCCCTACAGATCATATATTTATCACCCATACTATGGATAAGTGATAAATGTGGGTGTGATAACCCCTTTAAACCCTTTGGAACCTGTCAGCGGATTATTGCAGACCAAATCAGACCGGCTCCTGCATTCTAAACATCTTTGTTCTACACTGAGACACTGTGGCATTTTAGAGGAAAGCAGAGTTGAAAGCGTGGCTAGCGACGAGGTGATCAGTGCAAAAGGAAGGTCCACATTGGCTTCTCCGTGCCCATTCAGCTAGGCTGATAGGAACCTCCCTATACACACACACACAAGGAGAGACCTAGATGACCTGCCTATTGGACTAATGTAGTCACTTTTTCCCCAACTGTGCTTTCAACTGTTTTTCTCTGAAACACCGCAGGGTTTCAAAGTAAAACATAGATTTATAGAATTGAAAAGCCGGTCTCTGATGCATGTTGTCCGTTATTCAGATAGCATGAATTAGCTGACAGTTTCCTTTATATATACCACCAGTAACATTGATAACATAACAATAGGGTATGACCTCAAACTTGGTGGACGCTTCTTCTAGGGACTGGTGGGGGTCTATGTGTTAAAACTCCCACCAATTCCTAGAACAAAAAGAACATAATACTAGGTAATGTACAGTGGTCCCTTCGGTCTTTCACAAATGCAGCTCAATTAGCCAACCTGGCACTGTGTAGTTATTCCCAAATTGATAACGGCACTGTAGGGCCAGCTCCAAGCTCTGTATCCTCCTGACCAGATGGGGACCCTCTGCTCAGAAGGACCTTCTTCTATATCTGTGATGGGTGAGAAAGTTCCATTTATCCTATAGCCACTAATGTTCTGTCTACCCCCGATATTGTACACACATACAACAGAAAATAAGTTTACTTATAGATTGTGCACATGACTATGATGACCTCTATCATATAGCTGCAATATGAACATTATTTCTGGTCCGTGAGGATTTAAACATCATTTTGTGGCTCATTACTTACCACTGTGGTTTATGAGATGATACATGTGTAAAGGGACGACCGTGAGGCCTATGCAATTAGAGTCAGAGTCCCAAATCACGTCAAACAGTTCTGCTTTATTTTCCTCCGGACACAGCACATCCAAGACACCATAAGCACGTCTTAAACGATACCAGCAATACATTCTTCACAACTCTGCCCCTTTTTCTCTGCTACACCAGAATGGACCACTAAGTATTGACGGGAAGAGGAGCCCGGTGAAAACGGCACTTCGATCTCTTCCCATGGAGACACTTCAATCCAGTATAGAAAGACACATCTACTAGGTCGTCCACCCCTCTCTGGTTATCCTGCCCGGATACTTCTGATGGCCCACTCGCTACTACGCTTCAGCACGACCTCTTCTGCTGAGCGTTCCCACAGTGGTTCTTCCACCGGACTACTGCTACGTAAACCCACTCTCTTTGGGCTCACGTTTTCCACGGTGAATCCTTCACCAACTTCTTCAGGGGTTGCTGGTCCCCTCTTCTTTCTACCCTATGCTCAGGGCCCAGGAACGTGGATGTCCTCACACTAGCAAGGTCCACCACCGACTGATCTCCGCTAAGAGGAAACCTTCCTGACAGATTCCCGCTTGGAGGCAATCTTTCCCTAGCAACAAGTCCCTAACTATTGTCCCTAATGGACTGGATGTGCTCAATGCCCCATCTAGTGACCAAACCCAATTACTGCTTTGACATATTTTTATAACATTCTAACTGGATCTCTAACGTGCCCCATTAGTGATCCCTCGCAAGCTACACTTAACCCAAATATACACTACCTTTCTAGTGCCCTCCTCTGGTGACCCCTAAGATGCACCATTTACCTATAACACTACCCCACATATTTATATATATACATAACATCATACAAGGCATACATATACACAAGTACAATTAAAGGGGATGAAACCTTAAAGGGTTAATACCCTTCACCTCCTTACACATGATACATGGGAACATTTGGGTATTTTTAATCTTAGTGTATGTCTCTTTGCATTTATGTTATATTGGATGATTAAAGGCTAAGTTTTATTATACTCACCATGCTACTAATATTTTGATTAAGTGAGGTGTATAGGAGGTCCCATACACATTAGGGTCTTTGACCCATTTTTCATTTGTTATTTTACTGTACTTCAAGCTCTCACTAGACCAGAAAAATGCTGATGCAGCCTGGCAGACATAGAAACACAAATTAACACGATGTCAGATTGTCAGTAGCTTCAAGCACTAATAACATGAGGCTAAATTTAGCAGTAATATTTTGTATATATCCAGGGAGCCTGCAGGCAAAGTGCAGCACATATACAGACTGCATGTTTTCTGGACGGGGATTATCACAGCCAGGAGCAAGACCAAGTTGGACTTGCAGGAGTGAAAAGCAGCTTCATGGCAAGGAAGAAAAAAACATTTAGAACACTGTTATTAAATTGTCACTGGCTTTCCTGAGGAAATGTCCAAGGATTCCTCGATTTCTGACCCTGAACGTCCACAAGAAGGAATGGACTTTACTGATCTATATCCAGATCATGGATCCCCGAATAATTCTCAATACATGGTCAAAAAGCTGATAGTGGGCTAGGCCAAACATGTGGTAAAGGCAAATCCATGTTGCCAACAACCCCGAGACTTATATCAAAAGGCAGGGTGAGAAGGTCATGCCATGAATTAGTGTACAAGTAAAGGTAATTTATACAATGTGAATGAAACAACAAGAATCACAGACAATAGGAACAGGAAAATGACCAGGAAATTCTCACAAATGCTCTTAACTAGGAATGGGGATTGTCAGGACCTAAGCCCAGCAGCTCTTGTGCACCAGGCGGCAGCTTCATTCTGAGCTATTCAGCTCGCTGGACAGTGCCTTGCTAAATCAGATACTAGTACCTGTGTTGTTCCTGATGTCTTCACCCTGAGTGTCTGATTGTCTCCACCCCAAGTTACTGATTGGCTCAACCCTGTGATCTCATGATTTAACACTCTACTTAAATCTGGCACTGTACTTCCTTCCTTGTGAGATAATTGAGCTCCCAGCCTTTAGTCTAGCTTCTTTCCAACTGCTGCTTATCCTCAAGATACTACTGCTGCTACCTTGTACCGACCTCAATTTCCTGACTACGATACCTGCTTATCTTCCCAACTATACTACTGCTCTGTGTACCGGACTCTGGCTATTTCCTGACTATGTTACCTGTTGGTGCTGCCCCTAGTGGTTGCCTTGCCATATCACTACTCCAACTCAGGTCAGTCCATAACAGAATAATGTCGTACAAAAAATGGAGTCTGTTGCAGCCATGCTGAGGCAACAAGATGCTGAACTTCACAATTCTGGTGCCACATACCAAGAAAAATTTTCTAAGTTGCAAACACAGGCGTTGGGTCAGCAAAAGAAAATTATTGAGTTGCAGAGGCAACTTCTGGATTTGCGCAACTCAGGCCCGGAATCAAATGCACTTTTGCCGCTACCTGCGAAGTTCAGTAGATATTGTTATCATTATCATGGATTCCTTAATCAATGTGGTATCTATTTCCAGATGCAACCTTCTCCGTTTAACAGTGACAGGAAAAAGGTTCCTTTCATCATTAATCTCCTGACTGATGAGGCTCTTGTATGGGCCTCACCTTATGTGGAAAATAATTCGAACCTACTGAATGACTTAGTTTCCTTCATCACAGCTATGGATCAAGTGTTTGATGACCCGAATTATTGTGCTACTGCTGAAACCAATAGACAAAAAGAAGGACCAGCACATCTAAGCTAGTGTGAATAGGCGTCAACCAAAGAAAGCATACAAGTTAAAAAGATTAAGGTTTGCACCATAATTTAAGAAGAATGATTACTCTGCATAGGAACTGCATTGCTGCCATAGCAAGTGGGAGAAAAAATTTTAAAAAAGCGCTATATAGTGTATATATGAAATGTACATCTGCAAAAATTGCAATTAAATAAAGGAAGGTTCTTAGCGCATAGATTGGCCAATATATGTGTGCCCAATTGCCATGTCAAGGCGTCCTTCTTAAAATGGGTCCCTGTCCTGTAATGTCTTGGGCAAAAAAGCCTACAATTTATGGGGCAGGAATGGACCCAATTTATGAAGGACACCTTGACATGGCACTTTTTTTTACTGGCACTTGCAGTTTACTATTATTCTTTTTGCAACAGAGTATTTTTGGTTTTACTGTGCTTTTTTGTGTTTTCAGTCTTCTGGTGGAGTGAACAGTGTCTTTACAGGCCTGTTCACTGTGTGCAGGTCTTATGTGTTTTTGATTTAACCATTTGTTTTCTTGTTTCTACAAGAGTAGGGAGTTTTCCACCCTTTCCCTTATGAGCCCTGTACATATAAGCTGCTCTATGCTGTGTCCACATGGGACTTAACCTTTCTGAATCCTGCTCATACAGGTACTATTGCCGGGGTCGTATCGACAAACACTCGTCCTTCAGTCACTCCAAATTAGATTATAAGCATGGGTTAACACGTTTAAAGAATGAGTCAGACAATAGGCTGGTTCAAACTTCAGAGCATGCTTAGAGGGCTGTATGCAGGCACCAATCTCAGCAAAGTTCTGTTCTTTATTTCTGAGAGCATGAGATTACATACACAGGATGTCAGGGTGAGTAAAAGGGTGGACGAGAGGGAGGGGGGTAAGCTATAGATGTTTCCCTATATGTACATGTCCAGCATCTGGCCATCTTAAATTGGTCCTTTGATCTTCTTCTAAGTCCTCCTTTCAACGTGTCATCCTTAAGTTTCGTTTCCTAAGAATCGATTCTGGTTTCCTTGTACATCACGTGGTTTCTCAGTTCGAGTTATAGTTAGTGTTTTACAGTGGTAGGACACAAGGTGGAGACAGACACCAGTGCATTTTCGGAGA
>JARQOD010000002.1:567401417-567716173 GCA_033576555.1 Oophaga sylvatica | reverse complement strand
CTCTCTGTCCTCATTTTCTGCTCAGGCTTTCGTTGATTCTGGAGCAGCTATTAACCTGATGGATTATGATTTTGCTAAACGTTGTGGGTTTCCCTTGATACCCCTACAGAAGTCTATTCCCCTACTAGGGATCGATTCTACCCCTTTGGCTGAGAATAAACCCCAGTTTTCTACTCAGGTGATAATGAGGGTTGAACCTGATCACCAGGAGTGCTGCAAATTTTTGGTTCTGTATAATCTGCATGACATTATCGTGCTGGGTTTCCCTTGGTTACAGTCTCATAATCCTGTTTTGGATTGGAAATCTGTGTCTGTAACCAGTTGGGGCTGCCAATGTGTTAATACCAACACTCCTGTTTTTTCTGGCTCCCCCCAGGCTCAGGATGTTCCTGACTTTTTGATTGATTTTTCTGATGTGTTTAGCGAAAGTAAATCTGCATCCTTGCCTCCCCATAGGAGCTATGACTGCGCTATTGAATTAGTGCCTGGTAGTAAATTCCCTAAAGGTCGCCTTTTTAACTTGTCTGTACCTGAACATGACGCTATGCGGTCTTATATCAAGGAATCATTGGAGAAGGGTCATATCAGACCATCCTCTTCACCCTTAGGTGCCGGTTTTTTCTTTGTGGCCAAAAAAGATGGTTCATTAAGGCCGTGTATTGATTATCGTCTCTTGAACAATATTACTGTGAAATATCAATACCCGTTACCCTTGATTTCTGACCTGTTTTCCAGGGTGAAAAACGCTACTTGGTTTACCAAGCTTGACCTCAGGGGGGCGTATAACCTTATTCGCATTAAGCACGGGGATGAATGGAAGACGGCATTCAATACCCCTGAAGGGCATTTTGAGTACCTAGTGATGCCCTTTGGGCTCACTAATGCTCCTTCCGTCTTCCAGTCCTTCATGAATGACATTTTCAGGGATTTTGTGGACAAATTTCTGATTGTTTATTTGGATGATATCTTGATTTTTTCTAATGACTGGGACTCTCATGTGAAACATGTTCGAACTGTGTTCCAGATTTTGAGAGAGAATGCTCTGTATGTGAAGGGATCAAAGTGTCTTTTTGGCGTACAGAGGATCTCATTTCTGGGATTCATTTTGTCCCCATCTGTTATCGAAATGGACCCGGTCAAGGTTCAGGCCATCTGTGATTGGGTCCAACCTACTTCATTAAAGGCTCTTCAGAGATTTTTGGGTTTTGCCAATTTTTATCGTAAATTTATTGGTAATTTCTCGGTTATTGTTAAACAATTAACTGATTTGACCAGAAAAGGTTCTGATGTGGTGAATTGGCCTCCGGAGGCAGTCTCTGCGTTTCAGGAACTTAAGCAGAGATTCACTTCTGCTCCTGTTCTACGACAGCCTGATGTTTCTCTGCCATTTCAGGTGGAGGTTGATGCCTCTGAAATTGGGGCAGGTGCCGTTTTGTCCCAAAAAGATCCAGAGACCTCTAAAAGTAACCCTTGTGCCTTTTTCTCTTGAAAATTTTCTCCTACTGAACGTAATTATGACGTGGGTAATCGGGAGTTATTGGCCATGAAGTGGGCTTTTGAAGAGTGGAGACATTGGCTGGAGGGAGCCAAACATCAGGTGGTGGTCCTTATGGACCATAAGAATCTGGTCTATCTGGAATCTGCCAAGCGACTCAATCCTAGACAGGCCAGGTGGGCCTTGTTTTTCACACGTTTTAATTTTGTGGTTTCCTTTCTTCCTGGCACTAAGAATGTTAAGGCGGATGCCCTCTCGAGGAGTTTCCTTGCGGACTCTCCTGAGTTATCTGATCCTTCTGTTATTTTGAAAGAGGGTGTAGTTCTTTCCGCCATCTCACCCAATTTGAGACTTGCTCTGGAGGGGTGTCAGGAGGATAGGCCCGAGTGCTGCCCTGTTGGAAAATTGTTTGTCCCGGACCAGTGGAAAAAGAGTGTGATGTCTGAGATTCATTGTTCCGCATTGGCTGGGCATCCCGGAATTTTTGGTACCAGAGACTTGGTTAGTCGGTCCTTTTGGTGGCCTACCTTGTCTCGTGATGTCAGGGAATTTGTGCAGTCCTGCGGGAATTGCTCTCGCTCCAAGCCTTGCTCTCGCTCTAGTGGTTTGTTGATGCCATTGCCTGTGCCCAAGAGACCATGGACCCATATCTCTATGGATTTCATTTCCGACCTTCCTGTTTCTCAGAGAATGACCACCATCTGGGTAATTTGTGATAGGTTTTCCAAAATGATACATCTTGTGCCATTACCTAAGTTGCCTTCCTCCTCTGAATTGGTGCCGTTGTTCCTTCAGCACGTGGTTCGTTTACACGGCATTCCTGAGAACATTGTGTCTGACAGAGGAGTCCAGTTTGTTTCCAGATTTTGGAGGACTTTTTGTTCTAAACTGGGTGTTCAATTGTCTTTCTCCTCGGCATTTCATCCTCAGACCAATGGTCAAACTGAGAGAACAAACCAGACATTGGAGACTTATGTTAGATGCTTTGTGTCTGCTGATCAGGATGACTGGGTCTCTTTTTTACCTTTGGCTGAGTTTGCTCTTAATAATAGGGCTAGCTCTGCCACTTTGATGTCTCCGTTTTTCTGTAATTCTGGGTTTCACCCTCGATTTTCTTCGGGACAGACGGAGGCTTCTGTCTGTCCAGGTGTTGACTCTGTTGTGGAGCGTATGCAACAGATTTGGGACCAGGTAGTGGAGAGGTTGTCCCTCTCTCAGGAGAAGGCCCAGCGGTTTGCTAACCGGCATAGGACTGATGGTCCTCGGTTTAAAGTGGGGGACTTGGTCTGGTTGTCCTCAAAGAATATTCCTATGAGAGTAGCATCTCCTAAATTTAAGCCTAGGTTCATTGGACCTTATAAGATCATGGAGATTCTTAATCCTGTTTCTTTTCGTTTGCTTCTTCCAGGGACATTTAAGATCCATAACGTGTTCCACAAGTCCTTGTTGAAGAGGTTTGTTGAGCCAGTGGTTCCTGCTGCTGTGCCTCCTGACCCTGTTTTGGTTGAGGGCAATCTGGAGTATGTGGTTGAGAAAATATTAGATTCTCGTTTTTCTAGACGGAAACTCCAGTATTTGGTTAAGTGGAGAGGTTATGGTCAGGAAGACAATTCTTGGGTGTTTGCTTCGGACATCCATGCTAGGAGACTCATCCGTGCGTATCATAGAACTCATCCTGACCGACCTGGTTGCTCAAATGAGGGTTCGGTGACCCCTCCTCAAGGGGGGGGTACTGTTGTGAATGGGTTTGAGATGAGTTCTGAGCAGAGACTCCCTCTGGTGGTTACAAGCGGTACTGGTCTGTTCAGTGAAGATTGTGAGGACTGGGAATCAGGTGTTACTGATTGGTCTTATATAAGGGAGTCACCTTCCCATCAGGGTTGCCGGTGATCAATTGTTCTGGTCTGAATCCTTTATTCCAGTTTCCCTTGTAGCCTGCTGTGTCGTGTCTGCATCTCCTGCTAACAGATAAGACATTTTCTTCTTTTGTGTTTGTGCTATATTTTTGCATTTTGTCCTGCACTTCTGTGGGGGCCTTCAGGGTCCCCTCCGGGGGCTTCTACCCTCTCAGTTTTGTTCAGCCACTGATGTTTGTACTTTTGCTTTTGCCAGTTTTTTCAGTGGCTGCTGTTTTGATTTTGTTACACCAGAGAACTAATTTAGGTGGAAGAGGTCGTGTGATCTCAGGTATTTTTGAAATTAGTAGAGTTGGCGCTTTTCAGGGTTTTCTGGGATTGCAGTAAGTACCCTTCCTATCCTTTTCTATTTAGTTAGTTTGGGCCCCAACGTTTGCTCATACTATTTTCTTTCTGTGTCAGTATTTCATCTTGTCTAACCGCCATTACATGTTTGGGGGCTTTCTATTATCTTTGGGGTTCTGCTCCGGGGCAGATAGCTTTCCTATATCTATCTTTAGGTGTAGTTAGTTTCTCAGGCTGTGACGAGGCGTCTAGGACCAACGTAGGAACGCTCCACGGCTGCCTCTAGTTGTGGTGGTTAGTCAGGGTACTGCAATCTCATAGATTCCAACTGCTCTGGTGTATTTCCTTTTTTACCTGCACTCCTCAGCTACCGAAACATAACAGAGTTTGGTGTGCTAGCTGGTCAGGGTCGGTGTCCTAGATGCCCTAGATTACCGGCATAACCGGTGAGGAGTTTGATTGCCGTATTCAGGGTCTGAGCGTTCAGACGCCATAGATTGCGGGTGACTCCCGCGAGGACATTAGCGCATGACCACGTATTATGCTCGCTTAGCAATTAACCGTGTACCTGAGAGCCTGACAGGACACGGTACTTTTTCTCAGCGGCTCTGTGACGTAATAGGGTTCGCTTTAGACGCTAGACAGCGCCCTAGCGTTTTACTTTGCGGCTCACTGAAGTTAAGTGAGTTCGCACCTATCGCCATATAGCGCTGTGGCATCACGTTAGCGGCTCTGGGATTAACAGAGTTCGCACTTACTGCCACAACGCGCTACGGCGTTTATTCTTGCGACTCTGCGGGATAACAGAGTTCGCTACTTTCGCCATCTTATTAGCAGCGGGCTTCGCCTGCACGGTGGACCCCGGGCTGCGAACGCACCTCTCTATTATATCTATTAGGTGCATTCCGCAGACCCTAACAGCATGTCACCACTGTCTGCAGTAGGAAATCAGTCTAAGAAATATCCTAAGAGCGGCAACATTAACAGGAATAGGAAAATTCTGTACAGCTTCTTTGCGAGCGCTGGTCAGATGTCGTTCCCCCCCCCCCGGTGTAATGCAATATCCCAAAAAGATAACTGAAGATTTACAGAATTGCAGTTTATCCTTTGACGCTTTACAACCAGCTTGGTACAGAAACAACATAAGTAATATTGTTGCAATACGACACTGTTTCCTGGAGGGGGCACAAATCAGTAAATCATCAACATATTATAAAAATAACATTGGCAAAATCAATAACTGTAAACTAAGCAGCATATCTGGAACAAAAGTGTATAATATATTATATATATATATATATATATATATTGTACCAGCCAATACATAGAGGGTTAAATCCGGTAGCCGAAGGGGGAAGCTGAAGTTGGAATTTTTACTGGCTACTGATAAGGAACCTTAGCTGCAGAGATGCCGAAGGTGGGGGCTAGGTTTTAACTAAAACACCCCTTGTTACCAGTTTCTGCAATCTCTCCTGAAATGTCCTGGTCTCCTGCACTCGTGGCACACGTCTCCCCTCCCTGTTGTTTGCAGGACGAGCACCCACAACATATATCCTTGCTCCTCTCTTTGCCTGCACTAAATCATGTTGTGCCCCTTGTACTATTCTGGCCAGATCCTCTGCTTTTACTGATCTCCAATCTGGTCCACTTTACTTTCAACTTTTCTTCGTTATTTCCTTTTCTATTCATGTATACACTTGCTAGAATTCTCTCACTAGTCTTGTTTTCTGGGACAAAACCCATTTCTCTTTTCTTAGAGCCCAGAAATAATTCTTTTGGCTCTTCTTCCTTTCCCTGAACTAATATAATTTCCTTTCTCTGCCTGTCTATCCTTACATGCTTTTTTTTTTTTCAATATTTCTGTAAACATACTTCTTACTTCTGCGTCATTGATTTCTGCATTACAGATCCGTTCCTACCAACATAACACTTGTATATCCCATCTATCAGTCTATCGTATCTAGCTTCATCTGCCAATTTTCCTTCTTCTATGTTCCATCCCACATCTGACCAATCATAACAGTTTTCATTCCCTGGGCGGGTGACACAGAGATAAAATATCCCTTTCCCCCCCAAGTCTGGTGCGCTGATCCCTTGAAATCATTTCTATCACAGTTGAATATTTGACAGAAGTCGAACTTAAAGATAACCACAGGGGCTGTAGTATTAACCCAGAAGTTAACCCCAAAGGTGGGCATGCTGGCACTACTGGAGATCAGGATACAGCCCAAAAGGATATGTGTATCAGAAACTTCATGACTGCTGATTAATCTTGTCCTTCTTGCAGTGGGAGGCGTGAATCCAGGTGCTCTTGCCCTCGAGCTTCGGGCAGTAGGGGTGGTCAGGACCACAGTGTAGGGACCCTCAAATCTGGGCTGGAGACAGTCTCTTCTCAAAAACTTTTTCACGTACACAAGGTCACCAGGCGAGAAGTCGTGCACCGTGTCACCTGTAAATTCTGGGAGAGAAGCAGACACTGTAGAGTGGGTGTTAGTTAATTCTTTAGACAAAGCAATCACAAATTTTACTACTTTATCATTGGTTTCAGATAGCTCCTGGTGCCTAATTTCTCCTCTCCTGGGAGGGGCACCCACTGGGAACAAAGGTAGTGCAGTAGCTTCCGGATTAGGAACAGAAGCAGGGGCTAAAGGACCGAGCCCTGGGACAGGGGCCTCAGCAACGGGATTAAAACCTTCTCCCGTTGTCCGGGAGGTTGGCAGTAGGTGCCGGAAGGCATCAGGAGGGAATATAGGCCTGACTGGGTGGTTCCGGGTGTCCCAATATGGCCGCTGGGTGTAGCAAGATGGCTGCTAGGGGTACCAAGATGGCCGCTGGGTGTTGTGGAAAGGTCGTTGTCTGGGGGCGTCCCACTGTTGGGAATGGGAGGGGCATTGGGCTGGGCATTACACCAGGGGCGGCCCGCCCCACAGACACGGCAGGTCTCCGCCCAGGGCGGATTCTGTTCACCACATGCACTACAAGTCCAACCTCCCTTTGTTCTTAGATCGGTGCCATTGTAGGGTGGTGGCTGGGGGCTTGGAACCACAGGCATGAGTGGTACGGCAGCCATTTTAGTTACATCAACAAGATCAGATGCAGAGCATTTTACATATCCGAACAAAGGCTCGGCACCTTCTGAACCTCCTATACCATCTACTTCCCTCCAGTCCTCAATTTTTAAATCATTTGCTACTCTGAGATGTGCCTGAGCCTGATGCAGGAGTCCCTCATCACATAACTCTCCCTGCTTTTTGTCCTACATAATCCTTCCACACTGAAGACTGAAGTCTGCCCGTAGTAGGCAAACCCATCATCTTATACAAACTCCTCACATTATTAACAGCCTTCCTGCCTTCCCGTGACTGAACAAGCTCACTGACTCCCACAGCACCACCCTCTAACTTATGAGGTCTCTCAGATCTAAACATACGCATTATGATTTAACAGAGTGCAATGATCTGTCGCGACTCAGACCACCGGCGCCACTTGCAGGTCACCACCCGTCAATACAGAGTCCCCGCTCCATGTACTGACAAGACAAAGAGCCCTACTCAATCTGTCCCTCTCCTAACTGTGGATGGTGACTTTACAGCACAGTTCGCCGTGACACTCTACACAGTACAGAGTCCCCGCTCCATGCACTGACACTGGGGCTTCTCCTAATGAGGCTCCCCGTGTTAGACAAAGAGCCCCTGCTCAATTTGTCACTTCTCAGATGAAGAGCCCTGGCTCAATTCGTCACTGATAAGACAGAGAATCCTAATCAATCTGTCACTAACTAGACTATCATGTGCGTCTTCTACCCCACTCAACACTTCAAGAATCTAAAATTTGTCCCAACTTTATTCTAACAGTCACAGGAAGGTAGCTATCTACATAAAGGTACAGTGACCGAAGGAGGAGGAAGGTGATGCTGACGCGAGTACACGCAGACATGCGACGTCACTCGGTCTCACTTGCTGGTTCTGAGCGTGGCGTGGGATTGCCTCCGGTCTCACCACTCAACCGGTCACCCACCCAGACCCAAAAAGACAATACAGCTTAAGCCAACAATGACTGGCACACAGGCAAGTGGGACGCATATAAAGTATATGATCAGTCCTCGCACTCAGTCACCACGGGGACCACCGCAAAGTCCTCAGGACGGGTCCGGACGGGCGGCAATCCACTGCCCCACGTTGGATGCGCCAATTGCCGGGGTCATATCGACAAACACTCGTCCTTCAGTCACTCCAAATTAGATTATAAGCATGGGTTAACCGTTTAAAGAATGAGTCAGACAATAGGCTGGTTCAAACTTCAGAGCATGCTTAGAGGGCTGTATGCAGGCACCAATCTCAGCAAAGTTCTGTTCTTTATTTCTGAGAGCATGAGATTACATACACAGGATGTCAGGGTGGAGTAAAAGGGTGGACGAGAGCAGGGAGGTAAGCTATAGATGTCCATATATGTACATGTCCAGCATCTGGCCATCTCTAATTGGTCCTTAGATCTTCTTCTAAGTCCTCCTTTCAACGTGTCATCCTTAAGTTTCGTTTCCTAAGAATCGATTCTGGTTTCCTTGTACATCACGTGGTTTCTCAGTTCGAGTTATTAAATAGTTAGTGTAGTACAGTGGTAGGACACAAGGTGGAGACAGACACCAGTGCATTTCTCGGAGACAGACACCAACTGGTACTGACGTCATCTTCTTAGAATACATTTCAATCTGAATACTACTCATTCAAGGAAAACTTCGTGTTTTTTAAATAGTGGTAAGTACATAAGTATATAAAAGTATAAGAAAACATATAAACATATGAATATAAAAGTATAGAAGTAGAAAATTATATTTTACCTTGACACTATACATATGACCAGGTTTATAAATACATCAGATAGGGACTACGTACATTAGTTAGGGACTGCTCTAATATGGGTATACCTTGATGATTTGGTAGAGCAGCTTAATATACATTTTTTGAAAAAAACGTATTAACCAAATACCCTTGTTTTTCCTCTTTTTTTTACTGGCACTTGCCGTTTACTATTATTCTTTTTGCAACAGAGAATTTTTGGTTTTACTGTGCTTTTTTGTGTTTTCAGTCTTCTGGTGGTGTGAACAGTGTATTTTCACGCCTGTTCACAGTGTGTGCAGGTCTCGTGTTTTTGATTTAGACACCAAACATGTCTAAGTTCTTTTTTATTTAAGTGGTGAAAAAAAAATCCAAATTTTAATAAAAAAATGGTGCAATTTTCCGAGACTTGTAGCGTCTCCATTCTTTGTGATCTGGGGCTGGGTGAGGGCTTATTCTTTGCATGCTGAGCTGACATTTTTATTGATACCATTTTCGTGCAGATATGATCTTTTGATTACATTTTATTGCAATGTAGTGGCAGCTAAAAAAAGTAATTCTGACGTTTTGAATTTTTTATCGAAACGCCATTTATGCCAAGTTAATTCTTTTTTTTATATTGATAGATCAGGCATTTCTGAATGCGACGATACCAAATATGTGTATGTTTGATTTTTTTTTTTAATTGTAGTGACCAAATACTACAATACTGATCATTAAAAAAACAACACAATACTAATATAACCTTAAGTGCCATTATACACAGGAGCTCCGTATATAGTGTCAGTGTGCAGGTAATACAGTGATCATCGGTGAAATTATACACAGGAGCTCTGTACATAATGTATAGTGTACAGGTAATACAGTGATCATAGGTGACATTATACACAGGAGCTCTGAATATAGTGTATAGTGTACAGGTAAGGCCTCATTCACACATCAGTATTTTTGCATCAGTGTTTGTATGCCAAAACCAGGACTGTCTACAAAACACAGAACAGGTGTCAATCTTTCAATTATAGTTTCTCTCTATAAGTTCCTCTTCTGGCTTTGGCATACCAACACTGATGGAAAAATACTGACATGTGAATGAGGCCTAATACAGTGACCATTGGTGACATTATACACAGGAGCTCTGTATACAGCGTATAGGTGTAATGATTATAGGAGATAACTCAGGAGACTCTTTGCATGGAACAAGACAACTACAGGACACAGTTTTATAAGTGGTAAAGTCTATATTATAACACGGTGATTCAAACAGGTGCAGAGCAAAGCTCAAGTCCACAACACTTGGTGCAGATATTAAATGCAGCTTAACAGTCTATAGGAAACTTCAAAGGAACATGAAATCAAGAGAGTCTATGAAGCACAAATATACTTGGGGATACTTGACACGAATAAGTTCTTGCTTAGTCCAAGCACAGGTAGATATGCTTATAAGGCAGTTCAAATAATATCTTTGCTCACCCAGGGAGGCCTGGGTAATAGTCTCAGGTTTAAGCAGAGCAGAGCTGCAACAGCTTACATGTCCAGCAAATGCAGAAGGAAGTAAACACCAGCAGCCAGATGAAGGAGGATTACTGGAAACCGGTGTATGCAGCAGGAACTCAGAGCAGAGTAGCAGGATCACCAAAAGGTTCACAGGAGCAGGTAACATGCCAGGGAGCCACCAGAGGTCAGAGGCTGGATGCAAGGCAGAAGCTGGATGCAAGGCAGAATACTCTAGCACAGACTAAAGGCTGGGGTGGAGTTATATAGCAGGAAGACACAGTGCACATGAGACCAAAGATGCCATCTTGGAAACGGGCAGTAATGCACAAAAGGTAATAAAAAAATGTTCAGAGTCCTGACATTACTCCCTCCTTAGAAGCGGCCTCAGGATGATCCTGGACCTGGTTTCTCAGGGAATCTCTGATGAAAACGAGAAATCTTCTGTTGGGCATTGATGTTTTCCACTGGTTCCCAAGAGTCTTCCTCAGGGGAATATCCCTGCCATCTTATTAGATATTGGAGTCGATTCCTGCGAATCCTGGAATCAATAATTTCCTCCACCACAAATTGTTCTTGCCCATCAATCACCACAGGCTGCGGAGGTGGCACAACACGTCCCTGGAAGGTATTAGGAGATACAGGCTTTAGTAAAGATACATGAAAAACTGGGTATACCTTCATAGTCCTAGGCAGCTTCAGACGGCAGGCCACGGAGCTCACAATACCGTTGATCTTGAAAGGGCCAATGAACTTCTGTCCAAGTTTTTGTGAAGGAACGTTTAATTTCAGATTCTTAGCTGCTAACCACACGGAATCTCCTACCTTGAACATGGGTGCAGGTTTACGGAATCTATCAGCCGATCTCTTATAACGTTCTTGAGCTGTGGTCAGGGACTCCTTCAGAACCTCCAAATTTTGCTTCATCGCAGTCAGCCTTTACTCCATTGCCGGAACTGGAGAATTAATCGGAGACCTAGATAAGATACACGGATGATAACCCAGATTGGCAAAGAAAGGTGTAAATTTAGTGGAGGCGCTCTGAGAATTGTTGTATGAAAATTCGGCTAACGGTAGCAACTCCAACCAATCATCCTGGAGATGGCTGACATAGCATCTTAGATATTGTTCCAGCGTCTGGTTGGTACGCTCAGTCTGACCATTTGTCTGGGGATGGTAAGCGGAAGAGAGACACATTAATATTGAGTGCAGAGCAAAACCCCTTCCAGAATCTTGAAGTGAACTGTACTCCACGGTCAGAGATGATCTCATCCGGGACCCCATGCAGCCGACGAAAGACATTCTGTATAACCAAGTTCACTGTATCCTTAGCTGAGGGGAGGCCGGTGCATGGAACAAAATGAGTCAGGCGATCAACTACCACCAAGATCGTATTCATGCCCCCCGATGTAGGCAGCTCCACAATAAAGTCCATTGATATAGACCCTCGGGTGGGACGGAACAGGTTATGGTTGCAGAAGACCCGTGGGTGCCACATGAGGAGTCTTGTGACGAGCACATACCTCGCAAGAGAGAACATAGTCCTTGGTATCCTTCAGGCAAGTTGGCCACCAGAAAAATCGGCTTAGTGTCACGCTGTCTAGCAGATGTATAAATATATAATGTCAGTAATCTATCAAGTGGGACAACATTCTATATAACATATAAATAGGTAACATTAACATGTATATATAGCATTGTATTACCTGACATAATATCCTGTGGGTCAATACTGAATCCTTTTCACGCTGTCTCTGGCTAGAGGTGGACCGGGGTCTATGCTGACCCTAAACTGGGGTCCTGACTAGTCCCTCTACCTGGAGGTACTGTTAATGGTACAGAGGTCCAGGCCACCAGCGTAAACCCTGTCTCCTATAAATCCCTGACCACTGTAATCTAGTCCTTAGAAGGACCCTGATTACCACCATAGGGAATGGACAGGTAAAGGTTAACAAACAGTATAGACAAACGAGACAGACAGGGGATAAAGTAAATACTGTCTTGCATACAACATTAAAACACAGAGGGAACACCAAAGGTCTAGGAGATAAACTATAAGCAAGGTGAGGAGAAACAACAAAAGAGCTCTTAGCTTAAGTCTTCTCAGAACCGATCCTATCTGCAGTCTGTATGAATGCTTTCACCGGCATCTAACACACAGACTGGCAGGAATATAAAGGAAGCTAATTAGTACATAATCAAAAGCAGCCGGGCGAGGCTGGACCTAGTCTTAGCAAAGAGCTAGGTAAAATTAACTCCCTCACCACCAAACACAAAGTAACAGCAACTCAGCTGCGAGAAGTCAGAATGTGCAATCGCGACGATCCTCGTGGCGATGCACCCATGACAGTACCCCCCCTTCTACGAGGGGCCTCCGGACCCTCAGGGCCAGGTCTGCCCAGGTAAGTTGTGTGGAAGGTCCGAACCAATCGATCTGCGTTAACCTCCGACGCAGGGACCCACGTCCTCTCCTCAGGACCATACCCCTTCCAATGAACCAGGTACTGAAGGGACCGACGATTCAGACGTGAGTCAATGATCTTCAACACCTGAAACTCCAAGCTACCATTGACCACCACCGGAGGGGGGGCAGAGGCGACGGTATGACTGGCGCCACGTACCTTTTAAGCAACGATTTGTGGAACACATTGTGGATTTTAAACATAGGAGGCAGGTCCAGACGAAATGCCACAGGATTAACTATAGAACTGATCCTGTATGGACCGATGAACCTGGGACCCAGTTTCCAGGAGGGAACCTTGAGTTTTATATTTTCTTGGTAGACAACCACACCAGATCGTTCACACTTAGGTCCGGACCAGACACTCTCCTCCTATCAGCCCTCCGCTTGTAACGGTTCCCCATAGCACTCAGACCATTCAGCACTCCTCTCCAAACTGAAGCAAGTGACGATGAGAATCGTTCCTCCTCAGGAACCCCAGACGGACGGGTATGTGGGGTCTTAGAGCGAGCACAAACTCCACAGGACGCGACAAAAGTTATTACCTCTTTATTTAAGTTAGGCCACCAAAACCGGCGAGAAAGGAGATCCACAGTTGCTTTACTCCCTGGATGTCCTGCTAAAGCAGAACTATGATGTGCCTCGATAACTTTTTGTCTTAACTGATTAGGAACAAACAATTTCCCTGGAGGTCCTACAGGGGCGTCCCCCTGAGCCTCCAACACCTCCTCCTCAAGCTCAGAGCACACAGCCGACACCACCACTCCTTCCTGAAGGATAGGAACCGGGTCATCCGTCTTTCCGGCCCCTGGGAAACTACGAGATGAGGCATCAGGAAGCAATTTTATTGAGCAGTCATACGTGCGATGAGGAGGTAACTTTTGACACCCCTCCTCTGAGAACATCTCCCCAAAGTCCTCCAGAAAAGGAGGCAAAGTCCTAGGCACGACTGCACCGATGACCGTGTTCATGCAGTTATTCTTGCAAAATTCACCCCACTGGCTTATCTTTCTGGATTGCCAATCAATCACTGGGTTATGTTTAGCCAACCAGGGAAGTCCCAACACAATAGGAGTAGGAAGACCCTCCAACACATAACAAGACAACTGTTCTTTATGTATTGCCCCTACTCGAAGGTCTATGTTATGAACAGCTTGTACAAAGCTACCTTGATCGAGAGGTCTGGCGTCAATAGAAAGTATAGGGATCGGTTTGGCCAATACACTCAGTTGCATACCTTGCACCTGGGCAAACCGAGCGTCCACCATATTAGCCCCAGACCCACTATCAAGAAGAACAGAAATCCTCTCAACTCTCGCACCAACCACCACCTCCGCAGGCACGAGAAATTGAGACGGACCTGGGGACGAAATACCTACTCCCAGGTTGTCGTCCACCACACAACCTGGGATTAACAGTTTTTCGGTGACTTTTTTGCTCAATGAGGCACGGAAGGGACACCCCCCAACAAAATGTCCCTCTCTCCCGCAGAAGAAACACCTTCTTGTCTTGCGGCGCACCGCCGATTCCCTCCTACAAAATGATGTCCCACCCAACTGCATAGGTTCCTCAGAACAGACCAGGGGAACCTCCATATAAGGGACTTTAGTAGTGGGTGGAGTAATAACAGGGGGCGGAGTTACCTCGCACCTCCCCCGAAGCCGTCTATCAATACGAATAGCAAGGGCCATAGCAGCCTCCAGTGACGGAGGAGAATCATACTGAGCCAAAACATCTTTTAATTTGTCAGATAACCCTTGACAAAACTGGCTCCTAAGAGCTGGGTCATTCCACTGAGTATCTGTGGCCCATCTACGGAACTCAGAAGAAAATTCCTCCGCCGGACGATCTCCCTGCTGTATCCTACGTAACTTCGTTTCAGCAAGGGAGACCCGATCCGGGTCATCATACACCAGCCCCAGGGCAGCAAAAAATCGATCTACTGACTGGAGGGCCGGGGAGCCCGGAGGAAGAGAGAACGCCCAGTATTGAGGGTCCCCTTGTAAGAGCGAGATGACAATTCTCACCCTCTGCTCCTCACTCCCCGATGACCGAGGCCGTAGCCGAAAATAAAATTTACATGCCTCCCGGAAGGTAAAAAATTTGTCCCGCCCACCAGTGAACCTGTCCGGGAGAGCAACCTTAGGTTCAGATCTGGTTTGCTCCGGGGGGGACAAAACCTTGGACTTAATGTCCGTAAACTCCATGGACAATTTCTGCAACTGCAGGGCAAGCTGGGCTACTGGATCCATGGTAGCTGGGGAGAATCTATAGTTTGGCCGGTGAAAATGTCACGCTGTCTAGCAGATGTATAAATATATAATGTCAGTAATCTATCAAGTGGGACAACATTCTATATAACATATAAATAGGTAACATTAACATGTATATATAGCATAGTATTACCTGACATAATATCCTGTGGGTCAATACTGAATCCTTTTCACGCTGTCTCTGGCTAGAGGTGGACCGGGGTCTATGCTGACCCTAAACTGGGGTCCTGACTAGTCCCTCTACCTGGAGGTACTGTTAATGGTACAGAGGTCCAGGCCACCAGCGTAAACCCTGTCTCCTATAAATCCCTGACCACTGTAATCTAGTCCTTAGAAGGACCCTGATTACCACCATAGGGAATGGACAGGTAAAGGTTAACAAACAGTATAGACAAACGAGACAGACAGGGGATAAAGTAAATACTGTCTTGCATACAACATTAAAACACAGAGGGAACACCAAAGGTCTAGGAGATAAACTATAAGCAAGGTGAGGAGAAACAACAAAAGAGCTCTTAGCTTAAGTCTTCTCAGAACCGATCCTATCTGCAGTCTGTATGAATGCTTTCACCGGCATCTAACACACAGACTGGCAGGAATATAAAGGAAGCTAATTAGTACATAATCAAAAGCAGCCGGGCGAGGCTGGACCTAGTCTTAGCAAAGAGCTAGGTAAAATTAACTCCCTCACCACCAAACACAAAGTAACAGCAACTCAGCTGCGAGAAGTCAGAATGTGCAATCGCGACGATCCTCGTGGCGATGCACCCATGACACTTAGGAACTCTTGTGTCTTCTGTACCCCCCTGTGACCAGCCAACTTGGAGTCATGTACCAACTTGAGGATCTGCAGACGGACGGCTTCAGGGATGTAGATACGTCGATCTCTGAACCACATACCACCCTTAAAGACAAGATTAATATCAACAGGTGGGTTGGCCAGAAATACATCACCGTCATAAGCCTCCCTGCACTCCTTCAACAAGTCTTGATCATGGATAACTCCGATGAAATTGGCATTAGATAGAATGGTCTTAGACGGGGCTCCAGGTACGGAATCCGCAGCATGGATTCGGAATAAAGCATCAGCCTTCCCATTACGAGAACCTGGACGGTACGAGATAACAAAATTAAATTGATTTAAAAATAAATTCCAACGAGCCTGACGAGGAGAAAGACATCTAGCGGATCTAAGGAACTCTAAATTGCGATGGTCAGTTAGCACTACGATCTGTTGTGCAGCTCCTTGCAGATGATGCCATCATTCCTTGAAAGCCGCAATAATAGCCAGCAATTCCTTGTCTCCCACGTTGTAATTCTTCTCTGCTGAGGTTAGTCTACGGGAAAAGAAAGCACAAGGATGTAGCAGCCCCTTCTCTCCAGTTCTTTGGGAGAGAATAGCCCCCAAAGCATTATCAGAAGCGTCCACCTCCACAATGAAAGACAGTGTTGGATCTGGGTGTATCAACAGCGGTGCTGAGGTGAAGCAGATCTTAAGCCGATCAAAAGCTTCTTGAGCCTGTGAAGACCACTTAAAAGGCTTTTCCTTCTTTGTCAAGGAAGTAATGGGACGGACAATATCAGAAAAATTTTGAATGAAACGTCTGTAGAAATTTGCAAAACCAATAAAACGTTGGACCTCCTTAACGTTCTTGGGTACTGGCCAGTCAAGGATAGCCTGAATCTTACCAGATTCCATGTTCAGCCCCTGAGGAGAGATGATATAACCTAAGAATTGTATCTCAGAACGATGGAACTCGCATTTGTTTGGCTTGATATACAGATGGTTCTCTTTCAGACATCTTAAAACCGTTTTGACATGTTCTTCATGTTCCTGTAGAGAGTCAGAAAAGATTAAAATATAGTCCAAATAGATCACCACAAACTGGTCCAACAAATCTCTGAAGATGTCATTAGCAAGGTGTTGAAAAGTTGCAGGGGCGTTACAAAGCCCGAAGGGCATCACGAGATATTCAAAGTGTCCATACCGGCATCTGAATGCTATCTTCCACTCATCCCCTGGACGAATACGCACCAAATTATAAGCCCCACGAAGATCCAGTTTAGAGAGCACCTTAGCATGGCGGACTCTTTCCAGTAATTCAGGAATCAGAGGCAAAGGGTAACGGTTTCATATGGTTACCTTATTGAGTTCCTGATAGTCTACACAGGGTCTCAGGGTCCCATCCTTCTTCTTTACAAAAAATATAGGTGCCCCTGCTGGTGAGGAAGAAGGACGTATGAAGCCTTTGGCCAGGTTTTCATCAATATACTCCTTTAAGGCTTGGAGCTCAGGTGCCGCCAAAGGGTATACATTGCCAAAAAGAATAGCTGCCCCAGGAAGCAGCTCAATGGGACAGTCATAATGCCTGTGTGGAGGAAGCTGATCTGCATTCTTCTTGTCACAGATGTCAGAGAACTCTTTATACGCTGAAGGTAAGGTAAATACTTGTACAGGTGGTTCCTTAGCAGTGGACTCAGGGACAACTTCAGTTGATGCTGGGTTGCTCCTTGTTGGAAAGATAATCTCCTTGGTCTCCCAGTTGATAGTTGGATTCTGAGAACGCAGCCAAGGGATGCCTAAAATCACAGGAAAATGAGGAGAAGAAATTAGCAAGAAAGAGAGTTGCTCCTGATGATTAGGCTCCAACAAAATCTCAAGGGGTGCGGTCTCCTGACCCACAGGCCTGGAGATTAAAGGTGACCCATCCACTGTTTCCATGGTAATTGGAGAGGCTCTTTGCTGAATTTCAATACCATGTTCCTTTGCAAATGCGATATCTGTTATGATTTGGTAGCTGAGGAGAGAAGGCAAAAAAGGAAATACACCAGAGAGGTTGGAATCTACTGGATTGCAGTACCCTGACTAACCACCACAACTAAAGGCAGCCGTGGAGCGTACCTACGTTGGTCCTAGACGCCTCGTCACAGCCTGAGAAGCTAACTACACCTAAAGATAGAAAGAGGAAAACTATCTGCCCCGGAGCAGATCCCCAAAGAACATAGGAAGCCCCCAAACATGTAATGGCGGTTAGACAAGACACAGACAGAAAATAGTATGAGCAAACGTTGGGGCCCAATCTTCCTAGAAAGAAAAGGATAGGAAGGACACTTACTGCAATCCAAAAAACCCTAAAAAAATACCAACTCACTAATTGCAAAAACACCTGAGATCACACGACCTCTACCACCTAAATTAGTTCTCTGGTGTAACAAAACTAAGCAGCAACCACTGAAAAAACTGGAAAAGGCAAATGAACAAATAACAGTGGCTCAGATAAACTGAGAGGAGCACAAGCCCCCGGAGGGGACCTGGCTGACCTCCACAGAAGTGCAGGACAAAATGCAAAAAGCAAGCACAAAAATAAAAGCAGAAAATATCTTATCTGTTAGCAGAAGATGCAGGCAAGACACAGCAAGCTTCCAAGTGAACCAGGAACCAAAGTTGAGACAAGAACAATTGATCACCGGCAACCCTGATGGGAGGGAACCTCCCTAATATAAGACCAGTCTGTAACACCTGATTGCCAATCTTCACAATCTTCATTGAATAGTTCAGTACTGTTTGTACCCACCAGAGGGAGCTTCCAGAATTCATTTCTAACACATTCACAACAGATATCCATAAAATTGCCACCTGCACCAGAGTCAATCATAGCTGCACTGGAAATCCACTGTCCAGAACACAGGATCTTAATAGGGAGAGAACAGTGAGAGTTCTTTTCCTTCAGCTCCTTGGGTGGTGAAGTCATAGAAAGTGAATGGAATACGTTTAAAGGCAGGCTACATTCAGAGATGTCAGATTCATCATCACAGTAGTCATACTCTCCTACCGCTGCTAGCACCTTGTTAGGCCGCTTGGGACACTTGGGACAGTTGATTAAAAAGTGGTCAGACTGGCCGCAGTAGAAACATAGACTTTCACGAAGTCGATGCTCCTGGCGCTCATTATTCTCGCGCCTCTGAACAGAATCAATTTGCACGGGCACCTCCTCCACCTCCCGAGATGTTTTACCTGCAGGCTCTTTGGAACGAAGGGAAAAGTTAGAAATATGGTTAAAGGCAGCAAACTTCTGCCTACGCTCAGTAAGGCGAATGTCAATGCGCACACAATGCTGTATAAATGTCTCTAGCTCTTGTGATTCAGAGCAAGCTAATTCGTCCTTTACAATGCTAGACAGACCCCTTTTAAAAATAGGCAATTGTGCATAACTGTCCCAATTGGTATCTACTGCTAATCTCCTGAATTCGGTAGCATACTCAATAACAGAACGTTTAGCCTGGCGTAAAGACAATAAAGCAGATTCAGCAGTTGCACTCTAATTAGGATCATCAAACATTAATGCCATAGCGGCCAAGAAATCATCCAAATTATTTAACCGCAGGTCACGAGACTCAATCATCGGATTCGCCCAGGAGAGCGCTCGTGTGGTCAGCAGCATTATTACACACAATACTTTAGATCTATCATTAAGGAAACGGTCAGCATGCACATCAAAATATAGCATACATTGATTGACAAAGCCACGAAATTTGTCGCGATCACCATTAAATCTGAATGGGGGCAACTTAGGTGGGCTAGCTGGTGGCGGTTGCACAGAAGGTTGTGCCGCTATTTGCGTGCTTATGTCCTGAAAAGCCGGTCCATACTGGGACTCTATGCCAGCAAGTTTGTTTTCCTGGGTTGCCATGCGGGTGCTTAAGTCCTGCAGAGTTTGTCCCATCACTTGTTCATTGCGTTCAAAGCTTCCAAACTTCTTTTGCAGACCTTCCACATCTTTCTGCAGTGATCTAATTATGGAGAACACATGCTCTAATCTGCCTTTTGCAGTCATTGTTCCAGCAGTCTTCTTTTTTAGGCTAGAGTATCGTGTAATGATTACAGGGGATAACTTAGGAGACTCTTTGCGTGGAACAAGACAACTACAGGACACAGTTTTATAAGTGGTAAAGTCTATATTATAACACGGTGATTCAAACAGGTGCAGAGCAAAGCTCAAGTCCACAACACTTGGTGCAGATATTAAATACAGCTTAACAGTCTATAGGAAACTTCAGAGGAACATGAAATCAAGAGAGTCTATGAAGCACAAATATACTTGGGGATACTTGACACGAATAAGTTCTTGCTTAGTCCAAGCACAGGTAGATATGCTTATAAGGCAGTTCAAATAATATCTTTGCTCACCCAGGGAGGCCTTGGTAATAGTCTCAGGTTTAAGCAGAGCAGAGCTGCAACAGCTTACATGTCCAGCAAATGCAGAAGGAAGTAAACACCAGCAGCCAGATGAAGGAGGATTACTGGAAACCGGTGTATGCAGCAGGAACTCAGAGCAGAGTAGCAGGATCACCAACAGGTTCACAGGAGCAGGTAGCACGCCAGGGAGCCACCAGAGGTCAGAGGCTGGATGCAAGGCAGAATACTCTAGCACAGACTAAAGGCTGGGGTGGAGTTATATAGCAGGAAGACACAGTGCACATGAGACCAAAGTTGCCATCTTGGAAAAGGGCAGTAATGAACAAAAGGTAATCAAAAAATGTTCAGAGTCCTGACATTAGGTAATACAATGATCATCGGTGACCTTTTACACAGGAGCTTTGTATATAGTGTATAGTGTACAGGTAATACAGGGATCACCTGTGACATTATACACTGCAGCTCTGTATATAGTATTAGTGTACAGGTAATACCTGGATCACCGGTGACATTATACACAGGAGCTCTGTATATAGTATCAGTGTACAGGTAATACCTTGATCACCAGTGACATTATACTCAAGAGCTCTGTATAAGTATATAGTGTAAGTGTACAGGTAACACGCTGATGCATCAGTGACGTCTCTGGTTGAAGATTTTTGCTTTTATTCTTTATCCAGCACAGACCGACATCACTTCTTCCAGCCTGGACTTGTCTAGGTAGGAAATAACACACAGTTATCTAAAGCACTGCTTCCAGAGTACATTCCCCATTTTCCCCAAACTTCTAGTGTACAGGTAATACATGGATCACCAGTGACATTATACGCAGGAGCTCCGTATATAATGTATAGTCTAAGTGTGCAGATAAAACAGTGATCACCAGTGACATTTTACACAGGAACTCTGTATATAGTGTATAGTGTGAGTGTTCAAGTAATACAGTGACTCACCTGTGACTTTATTCAAAGCAGCTCTGTAAATAGTGTATAGTGTAGAGGTAATACATTGACTCACCAGTGACATACACAGGAGCTCTGTATATAGTATATAGTGTAAGTGTACAGGTAAGTGTACACACTGACTCACCAGTGACGACTCTGGCCAAAGGTTGAAAATCTTCGCTTTTATTCTTCATCCAGCATTGACTGACATCACTTCTTCCAGCCAGTTCTCGTCTCTGCAGAAATTAACACAGTTATTTAGAGCCTTGGTTCCAGAGCACATTCCCCAATTTTTCCCCAACTTCTACACTATGCCAGATGAAGAAAAAAAGCGCTGCACAGTAATAGGAAACACCACCACCACTGAAAACAGTATCCTCCAAAAATAATACTTCACAGTAGTAATAATATCCCTTAATTAGTCCCTACAGTAATAATGTCTCACATTCAGGTCTCTTCCTGTAATAATGTCCCCCATCCTGGCCCCATGTGTATCTGGCCCCATCTGTTTGCCTATTCTAACTCTATATGTTCTCCCATCCTGGCCCTATGTGGTTTCAATAGTAGGAAAATTACTTTGTAAGGGTTGCAAAGCTGTGAGATATGCTCTTCTGTGACCCCGTCGAATATTTATTTTTGTCTAGGGGGACCCAATTAGAACTTCTGCTATGGGGCCACATGATTTATATTAACGTCTCTGTGTATCAACACAGCCAGGTATGTTTAACTCTGAAATGCGGCGGCGTTTCAGAGGAAAACATGCTTTAATAGCCCCCGGCGACCGAGACTGCACAGTAGACTAGTCGGACAGGTGGGTCTCCAGCAACTTCTCGTCACCTGCAGCCTTGGACTGACAGGTGTCTGCCTACGTGTGTGTATATGCAGATATGCAGAGGCCTGCACATGCAGTGCGTGCAATGTGAGGATTCACAAGTCTGCAGGTACATAGAGTGAATGCAGACTTGTACTTTAGGACCGGACAGCCCTTTTAACATTCAAGCTTCTGAATTAGGTTTATCTTTAGCAAAGTCACTCAAATCAAATCAGTAATGTCGCTGAAAATTTAGTTATTTGTAAAGTTGTATAATAGCATAAGAATTTTAAAAATGTTGCGTTTTATGGGTAATTTTGTGCGAGGCCCACTAGGTGGCAATGAAGTGCTAAAGAAAACACGGCACTGCTTCCTGTGTGTGAGATCATAGCTGTCTGCACTGCAAAAAAATGTGCTGCTCTTGACTTAATTTTTTGCAATAATCAGCTCTTTTGTCTCTTTTTTTATTGTATAAATTGTTTTTCTGTAGTCATAAAGGGAAAATAGATTATTGGCCCAGTTCCCCAGTGATTTGATATGCACTTTCTTAGTGACTATGGATAGCATACTGTAATATATACTTACAGGTGGACACTTACCTTACACACTGAACAGAAATGGCTATTCATATATTTTTGCATTACACCAAACCAGCTCTCACTGATTAGGACCACCCACTTGACTGTTAAACCCAGAATGAGAAACAATTTCAATGAATAATTAAAAGGTTATTCCCACTAAAACTGAGTTATATCCTATACCCTTGCTGAATACTTGGGGTCCAACCCAGATGGAGCAGAGGTGTGCGTGCTCATCCTCTGCTGTACATGTAATTGTCAATGGGACTGCTGGAGAAAGCTAAGGAACAGCACTCAGCATTTCTTGACAGTCCCATAGACAATGAATGGAGCAGAGGTGCGCATGCTTCCTAATTATTCCATTCCAATGGGGTCTGCAACAAAGCCTGCATTTTAGGATTGATGTGTCGGACCCCCACCATTCAGTAAGTTATCATTTGTCCTATGGTAAAAACATCTAAATGAGAAGTAAAAACTTCTAACGATTTGTATAACATTTTATATAATATCCATCTACATGTTGTTTCTACTGTGTTTCATTGTGTCTAGTCTTCCATTGTGCTTATGTATATATACTTACTATTAGTATATAGTACATATTTATAAAGTACATATTTACTATTCTTTTGAACAGGGGCGTACATAGAAATCAGGGGGCATCATAGCAGAAATTCTATTTGGGGCCCCGAACCAAAAAAACCTTAATATTCAGCACAGTCACAGAAGAGCATGTCTCACAACTTTGCAGCCCTTACAAAGTCATTTTCCTCCTATAAAGTCCTCCATACAGTATTATTGTCACCACACAGTCCTCCATACAGTTTTATGAGGTATTATGAGCACCATATCGTCCTCCATACAGTATTATGAGCACCATATCATCCTCCATACAGTATTATGGGCACCACATAGTCCTCCATACAGTATTATGGGCACCACATAGTCCTCCATACAGTATTATGGGCACCACATATTCCTCCATACAGTATTATGAGCACCACATCATCCTAAATAGTATATAGATACCACATTGTTACGCCCAACGGTGGTTTGTGGACCCACTGTGCCGGGCCTGCCCAGAAAGGAGCGTAGCTAAGCAGCTAACACATTTTAAAAAAGACATTGAAAAACTGGAGCAATCAGAATGGTGAGTGGACTGCAAAGTATGTCCTACAAGGAAAGGTTAAAGGATCTGGGAATGTTTGGCTTGCAAAAAAGAAGGTGAAGAGGAGACTTAATAGCTGTCTATGAATATCTGAAAGGTTGTCACAGTGTAGAGGGACCATCCTTTTTCTCATTTGCAACCCAAAAAAAACAAGAAGCAATGGAATGAAACTGAAAGGGAGAAGATACAGATTATATATTAGAAAAAAGTTTTTGACAGTGAGGGTGATCAATGAGTGGTACAGGCTGCCACGCGAGGTGGTGAGTTCTCCTTCAGTAAACAGAGGCCGGACAGTCAACTGTCTAAGATGGTTTAGTGAATCCTGCACTGCATTGACCACAAGGTTTGACACAATGACACTTGAGGTCCCTTCCTACTCTAACATTCTGTGATTCTATACAGCATTATGGGAACCACACAGTCCTCCATACAGTATTATAGGTACCACATAGTCCGCCATACATTATTATGGGAACCATATAGTCCTCCATACATTATTATGGGCACCACACAATCTTTCATACAGTATTGTGGACACATAGTCCTCTATATATTATTATATGCACCACATTGTGCTCCATACAGTATTATAGGCACAACATAGTGCTCCATACAGTATTATGGGCATCACAAAGTGCTCCATACAGTGTGATCGGCCCCTTATTTTGCTCCATACAGTATGAAGGGCCTAATCTAATGCTCCATACAGAAAAAATAAATAATCAAATACTCACCTCTTCCCGCTCCTCCGCTGCGTCTTCTGACCCTCAGCACTGTTCAGCACTGAGGGCACGCTGTAGTGACGTCAGACGCAGAGGGAGAATGAAGGGAGGTGGATGTTCCCTTTCCCATCATTGTTTTCAACTGTATTGGCATCCGAAACAATTGAAAGTACAATGCGGGCTCCATAGCGCGCTCCATGGCTGTGGTATGCCACTGCTTTTGAATGAATGCACCTGTATGGGATATTACAGACTGCTGCACTTTTCCATACGGAAACAAAAAGGCATACCAAATTTAAGTACATTTGACCTACAAGAAGCTCGTGGCACATAGTGGTTATTGCAAAACACAATGTAAAAGTAGCTGTAGTGAATTTCTTCCTGTTTACACTAATCTTAAGAGAGATTTGTTGTAAGCACAGGGTGTAACAGAGAGGAAGCTTACATGGACTCTGTGTACATTGTATTATTGGAGCATATTATTTCTTGGAGAAGCTTTCTCTGATTACACACCCTGCATGGTGCAAAGTCCCATCCCCAGCAGTTCAGTCCGTGCACATTGATCTTCAGCCTCCTCCTTTATCAGTCATTAGTTCTCGATACTTCACCTCCCCCATTATCTTACAGATATTAGTTGTTACTAAGGTAGGGGTGATAGAGTTGCTTCACATCACTATGTGCAAATATATGAGTTTGTCCAGGACAGGGGTTTTTCCAGGATTAAAGCTACCATAGCTGCCAGACATCTTTGCTGATGGCTTTGTCTCAAGAACAAAACATTTGTGCGTTAAACTCTGCAAGTCAGGTCCTATTTCCCCCCAACATTCTGTGTCGTGGTTTTAGTGGGAAACCCCCATACACGTCAGCGAGTTCAGACAACTATTCTCTAAAGTTGATGATAATGTCTGTAAAACGCTGTGGAACTAATTGCGCTATATACTTTGTGGACAATTATTAGGTAATTTGCATTTTTGATGATTTATTTTATTATTGAACAACTAAAGTGCTGCCATCAATCCAATAGGTTAAAAAAAAGTGAGGTTTTGTCTATTTTACGAGAATATCTCTGTGTGCAGAATTATTAGCAAACTAAATGAAAATGTAAATTTACCCATCTCACTTGTATATTTCTGACATTTAACCCCTTAATGACCGCCGATACGCCTTTTAACGGCGGTCATTAAGGGTACTTAAACCACAGCGCCGTTAATTAACGGCGCTGTGGAAAAAGTGAATAGCGCCCCCCAGAGGCGCATTTTCTCCGGGGTCTCGGCTACCGGGGGTAGCCGAGACCCCAGAGAACATGAATCGGGTCGGTTTTTACCGACACCGATGTTGCGATTGCCGTTATTAACCCTATAACGGCGACCGCAACAAAAAAAAAAAAAAAAGTTGTGCCATTTAATTTCTCTGTCCTCTGATGTCATCGGACATCAGAGGACAGAGAAAAAGGGTCCCCGGGACCCCCATGTGGCCCCCGATGTCCTGTATGTGGCCCCAGGGCCCTCCGGTGTCCCCCCGGGCCGGCGCGATGAAGAAAATGGCGGGCGCATGCTCAGTGCGCCCGCCGCTAAGTGCCGCTGTGCTGGTGGGGGGATGGGTAAATATTCTCTGGGGTCTCGGCTACCGGGGGTAGCCGAGACCCCAGAGAACATGATCCGGGTCGGTATTCACCGATCCCGGTGTTGCGATCGCGTCTATGCAAGCATAGATGCGATCGCAAAAAAAAAAAAAATAAAAAATGATTTCTCTCCCCTCTGATGTGATCGCACATCAGAGGGGAGAAAATGAGGGTCCCCCGGTCCCCCGATCGCCCCCCGTATACTTACCGGTGTCCTCCGTCCTCCCGCAGGCCCCAGGATCCCGGCGTCTTCTTCCTGCAAAAAAAAAATGGCGGGCGCAGTGCGCCCGCCGATCTGCTTGGCGGCAGATTCAAAAAAAGTTTCATTCATTCTCCAGAAAGTGCATTTTGATCACTGTGATAAACTATCACAGTGATCAAAATTAAAAAAACAGTACATAACCCCCCCATTTATCACCCCCTTAGTTAGGGACATATAATAAAAAATAGAAATTATATTTATTTTCATTTTTCTGTTAGGGTTAGGGTTATAATTAGGGTTAGGGTTAGCATTAGGGTTAGGGTTAGCATTAGGGTTAGGGTTATAATTAGGGTTAGGGTTATAATTAGGGTTAGGGTTAAGCCGGGTTCATACTGCGTTATGGCAGTCCGTTAGACGGACTGCGTTACACCGCGGTATAACGCGGTTTAACGCAGTCCGTTAACGCTGCCATTTACCCCCATTTGAGGGCGCATCGCGACGCATGCCGTAAAGCGGCATGCGTTTGCGACGTGCCATCATTCAGTGACGGAGCCTCGGACGCGGGCTGCAGCGTCTGGGCTCCGTCACCGCTAGCGCAGATGAATCATCTGCTGATTCCTCTGCGCTAGTGGGTATAGCATAACGCGATCGTGTTATGCTATACCGTTACCAGCCCGTCAACGCTATGTGTTGAACGAGCTGGTAAAACGCAAAATGAACCTAGCCTTAGGGTTAGGGTTAGAATTAGGGTTAGAATTAGGGTTAGGGTTACAATTAGGGTTAGGGTTAAAATTAGGGTTAGGGTTACAATTAGGGTTGGGATTTAGGTTAGGATTAGGGTTGGGATTAGGGTTAGGGGTGTGTTGGGGTTAGGGTTGGAGCTAGAATTGAGGGATTTCCACTATTTAGGCACATCAGGGGTCTCCAAACACGACGTGGCGTTCAAAAAGTCAAATGGCGCTCCCTCCCTTCCGAGCCCTGCCGTGCACCCAAACAGTGGTTTACCCCAACATATGGGGTATCAGCGTACTCAGGACAAATTGCACACCAATTTTGGGGTTCTAATTTCTCCTGTTACCCTTGGGAAAATAAAAAATAGCTGGCTAAAAAAAACATTTTTGAGAAAAAAAATGATTTTTTATTTTCACAGCTCTGCATTTATAAATTTCTGTGAAACACTTGGGGGTTTAAAGTGCTCACCACACATCTAGATAAGTTCCTTAAGGGGTCTAGTTTCCAAAATGGGGTCACTTGTGGGGGTTTCCACTGTTTAGACACATCAGGGGGTCTCCAAACACGACGTGGCGTTCAAAAAGTCAAATGGCGCTCCCTCCCTTCCGAGCCCTGCCGTGCGCCCAAACAGTGGTTTACCCCAACATATGGGGTATCAGCGTACTCAGGACAAATTGCACACCAATTTTGGGGTTCTAATTTTTCCTGTTACCCTTGGGAAAATAAAAAATAGCTGGCTAAAAAAACATTTTTGAGAAATAAAATGATTTTTCATTTTCACGGCTCTGCGTTTATAAATTTCTGTGAAACACTTGGGGGTTCAAAGTGCTCACCACACATCTAGATAAGTTCCTTAAGGGGTCTAGTTTCCAAAATGGGGTCACTTGTGGGGGTTTCCACTGTTTAGACACATCAGGGTCTCCAAACACGACGTGGCTTTCAAAAGTAAAAATGTCGCTCCCTCCCTTCCGAGCCCTGCCGTGCGCCCAAACAGTGGTTTACCCCAACATATGGGGTATCAGCGTACTCAGGACAAATTGCACACCAATTTTGGGTTCTAATTTCTCCTGTTACCCTTGGGAAAATAAAAAATAGCTGGCAAAAAAAAACATTTTTGAGAAAAAAAATGATTTTTCATTTTCACGGCTCTGCGTTTATAAATTTCTGTGAAGCACTTGGGGTTCAAAGTGCTCACCACACATCTAGATAAGCTTCTTGGGGGTCTAGTTTCCAAAATGGTTGTCCTTGCAGGGGGTTTCTACTGTTTAGGTACATCAAGGGCTCTGCAAACACAACATGACGCCCGCAGAACATTCCACAAAGTCTGCATTACAAAATGGCGCTCCTTCCCTTCCAAGCACTCCCATGTGCCCAAACAGTGGTTTCACCCAACATATGGGGTATCAGCGTACTCAGGAAAAATTGCACAACAACTTTTTGGGTCCAATTTCTCTGTTACCCTTGGGAAAATAAAAAAAATAGCGGGCTAAAGAATCATTTTTGAGGAAAAAAATGATTTTTTATTTTCACGGCTCTACGTTTATTAATTTCTGTGAAGCACTTGGGGGTTCAAAGTGCTCACCACACATCTAGATAAGTTCCTTAAGGGGTCTAGTTTCCAAAATGGTGTGATTTGTGGGGGGTTTCGACTGTTTAGGCGTATCAGGGGCTCTCCAAACGCGACATGGCGTCCAATTTCAATTCCAGCCAATTTGGTTTGAAACAGTCAAACTGCGCTCCTTCACTTCCAAGCCCTGCCATGCGCCCAAACAGTGGTTTACCCCCACATATGGGGTATCGGCATGCTCAGGACAAGTTGCACAAAAACTTTTGGGGTCTTGTTACCCTTGGGAAAATAAAAATTGGGGTGAACAGATCGTTTTTGTGGAAAAAATATGATTTTTTATTTTCACGGTTCTATGTTATAAACTTCTGTGAAGCACTTGGAGGTTCAAAGTGCTCACCACACATCTAGATAAGTTCCTTAGGGGTCTAATTTCCAAAATGGGGTCACTTGTGGGGGGTTTCCACTGTTTAGACACATCAGGACCTCTACAAACACGACATGACGTCCAGCCAATTCTGCGCTGAAAAAGTCAAACGGCGCTCCTTCCCTTCCAAGCTCTGCCTTGCACCCAAACAGTGGTTTACCCCCACATATGGGGTATCAGCATGCTCAGGACAAATTGCACAAAAACTTTTGGGGTCTTGTTACCCTTGGGAAAATAAAAATTGGGGTGAAAAGATTGTTTTTGTGGAAAAAATATGATTTTTTATTTTCACTGTTCTATGTTATAAACTTCTGTGAAGCACTTGGAGGTTCAAAGTGCTCACCACACATCTAGATAAGTTCCTTAGGGGGTCTAGTTTCCAAAATGGGGTCACTTGTGATGGGTTTCCACTGTTTAGACACATCAGGGCCTCTACAAACGCGACATGGCGTCCAGCCAATTCTGCGTTGAAAAAGTCAAATGTTGCTCCTTCCCTTGCAACCTCTGCCGTGCGCCCAAAAAGTGGTTTACCCCCACATATGGGGTATCGGCTTAATCAGGAGAAATTGCACAACAAATTTTGTGGTTCATTTTTTCTTTTAACAGTTGTGAAAATAAAAAAAATAGGTTCCGAAGTAAAGTTTTTGCAAAAAAAAGTTAAATGTTAATTTTTTCCTTCCACATTGCTTCAGTTCCTGTGAAGCACGTAAAGGGTTAATAGACTTCTTGAATGTGGTTTTGAGCACCTTGAGGGGTGCAGTTTTTAGAATGGTGTCACTTTTGGCTATTTTCTATCATATAGACCCCTCAAAGTGACTTCAAATGTGAGGTGGTCCCTAAAATAAAAATGGTGTTGTAAAAATGAGAAATCGCTGGTCAACTTTTAACCCTTATAACTTCGTAACAAAAAAAAATTTTGGTCCCAAAATTGTGCTGATGTAAAGTAGACATGTGGGAAATGTTATTTATTAAGAAATTTGTGTGACATATCTCTCTGATTTAAGGGCATAAAAATTTAAAGTTTGAAAATTGTTAAATTTTCAAAATTTTCGCCATATTTCCGTTTTTTTCATAAATAACCACAAGTCATATCATTGAAATTTTACCACTAACGTGAAGTACAATATGTCACGAAAAAACAATCTCAGAATCAGCGGGATTCGTTAAAGCGTTCCAGAGTTATAACCTCATAAAGTGACAGTGGTCAGAATTGTAAAAATTGGCCCTGTCATTAAGCTGCAAAATGGCTCTGTCACTAAGGGGTTAAAAAAAATATATATCAGTGATCAATATAACCCCCTTCTTTTCAATAACAGTCATAAGCCATCCATCCATGCAGTATGTCAGTTTCTTAACCCCTTCATGACCTTGGACGTATAGGTACATCCAAGGACGTGTCCCTGAATATAATGTGGCCTCCGGCTCTGAGCCTGCATCTTTCCCTGCACATGACAGCTGATCGGATCAGCTGTGATGTGCCTCTATCAGCTGCCAGAGGATATGAGATCCATCCACGGCTGTTAACAAGTTATATGCCACTGTCAATCTCTGACAGCGGCATTTAACATGCGCCGGATGGAAGCGCTTCGCAAGACCTGTCCATCGGTGCCCCTGTTACGTGATTGCGGCACGCCGCTGCGTTGTCATGACAGCTGGGGTTCTGCAGAAGACCTCCATGCCCGTCATTGTAAATCTCCCTTTGAATGGGCCCCCCTTTTGCTCCATTCAAAATAAAAAATATATATATATTTGGTATCGCTGCATTCAGAAATGTCCGATCTATCAAAATATCAAGTAAATTAATCTGATCGGTAAACAGCATTCTCATATGTCTTACTAAATCCCCTGCCCAACCTTGCCTTTATACTCTTAAATCTGTCATGCTCCACTGAGGAGCCAGACGGCACATGGCGAAATGGATGGGAAGGAAAGCACTGCAACTAGGTAAAGATTAAAGTGACACCCCCAAATCTTGCCCTGCACAAGCCTGAGCTCCCTGACGTCATTAGATGAGTTTTTTCACCTCGTGTAGCGATCATGTTCCTAATCCCTGTCTTGCTGTAATTAGTGCATGAGGCAGCACAAACACACACACAAAGGGAAAGGACAAGAGTAAAGAAAACAGCAATCACTCTCAGCGCACCCGAGAGGAAGGGAGAGACAAACCAAAAAGGGAGATAAGGAAAAGGAAAACACCAGACAAAGTTCCAAATAACAATCTCCAGAGATAACTCCTAAACTGCTTCTCTTTCCACGGCTCCCAAACCAACTCCAAGGTATAGCAAGCTATCACTGGCAACTACTGAAGCTAAGAGGTGTGTGGATGTCAGAACAGCTGAGATACCTCAGCACAGAGAGCTTTAGGAGATAACAGAAAATTTTAACCCTTGCAACAACAGAGCAAGGGAAATTTGCACAGCTAACTGGAAGGCAAAGGATATCCAACCAGTGCAGATGCACGTGTTGCCAGATGCTACAACCTTCTTACCAGTCTCTATCGCGGTATTCCCATGACAAAATCTATGTTTAAAAAACATATTTAAAAGCGCCATTATTCTTATGCTAATTACTGCTTTAACTAGTCAGTGGGGCTAGTTTTCTCAGACTGGTCGGCCTTCTTTGCTAGCTATCACGCCCCTGTCATCACCAGCTCCCTGCAAATCTCATGCATGCGTGTGGCTCTATTCGGCAGCATCATTGCACATCTGAAGCTGGGTGTATGCTACCCGGTCTCAAAGGCGCACGGCGCATGACCAAAAGTGCAGAAGGACAGTGAACGTAAGAACACTCATTACTGATTATCAGGTTGTCTAAGCAGGCTGGTAAACTAGCAGCGAACAGGCTAAAAATCATCAACGTTGGCCTCACATTGCCCTGAGCAAATAGGAAATGTGCTGCTGAGAAAATGATTTATTATGCACAAAGGACGATCATATTATGTGCACTTACTTGTCTAAACATGCCATTAAATGACCTCTGATCTCCTTGCATGTGCTAATTGGCTGTTGTTTAATGGCCAGATATTGGTTTGCCACTTCAAACATATTAACATTGCTGTAAAAAGTTTTAGGCAGATGTGAGGAAAATGTTGTAAAAGTAAAAAAGGCTTTAAAAAAGTAGAAGTGTTAGGTTATTTTTCTCAATTAACATGATGCAAAGTGAATGAATACAAGATAAATCTTAATCACATCAATACTTGGGGTGACCATATTTTGCCTTCAAAACTACATCAATTTTTCTAGGTATACACGCACAAAGTCAGGGATTTTTGTAGGATTATAGTCAGGTGTCTCAGTAACAAATTATACCAAACATAATAGTGACCATCATTTTCATACGTAGGTTGAAACACAGATATTGACTGAAACAGAAACAAGGGAATCTGTGCCCCCTGCACTGACTGACAGCCAGCCCTAATGATGAGCTGCTATCAGTCAGTGCCGGAGGTGCAGTTACAGCCTCTATACACAGGGCCTACATCCACAAAAGATCTGTGGTTAGTTCTCCAAGGTGTTTGGAACACACTCCCTGCAGAGATCCTTCAAAAGCTGTGTGTAACTAGAAGAACTGATGTTGATTTGAAGGCAAAGGGTAGTTACACCGAATATTAATTTGATTTAGATTATTTATTTTCTTAATTTACTTTGCATTTAGTTAATTTATAAAATGGCTACTTTGAAAAACCTAGAATATAAGACATATTTTCAGTTGTTTCACACTTTTTTGTAAAGTGTAATGTATAATTCCACATGTGATAATTCATAGTTTTGATGCCTTCAGTGTGATTCTACAATTTTGATAGTCATGAAAATACAGAAAAATCTTTGAATGAGAAGGTGTGTCCAAACTTTTGGTCTGTACTGTATGTATGTGTGACTGTCAGGCCCCTACTCTAGTGCTGACTGTAGGAAATAAAAATCCTTGTGAATTAGAAAAAATAATAGTAATTTTTGCTAATTAATATGAATTTCTAAAACATTAATTTTCCATAAATGTAAATGTTAGAAATACATGTATTTACACTTATTTAACCCCATAGGTTAAAGTTAATGCTTGACAGGACAGGTGGTCTACCTGGGATGACATAGACTGGCTTTTTAATGGATTTGATGTTGGGTTGACCATGGAGCAGAACCTAGTGAATTTTTTGGTTTCACCCAGTAGTTTCCATTGGAGATGTGGATTTCTCTGCAGGGAATCCCAGGTTGCTAACCCCAACGTAGCCACCATTATTAATGTCTGACGTACAGAAGACTTCATTTGAAAATATCAAAGCATTAGGACAGCATAGTCAGTGAAGCCGGGTTACCCATCTTTGACAGCAGTAGATGGACAGAAGTTCAGGGTAGACAGCAGACAGATAGATATGAATAGACAACAATTCACTTCAGTGCCAAGAGATATAGAATAAACCAGAGACCACAAAGGAAATTAACCTAATTGCTTTTGTGGGGGAAGGATCCTAAAGAAAACTAGATACTGGGTATTGACTGGTGAGAAGGTACTTTGGCATTCACAGACCTTTTAAGATGCATAGGCTGTGAAAACTGCAGACAATCACTGAGCCCAGTGATTAGCTGCAGCAGTTACAAATGCTGCAGTCGTGACATCACCACTGCAGTCTGTCTTCAAAGATCACAAAAAGTCAGCTCTGGTCTTAAGGAAGGTAAATATAGCTTTGTTTCCTATTTTTTATATCTCCAGCTTATAGGGTAATAAAATGTAATAACTAGACAACATCTTTAAAAGAAATATATACAGGTGCTTCTCACAAAATTAGAATATCATCAAAAAGTTAATTTATTTCAGATCTTCAATACAAAAAATGAAACTCATATATTATATAGAGTCATTACACACAGAATGATCTATTTCAAGTGTTTATTTCCGTTAATGTTGATGATTACGGCTTACAGTCAATGAAAACCCAAAAGTCATTATCTCAGTAAATTAGAATAATTACAGAAACAAAAAACACCTGCAAAGGCTTCCTAAGTGTTTAAAAAGGTCCCTTAGTCTGTTTCAGTAGGCCCCCTGAGGAAGGTATTTACCGAAACGCGCGTTGGATTTGGCAGGGGACGGTGTGGTATCCTCTACATCTATATCTGGTATGTCCACTACTCTTTGTATGCACAATATGGCGGTGATATCTGAATAATGTTTGTGATGCAAGTGTTTGCGATTTTTTTGTGCATTATACTCATTTGGGATAAAACATTTGCACCTGTGTCAATATGGCTCTTCCCTATTACTGTTCTAATGACATTTGTGGCCATACATTTACTACATAGGTATATACGTACCCTGTTCCCTGCCTCGTTTCATGCGGTTTTGTACCTGTCACTTTTTGAGTCTACCCTTCTTCTGTTGATTTCCTTGTCTTGTCATATTATTGATTAATGAATAAAATTTGTATTTATTATACAAACATTTGCACTGCAGTTTTTTGTGGTTGTCTAGATATATGCAGTGTGTCCTACACTGTCCTATTACACTAGCTATTTAAATGGAAATAACACATCTCTTGATATTATTGAATAATTATGGTACACTTGAATAGCTTAGTGTGTTTTCCTCTTGCTATTTATATAATTGCCTTGTAATGTTTTCATTTTCATGTTCTGTCCAGATGTCACCATATCACAGAATTCCAAGCGGAGGAAGTTCACCGACCGCCATATTGGGACACCCAAGTGATGGTATCTCAATATGGAAACTGCTGCAGGTACCAACCTATTGCGCGGTACCACCAGCGGAACACCGTTGCACCACACACACACACACACACACACACACACACACACACACATACACACACACTCTATACGTTGTACGCACCACACACACACTCACGCACACTCACTCTCACACTCTTATACACACACACTCACACTGACACTCACACACTCACTCACATTCACACTCACACTCACAGTCACACTCACACACACACTCACATTCACACTCACACACTCAGACTCACACTCATACTGTCATGTATAGTGTACAGTTCCTATAGCGTCTTGTGCTTGGGTGCGAGGAAAACACAGGAGACATAGGTTGAAATGAAATGACTTGTATTACTTCATACAAGCATGCTGAAAAGTTCACACAGTTTGCAGGAACAGCGACAGGAGACACAGCAGGCCAGAGTAACTTCAAGCACTACAATAAATCTCCAAAGCAGGTTCAGGATCTCTTCTCTGTACCGTAATTCCTCTGCAAACATGGATTCACCAAACAGCAGGTTTCCAGAGTCCAAAAGTGTTCCAAGGTTCCTCAGTAGGGAATAGCTGGAGTACAAGTCCAAGGCTTCCAGGAGTCAGGTCACAGACTGACTGAGGCTTGATTCAGGAGCACTGATTGTTCAGCTGAGGCTGCTTAAGCAGCAAGAGGGAAGAATCAGGGCGGGAACATGAAAACTGGAAACTCCATATTAACTGAGGGCAAGAGCTGCAGAAAGACAGAAAGCAAAATGGCCGACGGAAAACTGAGTTTCAAGGAACATGTCAACAGAGACAAAGAACCTTACATTACTCCCCCCTTAGGGACAACCTCCGGATGACCTCAGACCAGGCTTGTCAGGGTACCTCTGATGAAACTGGCGGAGCAGGCGAGGAGCATTTACATTATTGACTGGTTCCCATGAGTTGTCCTCCACTGGGTAGCCCTGCCATTTAATCAAATATTGCAACTGATTTCTGTACAACCTGGAATCTAGAATCCTTTCCACCATAAATTCTTCCTGACCATCGACCAGCACTGGGTCAGGGCAAGGAGAATAACGTCCAGGAAACGTATTGGGTGTTGCAGCCTTTAGTAGGGATACATGAAAGACAGGGTGGATTCTCATAGTTCTGGGCAGTTGAAGACGACAAGCAACAGCACTTATAATCTTATTGATCTTATAAGGTCCAATATACTTATGTCCCAATTTAGACGATGGAATCTTTAATTTAAGATTTCTGGTTGACAGCCAGACCAAATCTCCTACCTTGAAAGCTGGTGCAGGTTTACGAAATTTATCTGCTGCTTTCTTGTACCTTTCCTGAGCCAATTCTAGATTTTCCTTTAGAAGATCCATATTCTTTTGTAAAGAAGTGATTCTTTCAGCCACTGCCGGCAAGGGCGTATCTATGGGAAATCGAGGAAGAATGTTAGGATGATAACCTAGATTGGAGTAAAAAGGAGACTGCTTAGTGGAGGCGCTCTGAGAGTTGTTATAAGAGAACTCAGCCAGTGGAAGTAGATCCACCCAATCATCCTGTAGGTGGCAGATAAAACAGCGGAGATACTGCTCCAGGGTCTGATTGGTTCGTTCTGTCTGTCCATTAGTCTGGGGATGAAAAGCAGAAGAAAGGTTTACTTTAATGTCCAATGCTGCACAGAAATTTTGCCAAAACCTTGAAGTGAATTGCACCCCTCGATCCGAAATGACCTCATCCGGTACTCCATGTAAGCGAAACACATTCTTAATCATCAAGTCTGATGTCTGTTTTGCAGTGGGTAAGCCGACACAAGGGATAAAATGAGCTGCCTTTGTTAGACGGTCAACCACCACTAGAATGGTGTTCTTCCCTTGAGAGGTTGGTAACTCCACAATGAAGTCCATAGAAATGGATCCCCACGGGCGGGACGGGGTGGGAAGAGGTTGCAACAGACCAGTTGGTGAGGAGCGAGGTGTTTTGCATCTTGCACAGACTTCACATGAAGTGACATAGTTTAAGACATCTTTCCTGTAAGTGGGCCACCAAAAGAAACGAGAAAGAAATTCTTGTGTCTTTAGAATTCCCCTATGCCCGGCTATCTTGGAATCGTGGATGAGTTGCAATACTCTCAATCTGACTGTTTCAGGTATATACAGACGTTGTCCCTGAATCCACACACCATTCTTAAAGACAAGACTTACGTCCCTTGGGGGTTGAGCCAACAAAGAATCCGCATGGTATGCTTCCTTGATGTCCTTAAGTAGGTCTTGATTATGAATCACTCCCAGGAATCTAGAGTCAGGAAGAATAGTCTTAGGAGGAGTAAGTGGACGTGTCTCTGCTGAATGAATCCTAGAGAGTGCATCAGCCTTTCCATTGCGCGATCCTGGTCTATAAGAAATGACAAAATTAAATTGGTTTAGGAAAAGATTCCAGCGAGCTTGGCGAGGAGTCAGACACTTAGCCGACCTGATAAATTCAAGGTTACGATGGTCTGTCAGGATGACTATTTGCTGTGCAGCACCCTGAAGAAGGTGTCTCCATTCCTTGAAGGCGGCAATAATGGCCAACAATTCTCTATTGCCCACATCGTAGTTCCTCTCAGCCGAAGACAACTGCTGGGAAAAGAAGGCACAGGGATGCAAGACATTCTTCTCATCTGTTCTCTGAGAGAGTATAGCTCCAACGGCACAGTCTGAAGCATCCACCTCTATTATGAAGGCAAGCTCGGGGTTGGGATGTACTAAGATAGGTGCGGTGGTAAATTTTTCCTTTAAACAGGAAAATGCTTCCTGAGCTTGCGGGGTCCAGGAGAACCTAGACTGTTTCCGGGTAAGTTGGGTGATAGGTGACACTACCTCAGAAAAATTCTTAATGAAACGTCTATAGAAGTTGGCAAACCCGATGAAACGCTGCACCTCCTTCACATTTCTAGGAATTGGCCAATCCTTGATGGCTTGGGTCTTGCTTTCATCCATACTAATCCCTTGCGTAGATAGTACATACCCCACAAATTGAATTTCGGTCCTATGGAATTCACATTTTTCAAGCTTGATGTAGAGATGGTTTTGTCTTAGGCGTTCTAAGACCATTCTCACATGTCCATGATGTTCCTCTGTGGAGTTAGAAAAAATTAGAATATCATCCAGATAAATCACCACAAATGTATCTAGGAGATCCCTGAAGATATCATTCACAAAGTGTTGGAAAGTGGCTGGGGCGGTACTCAGACCAAAAGGCATAACTAGATATTCAAAGTGTCCATAGCGTGACCTGAAAGCAGTCTTCCATTCATCCCCAGGTCTAATACGGACCAAGTTATGGCCACGGGATCAGTTTAGAGAAAATTTTGGCATGCCGCACTCTCTCCAACAACTCAGGGATTAAAGGCAATGGATAACGGTTTCTAATAGTAACCTTATTGAGTTCCCTATAGTCTATGCAGGGTCTCAGAGATCCATCTTTCTTCTTCACAAAGAAGATGGGTGCACCTGCGGGAGATGAAGAGGGGCGTATGAAGCCCTTGGCTAAATTTTCGTCTATATAATCCTTCAAAGCTTTTAGCTCGGGCCCCGCTAGGGGGTAGATCTTACCAAAAGGTATCTCGGCTCTGGACAATAATTCAATTGGACAATCAAATGGACGGTGAGGAGGAAGCTGATCAGCGTTCTTCTTGTCACATAAATCCACATAGTCCTGGTATACAGCTGGTAGTTCAGGGACTGACATGGTTCCTTTAGGAACAGAGCAAGCTGAAACTCCTTGACTCATCTGTTTCTCCGGAAAGTGTAATTCCTTGGTCTCCCAGTTAATCGTAGGATTCTGCGCCTGCAGCCATGGTAGCCCTAGAATGATGGGAAAGTGGGGAGAAGAGATAAGCAAAAAATACATTTTCTCCTGATGATCTTTACCCATAAGGACCCTCAAAGGCTCTGTTTCTTGATCCACTGGTCCAGAAGTCAGTAGAGAGCCATCCACAGTCTCCATCTGTACTGGAGTAGCCTTCTTCACTGAACGTATCCCCTGTTTCAGAGCAAAGGAGATATCCATAAAATTTCCACTTGCTCCTGAGTCGATCATAGCAGAGCTAGACACCCAGACTGAGTCAACCCAAAGTTTGATGGAAAGGAAGCAATGAGAATTGTTTCTTTTACAACTCAGCTGGGACACCGCTGAGGAAACTTGAAAAATTGCAGCGTTTATACCGTCATCGTCCCCAGAACTAACAGAGTTTAAGTCCGAGAAATCAAGATCTCTTGCAGCAGATCTCTCTGGAGCCTGAGGCTCGGACATGACAGAGCTCCTCTCGCAACACTCACAGTGAATGACTGCTGCAGTAGTCTTACGAGAACGGCTGGGGCAGTTTATAATGAAGTGCCCTGACTTACCACAGTAGAAACATAGATTTTCCTTTATACGATGTTCTTTGCGTGCATCACTAACCCGTCTTTGTAAAGAGTCCACCTGCATGGGTTCAGGTTCTGGTTCCCTTGTGATCCTACTCAAAGGTTCCTTAGCTGAGGAGGGAGGTAGTAAAAGGTTAGTGCGATTATTTTCGAACCATCTCTCTTGTCTGCGTTCAGTCAGACGAGCATCAATACGGATACAATAGTTAATAAAGTCACCTAACGCAGTGGGAGGGTCGGCACGAGCAAGTTCATCCTTAATCAGTGGAGACAACCCTTTCCGAAAATAGATTTTTTAGCGGAAGTGTCCCAAGTGGTATCAAGAGCCCATCTCCTGAAATCCAGGGCATATTCGGCTACTGAACGCTTACCTTGGCGCAAAGTTAACATGGCTGCTTCAGCTGTTGCACCTCAATTGGGGTCATCAAACACCTGCCCCATGGCTGAAATAAAAGCATCAAGGTGATTCAAACAATCATCCTCAGTCTCAATCAGAGGGTTTGCCCACATCAAAGCCTTATTGGTAAGCAACATGATTATAGTAAGCACTTTGGATCGTTCAGTGGGAAATTGTGAAGCATGTGCAGAGAAAAAATAAATTGCATTGATTAATAAATCCCCTGAATTTCTCACGTTCACCGCCAAAACGAAAAGGAGGTAATTTGGGGATCCCAGAACTTGGGGTTATGGCAGGAGCCTGGGCTCGTTCCTCTAGAGCCTCAATCCTGGCTCGCAATTCCTGGGTAGTCTGTCCAAACACTTGCAAATTATGATTAGTGAGGTCCTGTAGGCTTGCAAAACGGGTTTTTAAAGTCTGTACATCTGAAAGGATTGTATCAGTCACTCCGCAAAGTTCCTTTATGCGGGCCTCCATCTTCCAGATCTTTTAAGGCAGAGGTGCTGGAAGGAGAAGAGGAAAGGAAAAAAAAACAAAAAAACAATAGTGTTTACCTGTGGTAACACTCCAGAGTAAAATTTTAAGGGAATGCGCTCACCTGGAATGGTTGTGAGAAGTCACAACCACTGTCATCACATAAGGTATTAAACAGACATCTGATATCCACAGTCACAGCAGACACGGCTTTCCCAGACCCAGCAGACACTAAACATTGGCTCCTGAATCTTGTCATGTATAGTGTACAGTTCCTATAGCGTCTTGTGCTTGGGTGCGAGGAAAACACAGGAGACATAGGTTGAAATGAAATGACTTGTATTACTTCATACAAGCATGCTGAAAAGTTCACACAGTTTGCAGGAACAGCGACAGGAGACACAGCAGGCCAGAGTAACTTCAAGCACTACAATAAATCTCCAAAGCAGATTCAGGATCTCTTCTCTGTACCATAATTCCTCTGCAAACATGGATTCACCAAACAGCAGGTTTCCAGAGTCCAAAAGTGTTCCAAGGTTCCTCAGTAGGGAATAGCTGGAGTACAAGTCCAAGGCTTCCAGGAGTCAGGTCACAGACTGACTGAGGCTTGATTCAGGAGCACTGATTGTTCAGCTGAGGCTGCTTAAGAAGCAAGAGGGAAGAATCAGGGCGGGAACATGAAAACTGGAAACTCCATATTAACTGAGGGCAAGAGCTGCAGAAAGACAGAAAGCAAAATGGCCGACGGAAAACTGAGTTTCAAGGAACATGTCAACAGAGACAAAGAACCTTACACATACACTCAAACTCACACACTCTCACTCTTACACTCACTCACACACTCACACAGTCACACTCACGCAAACTCTCACACATACTCAAACTCACACACTCACACTCTTACACTCACACACTCACTCTCACATTCACACTCACATTCACACACACTCACGCATACACTCATACACTCACACTCAAACTCACACACTCATGCACTCTCACACTCTGACACTCACTCTCACACTCACACTCACATTCACAGATCAAAAATAGGAAAGCAGGGGGAAAGGCGTTGGGGGCGTCCTCCTCATGTATTGTTTTTTAAACATAAAGATTTTCTGAATAAAGATGATGTTTTTTATGGAAAAATCTCCAGTTCCGGAAAAATCCTTTGTCTTCAAACTCTCATTTACACTCACACTCTCACACTCACACTCACACTCACGCAGCCTCTTGTGCAGTACCACCAACTGAACACAGTCGCGAACACGCTGCCGCCGGGATCAGCCGAATGATTTACTGACTGCCGCCATCTTTGTACAGTAGAAGCGCATGCACAGTTTTAATGTGACCGCCGCTATCTGTCTGCACAAAGATGGCGGCAGTTTGATTTACTGCACCTGCGCGAATTACGCTCGGGTGCAGTGAATCATTTGGCTGATCCCGGCGGCAGATGCGCGATGTGTCTACAGGCAGAGGAAGCCGGTCACATTAAAGGGGTTTCCCACAAACGAAAGTTCATTTTAAAAATTGTCTGTGTCTGACCGTGTACAGAGCATATCACATCTCCTGGGCAGGGGAGGAAGCAAAAGACAATACTAACATTACAGCAGGGGATCACAGTGGATTCATTTTGTGAGGTAAAATATTTCACTGACTGTTTTTAAAAAATATTTTACCTCACAAAATGTATCCTCTGCGATCTCCTGCTGTAATGTCAGTATTGTATTTTACTTCCTCCCTTGCCCAGGAGCTGTGGTATGTTCTGTACATGGTCAGACACAGGGGTGAGAGAGACAGAGCACAGGGGGAGACAGCTCAAATGGGACAGCACATGAGGGGAGAGCACAGCACAAGAAGGAGAGAGACAGCAGACAAGGGGGATAGCACATGGGGTAGACAGGTCAAAGAAGAGAGCAAAGACGGGAGAAGTCAGCACATGGGGAAAGGTGGGTGAGCACATGGGGGTGGGGGGGAGATTATCAATGCTGCAAAGCCTGCCCCCATCGTGACATTACCGCCCTCCCGATGCAATAGCATCGGGCCTCCATCTAGTACAATATATGAGTTTCACTTTTTGTATTGAAGAACTGAAATACATTAACTCTTTGGTGATATTCTAATTTTTTGTGAGAAGCACCTGTATATAATCTTCCCTGTGTGTCTAGGAACTCAGTTATGCCCCCATTCTCCTCAGCTTCACTGTCCTAGGTAGTGATTGCTTATATAAATCTAGAAAAATACCATTACATAAATATCCTTGCTAAAATACGATGATTTTTTATGAAGCAAAATTATTTTTAGCAGAGATAAAAAATGGGAACTCCTGTAATTGAATGATGTTTGTTTAAGAAATAATATCAATTATGTGTAAGAAGGTCACTTAGATGCAGCAACGCAATGAGTAGGCAGTTGTAGTTAACCACATTATTTATCTAACACAGAAACAACATCTAATTATAGTTCTATACATATATTCAAGTTCACAACTTAAGATATGATGGGTAATAGCAAGAGTAACATAGCATGTGATGACACTTACTACATTGAGTGCGATACCTTATATAATACTCTGTTTATATACACTATCCATAATATCTAGCAGTTGAACAAGTAATAGGACCTGTATATCTCAGATTAAAAGATGTCACTCCCAGTACTAGGCTCGCCACCGTCGTACACTTCTGTAGTCGCCCCTGATTGTTATAGTGGCCCTAGTGGGAGTAACCGGAATTTCTCATTAGGCCACAATTCCCCAATATGTGAGTCATTTGGTACCCAGTGTGTTCCTAGCACTGACCGCCTTCATTCCCTGAAGTACGGCTCTGACCCACACCCTGTACCGTAAGTATTCACTGGAGGTAATGGCCCGATTCACCCCGGACTTCTCAGCATGATAGACGCTCTGTCCCATCTAAAGAACAGAGTCCAACCTACTCCGACGATGACCACAATCTCTTTACTCTGCTCATGTGTCCTTCTCTTCTCACATCTCGGCACCAACTCAATTCCTGCTTTGCCATTCTGGCTTTTTATATTTATCAACTGTGCCACAGCTGTCACCTGACCTGACATCCTCTTCAAGCTCTTCCCTCAAGGAATACTCTCCCCATCCTCCAGTTCCTGTCTGTTCAGCTCAACCAGCAGATGGGGGCATTTGTTTGTGAGTGCTGTGGAAAAACCACCAACCTAATCCTCTACTCTCCACCCCCCTTACATCACTCCTTCCTTTTAACTCTCCAGTGCACGGGCAAGAAGAACCTTCACACATCTTGCTGTTTTTCAGGGGTTGTGCTATTGTTGCCAGTAACTGAGCACACTTGGGAGTTTTCTGTATGATGCTCTGGAATACTGGCATTGACATGCTCAGTCCTACAAAAATCCTCCTCTGGGACTTCATGTGCATCATGTAGAGATTAAATTTTAGGCTAATTTTCCATTTTGTCGGAGGACGGTGGCGCTGCCTTCCCTGGTTCTGTGGGCACACCAACCCACTAGTTCTCATCATCAGAATCCCTCTCCCATGCAGCATTTAGCTTCTCCTTCGGGGGTTCAGCCCTCTTATCTTCCCCTTCTGAAAGTCAGGGACAGGGCATGTTCCAGTGTAACACCCTACTAGGGGCCTCTTCCTCTTCTTCATACAACGGGTTACCGGAATGAATCTTTCTCGTCACTCGGTGGGGTGTTGTCTCCCATAGATAATCCAACTTATTCTTAGGGCGCTTAGCCCGTACTAGTACCTGATCTCCTAGTTCAGGGGTGGGGAATTATTTTTCTGCCAAGGGCCATTTGGATATTTATACCATCCTTCGGGGCCGTACAAACTCCGCCCACAAAGTACCTTCTGAGTCTGGCACTGGTGTAAGGTTAGGACGTAATCTTTCATTGCATGCCCTTCATTGTTCAGTAGTGAACACTGCGTGTGTACTTACAGATCAAGAAGAAATTAATGAGCTGGTGGCAATCAAAATACAACTCCCTGCCAAAGCACGGCAATCTGCTCAGGGGCCGGATAAAAGGTCATCAAGGGCCGTAAATGGCCCTGGAGCCTGAGCAGGGCCGGCGTCAGCACCCGGCACACCCGGGCAAGTGCCGGGGCCCTGAGCAGGCGGGGGGGCCCACTCGCCGTCTGGCACCCCTGCGCCCGTTAGCGGAGGAGAGCAGTGTCAGCGCTGCCACTGGGCCCCCCCCCGCTTGCTCAGGGCCCCGGCATCAGCTGGCACAATATTTACCTTTCCCGTGCCTCCGCTGCCGCAGCTCCGGGCTCCGGGGGCGCCGGCGCTTCCTCTCACAGCAACGCCGGTGAATGACGTCATCATTCAGCGGCCGGCTGTGGCAGAGAGCGCGGACGCAGAACAGGTGAGACGTGTGTGTCTGTGTCTCTGTGTGTGTCTGTGTGTATGTAGTGCGGTGCTTTGTGTGTGTGTGTGTGTGTATGTATGTATGTGAGAGAGTGCTTGTGTGCTGTAGTGCTGTCTGTGTGTGATGATGGGCAGGCATTGCTGATAATGGGGAGGCATTGATGATGATGATGGGGAGAAGATGATGATAATGGGCAGGCATTGATGATAATGGGCAGGCATTGATGATGGGGAGAAGATGATGATAATGGGCAGGCATTGATGATAATGGGGAGGCATTGATGATGGGGAGAAGATGATGATGGGCAGGCATTGATGATAATGGGGAGGCATTGATGATGATGGGGAGGCGATAATGATGATGGGGAAGCGATGATGATGATGGGTAGGCATTGATGATAATGGGGAGGCATTGATGATAATGATGATGATGGGGAGGCGATAATTATGATGGGGAGGCGATGATGATGATGGGCAGGCATTGATGATAATGGGCAGGCATTGATGATAATGGGCAGGCATTGATGATGAGGAGAAGATGATGATGGGCAGGCATTGATGATAATGGGGAGGCATTGATGATGATGGGGAGGCATTGATGATGATGATGGGGAAGCGATGATGATGATGGGCAGGCATTGATGATAATGGGGAGGCATTGATGATAATGGGGAGGCATTGATGATGATGGAGAGGCGATAATTATGATGGGGAGGCGATGATGATGATGGGCAGGCATTGATGATAATGGGGAGGCCATGATGATGATGGGGAGGCCATGATGATAATGGGCAGGCATTGATGATGGGGAGGAGATGATGATGATGGGCAGGCATTGATGATGATGATGGGCAGGCATTGATGATAATGGGGAGGCAATGATGATGATAAGGAGGCAATGATGATGATGGGGAGGAAATCATGATGATAATGGGGAGTCTTTCCACAGCGCCCTTTCCTGAGCCGTAACAGTGCAGAACGCAGTACAGCGCAGAGGAGAGCTCCATATTTTGTATGGAGCATTATATGGGGACCAATATCCTGTATGGAGCATTATATGGGGACCAGTATCCTGTATGGAGCATTATATGGGGACCAGTATCCTGTATGGAGCATTATATTGGGTCCAGTATTCTGTATGGAGCATTATTTTGGGTCCAGTATTCTGTATGGAGCATTATATGGGGGGTGACATCCTGCATGGGGTATTATATGGGTGATGAGGGGGAGACTATGTGGTGCCCATAATATTGTATGGAGGACTGTACTGTCCAGTCTGTACTGTGCGCTGTGAGGATTTGGCGGTTTTTGAGCTATTGTACAATATACAATAGATATCACTCATGTAATGGAAGAAGTGAAGTATTTGGCATTGTACTGTACCCATATTTCTCTGCCGTATCTGTGCATCATGAATCGTGGTCTGTGTTAAAGGGGCCCACTGAGGCTCTTTCGCCCGGGGCCCATAAAAACCTGGAGCCGGCCCTGAGCCTGAGGTTCCCCACCCCTGTCCTAGTTGGAGCGGTATTTCCTGCACTGTGGTCACAGCTGGGTGATTCAACTCCCGAAATTTCTGTCCCACCAGCCGTTTCAGTGTCTGTAGACAATATCTATGTTTTCGCAGCCAGGTACTTGGACTGTTTATCGAACAATCGTCCTCTGGATTGAGCTCCCACTTGATGATTTCTCGGCCCTTTCATCCAAACAGCAGCATGTATGACGTGTACCTGGTGGTGGCATGGACCCGGTTGTTGCACACTCACACTAGCTCCGAGACAAATTCAGGTCACTTTATCTTTCAATCCTCTTCTAGTGTCCTTAACATTTGCAGCTATGTCCTGTTGAAGTGCTCACAGGCCTGTTCCCTTGAGAATGGTAAGGCATTGTTCGGGACTTATCAATGTCATAGAGTCGGTGCACTTTTTTCCATGACTGTCCCTAGATAACAGGGTGCCTGGTCAGAGTGGATCCTCTTTGAGCACCCGTGCATGTGAATAAGGTCTCGACATCTCGCCCTGGCCACCGCCTCAGCCGTCTGGTCTCTGATTGGAGTCACGACTGCAAATTTTGTGAAGTGGTGTGGTCAGTCATTATCAGGCAGTACTCATAACCATTGTGTCACGAACCGATCATCAGTTAATCAACCACTAGCACCTCTAGTGGATTGGAGATCCTCTCCTGACTCTTGAGCGGCTTCCTACTGTGTCCCTAGCCAATAACTCGGGACACTTATTATTTAAGACACATCCATCTGCATGGAGGTGTCTGTGCAACGTCGTTAGTCTGTTTCTTAAACACACTTGCTACTTCTCAGGTCTCTGCTAGTCCAGCTAGTATATGTCTGTTCCTAACCACCTTGCTAGTACTTGTCTTGTCAGTCTGTATTACAAATGGATCTGCCTACACCTGCCATGCCAACCTGTTTAGCAGCCAGAGCCACCTGCACCTGCTGGGCCAATCTGTATAAGAGCCGGACCCGCCTGCACTTGCTGTGCCAATCTGTATTACAGCGGACTCATCTGCACCTGCCTTGTCAATCTGTATATCAACTAGACCCGCCTGCACCTGCCGTGCCAATCTGAATAACAGTCGGTCCCACCTACACTTGCTGTGCCATCCTGTGTAACAGCCAGACCTGCCTGCACCTGCAGTGCCAATCTGTATAACAGCCGGTCCCGCCTGCTCTTGCCGTGCCAATCTGTATAACAGCCGTTCCCACCTGCACTTGCTGTGCCAATCTTTGTAACAGCCAGACCCGCCTGGATATGCCTTTTCAATCTGTATTACAGTCGGATCCACCTGCACCTGCCATGCCAATCTTTTTTAGAACCGGACCCGCTTGCACTTGCCGTACCAATCTGTATTACAGCCGGACCAGTCTGCACTTGCCGTGCCAATCTGTATAAGAGTCAGACCTGCCTGCACCTGTCTTGTCAATCTGTATAGCAAATAGACCCACCTGCACCTGCCATGCCAATCTGTATAACAGCTGGTCCATCCTGCACAGCTGTGCCAACCTGTGTAGCAGCCAGATCCACCTGCACCTGCAGTGCCAATCTGTATTACAGCCAGACCCACCAGCACCTGCAGTGCCAATCTGTATTACAGCCAGATCCACCTGCACATGCCTTGTCAATCTGTATTACAGTCGGATTCACCTGCACCAGCCGTGCCAGTCTGTATTTCAGCTGTACCAGTCCGCACCTGCCAGTGCCTGCCTGCATCAGCTGTTATTCCCCTCTGGGCCGTTCCAGCTGCTAGTAATTTGGGGGTCAGCTGTCACGTGTCCATGGTCTGTCCTGGAGAAGCACTTGGTGTTCATCTGGAGCCAAGCCTGGCCCCACCATGAGTAGCTCTAGTGAAAAGTAAGGTGCTCACCTAGTTACACTCCTCCAGGCTCTCCTCAGACCACGGCACAGTGGTTCCACCTCTCCCGTTATATATACTATGATTGTCCAATTCACAGCATCCTATATAGTATGATGGTCCCCCACAACCCAAGGAAAATATAAAAAATCCCTAATCCAGACATCTCATGCTCCGCAGCGTCTGACTTCTTTTGTATGGTGGAGTTGGGAAAGCTAGATGTCGGCTAACCGCTATTTAATATGGTTGGGGTCTTTAGACTTGATGTAGGCACTTTTTTTGTGTACTGGGTCTCACTGATGTTGCATTTTATAAAGAAGGTGCATCATGTTTGCAGGCCGGTGATTATAAGCTGCTTGACAGTCAGGTATTCGTGAAACTTTTAGACTTCCTTGCCCTTACCAAGGCCCCACCACCGCTCATCACACAACTTATCCCCCTTCTATCCCAAACGTCGAATAATTGACACCAATCCTAGTTTTGGATAAATTGGCCACAGCAGCCTTTTATTAACAATTTAACATCCAATTACCAGTTCAAACATTTTCCACGGAGGGGGTGGTCCTCGAAGCCCTCAAAATTTATGACATCACCTTTTCAAATCTGGTCCCCTGCGAAGTCGTGCCTCCAGCCGCTAAACACCAGCTCGAAGGCATGAGATCAGACTCGCATTGCCAGTATCCGCCACAAATCCCAAATTCCATTCCAAATTCCAACACTCCTTGTGACCTGCATTTCCGACCATTTAATCCACCTAAGGGGGAGTCCAGGAGCTGTTAAGATCCCTCCCCTCCGAGCCACCATTTTAGTATTACCAACTTCGAGGACCTTTCCCCCCCACGCCACTAACATAAATGTTCTAATCCCCTTAAACATTTATGTCCTTCCATACCTTTAAGCCCTTCTCAATGCCCTCCTGTATAGCCAGGCACCACATATCTAGCCCAATTGCTTTCAAGTGAACCCCATCCTTCCTCCAATATTCGCCTTCCCCAGACTCCAGATCCCAATGTCTCACCACGATCCCCCCATTCCTTACCATGAAACGGGAAACTGCTCTGTTCAACTTAATCCGAGCCTTGTTAATACCCTGTACAGATCTCGCCCCTCGCCAGACTTTTCTCGGAATAGTGTCCGACCAAACTATTAATAACTTCGGAAACATAGCCCATAAACGCAACGCATCAAATTTAATATCCCTAATTAATGCTCTACACGGGCGTTTACCCAAGTCATTCCCACCCAGGTGAATGACCAAGACCTCCGGTGCCCTATCCAACCGAACGAATCTATGAAACTCGGGCCAGAAACAATTCCATGTCATTCCCCGTTTACCAATCCAGTGTAACACAGATGTAGTTCTCAGAATGCCCAACTGGCGTCCATCCGGACGAACCGCAGCCCTAAGTGCCGCCCAGAAGACAAACGAATGCCCCATTATCCATGTCAGCAAAGGTCTTGATTCTGGAAAGAAAAACAAACATAAGAAAAACCGCAAATTCAAACAGAGGTTAGCCATTATACCCAGATCAAACTTATAACAAAGACGGACGTACATACGACCGGACTCTTGCCGATTCCCAACGTCCAATCCTCTTTACCACGTCTTCCCCCATACCCCGTCTAGCAGCCTCCGTAGCTGCACCAATTCGAAAAGAATGCCCACTATAATTATTAGACACTATACCCGCTTTCCCCATACACCGCTTAAAAATTGACATGAACTGAAAATGAGACAAAAATGACCCATCTTCGTGTCTTAACAATGGGTCGGTATTAAGACCCCCAAGTTCCATAATATTTTTAACGCATTGTACCGGGCATACTGGCGAACCGTTCACTTCAAATAAAACCACGGAGCAACCCTTCCCCTCCACATCTGTTTTCGATGACCGGACGAATAACATTATCCTATCATGAAAGACTGCCACATCCTGCCTTAAAAGACCCCCTTTCCTATACCTTGAAGGACAAACTAATTCCCCCAGCCGAAAAGCCCCAAAAAATGCCAATGAAAAAGCAGCCTTAAAAAGTGTTATTTCCCATTGTGAGGAACAGACTCCCTTTATTTCCCTTTCCAAAACTAAAAGCACATCATAAGAAACTGGCCTTCTCCCATCCAACACCTTCCAACCTTTTTTCCACCCCTTCACCGTTTGTTGAACTAAGAATGACTTTGTCATGTCCGGCCTACCCCTAAATTTAAATCCAAATGATATTCCCGACAAAAATTTATTAAGCTTCGGAACCGACCAACCCGCTTCCCATTGATGTCCCAAAAACAACAATAATAAACTCTCATCCCCTAACCCCTTGTCCAATGCTGACGCCCAATTGACCCACAACTCCCATGCTCTAGTATAATGTGCCCATGTGCCTGGAGCCAATGACTTGGCTAATAAATTGCTTACTGCCCCCATGGCAGGGACCATAAATCCTCTGGGCATACCATCCGACAAGATTCCACTTGAGATGACACTTCCCGTGCTCGCTCCTGCTGTAAGCATAAAAGAACTTCCATGTTAGTTTCAACAATTGGCTTCCTCATTGATGCCGTAACCCAAACATTCAAACTCAAACCCAGCCATACCAAACGTTGCAATACACATAGCACCAAACGATCTGGTGACGATAAAGAATTAATAGCTTTTACAGATCCCTCGAACTGACAGCCAAAACAAATCTTTTTATCCCGAACGTAATCAGGCCATAAAGAAAGTGCCACCACAATTTGAAAAACTTCTCGAAGCACCTGATTAGCCGCCAAGCCTTTTTCTTTCCAACACTGGGGCCAACACTCCACCAACCACTGACCGCGAAAAAACAGACCAAAACCATCTTCACCAACTACATCCATCAAAATTCCCATAAATTCTGCTGACACAACCGGCGCAATCCAAAGTGACTTACCATTGTACGTTTCCAAGTAAAGTGCCCATGTTTTAAGATCATCCTTCAGGTCTTTCTTAAGCCTGATAAAATGATTAGGAGCCTTCACTCCTACCGTCGCAAAGGACAAACGACGGCAAAAGGCTCTGCCCATCGGAATGATACGGCAAGCAAAGTTTAGTTTGCCCAATAATGACTGTACTTCCTTCAATGTCATCTTTTTAGAAACTAGGGCCCGGTTTACTTCCGATTTCAAATCCACCACTTTTTCCATGAGCAACCTGCACTCCATTGACATTGAATCGATCTCGATGCCGAGAAAGCTCAAACAAGTGACCTGGGCCCACCGTCTTATCCGCAGCCAATGGCACCCCAAAAGAACTGGCGACTTGCTCCATGGAGTGCAACAGTACCGAGCAATCCACCGAATGTGATGCTCCCACAAACAAAAAATCGTCTAGGTAATGGATACAAGAGCTCAATCCAGACACCTCTTTAACCGTCCACTCCAAAAAAGTGCTGAAAGTTTCAAAATAAGCGCACGATAATGAACACCCCATAGGCAGACAACGATCAATGAAAAAACCCCCATCCCAAAAACATCCCAACAAATGCATGCTGTCGGGTTAATAGGTAGCAAACGAAAGGCCGCTTCAATGTCTGTTTTAGCTAACAGCGCACCTTTACCACACTCACGAACCAACGCCATCGCTGAATCAAACGATGTGTACAAAACTGAACAGACCTGGGGGTCAATACCGTCGTTAACCGATGAACCCTTAGGAAAGGATAAGTGATGGATCAGCCTAAACTTGTTAGGCTCCTTCTTAGGAACAACCCCCAATGGTGACACCCTTAAATTACTAATAGGAGGAACAGCGAATGGACCTGCCATTCTGCCCAACGATACTTCTTTAGTCAATTTTTCAGAGACAATTTGAGGGAATTCCCTAGCCGATTTCAAATTTTTTGTAGATAACCTAACCGTAACATCTAAAAAAGGAATTTTAAACCCGTTCCCGAAACCATCATGTAGTAAAATTGCCGCTTCCTTATTCGGGTATCTATTTAGAAACTGCTCCATCTTTTCCAGACGGACCGGAGTCACCCCTTTTTCCAGTAACGTTTGACCCTTTTTGGCTCCCTCCTCTAAAACATCTAGACAAGCCGTGATTGCCCCCACATGATGAGCATTCATGTTTAAATTTGCATTTTGTCCCAAACTTGCAGACTCCATCATTGAATGCGAAACACAGCCCTTTTTGCATCGCCACCGAGTGCCCCGACTGACTTTGACCCCCGGTGCCCCCTTGAAAGGACTGAAACCCCTGACTCGTTCTACTTGGGTCCGCTAACTTCATCCATAGTGCAATGTCCTTGTGGTCCCATCTAACGCTAGACCAAGCAGCTTTACGCTGACGGAACTGCTCATCATATCTGAGCCAACCTTGACCTCCATACACCCTATAAGCCTCCCCGATCGTATCCATATAGCAAAAAAGCGCCGAACAATTTTCCGGCGATTTTTCCCCAATAATGCAAGCTAAAATGGCGAACGCCTGTAGCCAGTTATTGAATGTACGGGGAATTAGCCGATACCTCCTCCTATCCTCATCTTCCTTTTTTGTCTCATCCCTTCTAACCCTGTCCAGATTGAAACGTTCTAGGGGAAGAAGAGAGAATATTCCCAATCACACCTGATTGCCCTTAGCTGCATATTTAGTCAGTGCAATGGGTCTGCTCCAGACTTTAGTCTGCTCCACATATTTCAAATCCCATATTTCAAATTACAGATTTCTAATTACACTACTGTGAATTAGACTAGAATTCTAGAATGCATTTGGCCACACATTAATCCTACAGCATTGTCATCATCACCTTGTGACCGAGATGTTCTTCTGTTCCCACAGGTATGACCAGCTGCAAACTTTACCCAGCTTTTCAGTGTTCCTGAATGCATCATGTGTATTGCTTAGTTTAATGGTATGACCAGCTGCAAACTTTACCCAGCTTTTCAGTGTTCCTGAATGCCCCCTGTGTATTGCTTTGTTTCATGGTATGATTTGCTCACCCATCTTCTTGTATACATAACTGTACTTCATTCTTGTTATCTTCACCACACATCTGAGTGGTCTGTGTAACCCCAACCCCCTTTTATGACCTGTCCTTAACGCTGTACATCTGGCCTGGGCAGTCAGTCCCAGCCCACTTCCCAATCACACCTGATTGCCCTTAGCTGCATATTTAGTCAGTGCAATGGGTCTGCTCCAGACTTTAGTCTGCTCCACATATTTCAAATCCCATATTTCAAATTACAGATTTCTAATTACACTACTGTGAATTAGACTAGAATTCTAGAATGCATTTGGCCACACATTAATCCTACAGCATTGTCATCATCACCTTGTGACCGAGATGTTCTTCTGTTCCCACAGGTATGACCAGCTGCAAACTTTACCCAGCTTTTCAGTGTTCCTGAATGCATCATGTGTATTGCTTAGTTTAATGGTATGACCAGCTGCAAACTTTACCCAGCTTTTCAGTGTTCCTGAATGCCCCCTGTGTATTGCTTTGTTTCATGGTATGATTTGCTCACCCATCTTCTTGTATACATAACTGTACTTCATTCTTGTTATCTTCACCACACATCTGAGTGGTCTGTGTAACCCCAACCCCCTTTTATGACCTGTCCTTAACGCTGTACATCTGGCCTGGGCAGTCAGTCCCAGCCCACTTCCCAATCACACCTGATTGCCCTTAGCTGCATATTTAGTCAGTGCAATGGGTCTGCTCCAGACTTTAGTCTGCTCCACATATTTCAAATCCCATATTTCAAATTACAGATTTCTAATTACACTACTGTGAATTAGACTAGAATTGGACTGGAATTTGGCTGTAAGGTAACAGATTATAAAACCACTATGTTTCATTTTCTTATCACTTTCACCCCCATCCTCCTTTCTTTCTTCCTATCCCCTGTAATCCCCCCACCTAGTAAGGAATTAATCATTTCCCCCTCCATTCTCCCCAGCCATCTCACCTTTCCCTCAGAACTGTTCCTCCACATACAATCCTTTTTACCAAGACACACACGGCCACACCATGGCTTATCCTGCTCCCACCTTCTAACGCTCTGTCTGCTACTCCTCATCGCTGGCGATGTATCCCCACTATGGAACGCACGCTCCGTCTGCAATAAACTGTCATTTATCCACGACCTCTTTATCACCAACAAACTCTCCTTCCTTGCCATCACTGAAACCTGGCTCACTCCCTCTGACATAGCCTCTCCAGCTGCGCTTTCCTATGGCGGATTTCATCTTTCTCACACCCCTCGCCCCAGCAACAAACGTGGTGGAGGAGTTGGCTTACTCCTGTCTGATACCTGCTCCTTTACTCCTATTCAAATTCCACCCTCCGCTGCTATTCCCTCGTTCGAAGTGCACTCCGTCCGCATCTATTCCCCCTCCAACCTCCAGCTGGCTGTCATCTACCGCCCCCCGGAACTTGCCATCTCCACCTTTCTCGACCACTTCACCACCTGGCTACTCCATTTCCTCTCTGCTGACATCCCCACCATCATCATGGGCGATTTCAACATCCCCATTGACACTTCCACCCCGGCTACCTCTAAACTTCTTTCGCTCACGGCTTCCCTCGGCCTCACTCAATGGTCCTCTGCGGCCACTCACAAAGGCGGTCACACGCTGGACCTTATCTTCACCCGCCTCTGTTCCCTCACCAATCTCACTAACTCCCCACTCCCCCTGTCTGACCACAACCGACATTCTCTTCCCTCTCCTCTGTTAGTACACATCCCCCACTCCACAAACTCACCCACCCTCGCAGAAATCTCAAACACCTCAATTTACAATCGCTCTCTGAGTCCCTCCTCCCTCTCACAGACATAGCCTCACTTCATGACACAGATGCTGCTGCCACATTTTATAACACCACAATAAAAACCAACTTGATTCGGCCGCCCCCCTCACGCAGAGCAAAACTCGTACAATCAACAGGCAGCCCTGGCTGACCGGCCTGACCAAAGAACTGAGACGGGCTTCCAGGGTTACCGAGCGGAGATGGAAGAGAACCCATTCTACCGAGCACCTTAACGCATACAAGCAGTCCCTCGCCAGCTTCAAGTCCACGCTCTCTGCCGCAAAACAAACTTACTTCGCATCTCTCATATCCTCCCTGTCTCACAACCCTAAACAGCTCTTCAACACTTTCAATTCTCTACTCCATCCCACAGCACCTCCTCCCTCTCCTCTCATTTCTGCCGAAGACTTAGTATCAATCTTTTGCTTAAAGAAGGAGGCAATCAGAGAAGGCTTTGGCCCGCAGCCCCCAATGCCCCTCTTAGCCACTCAGCCCTGTTCTTCCAAAACCAGCTTCACCACCATGACAGAAGATCAGCTCTCCAATCTCCTGTCAAGATCACACCTCACCACTTGCGCACTTGACCCACTCCCGTCCCACCTCATCCCTAACTTTGCCACAGTCTTCATCCCTACTCTCACACACCTCTTCAACCTTTCACTTACAAATGGTGTCTTTCCTTCATCCTTCAAACATGCTTCAATCACACCCATCCTCAAAAAGCCCTCCCTCGACCCATCCTCTGCGTCTAGCTATCGCCCGATATCTCTTCTCCCCTACGCCTCAAAACTACTGGAACAGCATGTATATCTTGAACTGTCCTCCCACCTTTCCTCCTGTTCCCTCTTTGACCGGTTACAATCCGGCTTTCGACCGCATCACTCAACTGAAACTGCCCTAACTAAAGTCACTAACGACCTGCTAACCGCCAAGAGCAAGCGACACTACTCTGTCCTCCTTCTCCTGGACCTGTCTTCTGCCTTCGACACTGTGGACCATTCCCTCCTGCTACAGATTCTCTCATCTCTTGGCATCACAGACCTGGCCCTATCCTGGATCTCATCATACCTAACAGACCGAACATTTAGTGTCTCCCTCTCACACACCACCTCCTCACCTCGCCCCCTGTCTGTCGGTGTTCCTCAAGGCTCAGTCCTAGGACCCCTACTCTTCTCCATCTACACCTTCGGCCTGGGACAGCTCATAGAATCCCACGGCCTGCAGTATCACCTCTACGCCGATGACACGCAGATCTACCTATCTGGACCTGACCTCACCTCCCTACTGACCAAAATCCCACAGTGTCTGTCTGCTATCTCAGCCTTCTTTTCTGCTCGCTTTCTCAAACTGAACATGGACAAAACAGAATTCATCATCTTTCCCCCACCTCACTCTACCCCTTCACCAGACCTATCCATCAATGTCAATGGCTGCTCGCTTTCCCCAGTCCCACATGCTCGGTGCTTTGGGGTGATCATCGACTCTGCCCTCTCTTTCAAACCACATATCCAAGCCCTCGCCACCTCCTGCCGCCTCAAACTCAAAAATATTTCCCGGATCCGCTCATTCCTCAACCATGAAACCACAAAAACACTAGTGCATGCCCTTATCATCTCCCGCCTCGACTACTGCAACCTCCTACTGTCTGGCCTCCCCTCTAGCACTCTGGCACCACTCCAGTCCATCCTACACTCTGCTGCACGACTAATCGACCTGTCTCCCCGCTATTCCCCAGCCTCCCCCCTATGCCAGGCCCTTCACTGGCTCCCTATTGCCCAGAGGCTCCAGTTCAAAACCTTAACCATGACATACAAAGCCATCCACAACCTTTCTCCCCCATACATCTGTGACATGGTCTCCCGCTACCTACCTACACGCAACCTTCGATCCTCTCAAGATCTCCTTCTCGACTCCCCCCTCATCTCTTCTTCCCACAACCGCATACAAGACTTCTCCCGGGCTTCCCCCATACTCTGGAACTCCCTGCCGCAAAACATCAGACTTTCACCAACAACGGAGACCTTCAAGAAAAACCTGAAGACCCACCTGTTCCGACAAGCCTACAACCTGCAATGATCCTCAGTGTACTGAACCATCGTACGACCAGCTCTACCCTTTCCTAGTGTATTCTCACCCATCCCTGCAGTCTGTGAGCCCTCGCGGGCAGGGTCCTCTCTCCTTCTGTACTTGTGTGTCCCTTGTCCAGCACATGTTTATTGTACCTGTCTATATTTTTCCCCTTTTCATATGTAAAGCGCCATGGAATAAATGGCGCTATATAAATGTATAATAATAATAATAATAATATGTCAATATATTCACCCTTCCATATTTTATCCTTTGTTTCCTGTTTTAAATGCATCCCCAAAGGCCCTTCAAAACATACGTATATTTCGCCTTTTGCCGAATCGTCTAAACGTGTTGTCTCCTCCACTCTGTCGCTAATTTGGCCCGTCTGCTCAATTAAATCATCACTGCAAGCAGCAGACGCTACTGCAGTCGACGAAGAACCCAAAACCCGCGTACCAGCTGTTCCATCCCGTTCCCTACACCCGTTCCCTATGTTGCCTAACCATGCCTGTAATGGCGAAGCCCCGACAGGACCCGCGCCCGAGTCCCACAATTTCCACAATTCATTTAAACCTTGTAATATGACACCCATACCAGCACCAGCGCCCCTCGCACATACACCCCCACTCATACTTAAATCAGACACTAATGCTGGTTGTTCAGGTATTACCGCCCCCCCCTCACCTAACTGCCTGGGCGCTGTGAACCCAGCAGCCGCACGTCCAGAGTCCTGACGATGATCCTCATCCCTGACATTGATGTCTTGCGACGATGATGCTGTTGCCGTAGGTGCGTGCAGCCGAACCATACTACTCGCTGCGTTGTCCGCCAATCTTGAATTGTCCTGGTGAATATGTGCAGCTGCACCTGCACTCATACCTGCAGCCTGTTGATTGATGTTAGAATATTCTGTTCCCCCCCAATGAGGACCAGGGTGTGGAATGGGCCTCTGGCTTGTTGAACCCCCAACCCCCACTGGCATTAAATCCGCCGCTCCCCGACCCCCCCAGTCTGCTAATCCCAATGTCCCAGTGTTGGTGTCAGAAAAACGGCAGCAGCCGGTGATTGAACCAGGCTCAGAGGCCTGTACTCACCAGCTGCTCCGCGTCTCATAGCCTGCTGCGTTGCGCTGCTCGTCGCTCCTGCGATCCGGCTGTCAGACGCCTGTTCCTGCGTTCCTCTTGAATTCAGATTCGAATTTACCGCCACTGCCGAGTGGGCGGAGCCACCGCGTCGTGTCGGCTGCGACCGGCGTGTAGGCCTCGATGCGACGCTGCTGGACCTCCGATACTCCTCTGCCGCTCCCTGCTGAGCCCCCACCGAAATGTGGCTCGGACCCGCGATCTCCCCCGTCGCCACCGATGAGGAGGAGGCCGACACCTCCTCCTGATGCAGGTCCCGCCGCACACCAGGATTCCTCCCGGCTCTGGAGCGGGGCGCCCTCGGCCTATTGCCCGCGTTCCAAGCCGGAGGGTCCCTGGAGGGGCTCCTTACCCGGCGCCGGACCCGGAGGTAGCTTCGGGACTAAGGCGCTCAGGAGGTCTGGTCCTCCTAGGCCGGCGCCCCACCGCCTCGTCATTCTGAGCTCCCCGTCATGAAGCAGGACATTTACGATGCTGCAGCCAGTCGGGCCCCTTACGACCGCGGCTTCACGCAATTGCTGAATGATGGCATCAACATCCATCATAAGGTCAGTACGCAAGCTTGTTAATAATAAGCTCGGGGCACCTAAAATGGTTGCCCCCCGTTATTACCTCAGCCTTTTATATCCCCCATAATATACTCCGCCTCCTCCCCCCCTCCCGTGCCCCGAGCGGCCAATGAACTAACCCCCAGTCATTCTGATCCAGATTAACCCCTTTATGATACCTAAACAATATCCCCATTAACTCTTAGGTTCCCTCAACCCCTGTCATGATGGCCTCCCTTTCTAAACCCTACGGGTCTCAGTCCGGCCTCACTGGACATTTGGGCAATAGTGAAGGATCCACAGGACAATGTGGTCCATGTAATTCTACAATGGACACAATAACACTGAAGTGTAGTAAATACACAGAGCCTGGGCTTGAAATGCAGTAGACTAAATGCTTTTAGGCCACCAGCAGTGAATATATAATTGTTCATGGCCACCAAATACATTGCAATGAATTTCAAAACAACAAATTATTTAGTCTCATAGTAAAATTCTGATGAGTCAGGCAGGTATCTGGTGAAAAATGAATAGGTTTGATTTGATCTACTGACTTCAGCGGAGTTAAATGGCTGTTAGCAGACGGCTTTATGCTAAGCTCTAATGTGTGTGGATATTTCTAGCTCCAGAAATTATTTTCTGAGATGTCCCTTGTTTCATGATATGGTGGCTTGTCCTATATGGTGGCACCAATATGACCAGGTGGGACAGATGGTGTACTGGCTGTCAGCATTGTTAAACACTGTGCCACAGTGGATAGGAGAGACAGAAAGCAGCCGATAATAGGAATGGTTTGGCAGTAAGAGAGTGCAGATGGTCCACAGCGTGGTGACTACAAGACCAGTGACTGGACCAGTTATGCCCAGGCTATCCATCGGTGGAACATCAGTGAGCTGGAGGATGGACCAGCTTGCTCATCAGGAAGCATGGCTGGGAAGCTTGTTTATAGAAAGAAAAGAGGCAGTGAGCTGGAGAGCAATAAATGACAAGGATCCTTGGAAGATGCCATATAGACCATACCATGTAGACATTGCTGAGGAATGCTTGGAGAAAGTCACTAGGGTGACTAAGGAAAACCCTGAACCACAATCTTACAGATGCCCTGTACAGGTCATCACTTGCTCTTCACCTATCACACATATTGCAAACACAGAAAAAAATAATGCAACAGTCTTGAGAAGCAATTAGTTATAAAAAGGGTTTATTTTTTTATTTTTATTATTTTTTATAGTAACAACAAGCACTGTATGTAGATAGTACAGGCACAATAAATACCCACTCATGGGAGCTTACAATCTTTTTTTTTGCACCTGAGGCACTGAGAGATACAGTGATTTGCTCAAGGTTGCACAGCATCGGCCTTACTGCTTCCATATAGAGATGGATTACCAAGGTGTCTTCTCCTGAAGGCCAGCTCAGCACTAGACATTGGGAGAAAATGGTGTATTGCTTTTGTGCTCTATATTCCCCGTCATTATGATTGCAGTTTAGGAAAAATACTGGTGCTTCCCTGTGGTTCGAGTTTAACTAAAACTTTCTGTAGTTACTTGATTTGACAGCGCTAGAAAAAAGGAACATGAGAAGATAGTAAAATGCACCTGTCACCTACTTACAGAGGTAAGTCCGGCCTCTGCAAAGCTGATTCCTCCTTTTATTCATTTTTTTTCATGATCTTATATATAATTAGTGCATGTAGGTGACAAGTGCATGAAAATATACTAACTAGGTCTTCTCATTAAAATTCAGAGAGCCAAAATACTGAATCCAAGGCAATCACCTTAGAATGATCTGATTTTTAATCTTTCCCTAATAACTGTGTCACATGATGAGGGAGCCTCTTGGGACTTTTAGGCTAGCCTCCATTACAACACAGTGTTTGTAGATGTGTTTTGTTTTGGAAAGTTTATATTAATCGATAAAAAAAATGAACATATTGAATAAATGAAATGCTAACATAATCGATATACTTTGAGTGCAACAAATCACTAGTAGACCTGACAGTAATCATGTCTTATACACCCTGATCTGCACAACAACCGGTTTATTGGGGTGACCGGAGAGTTACACTGAAGTCTTACAGAAGGGTGCACTGGAGTGAGGTAACGGCAAATCTCCCAATATATTGGAGGGCACCTATGAAATCGTACACCCAGTATGTAAGTATTACGTCGGGAGATGATGTAATGCTCAACCAAGCAGATTTTATCACCTTCTAATGGTTTGCAAAATAAAACCCCGTATTTGTTTGCAGTTCTCATAAATGTCCCCCAAAATATCAGAAATCGGAATATAATATCACACAAATATAATCAGAAACTATCGAGAACCAGGAGACATATAACAATTTTGGGAACGAAATGATCAAGGAAAAAAAAAAAGAGAAGAAAATGTAGCACACGTCAATAAGATTAGCTGGAGTGATTATAAGAAGGAAAATAAAAATCAACGTAGGGAGGATAGACTTCGGCTTTCTGCTTCACCTTATTTGGTTGTCAAGGATAAAAGGTTTTGTGACAAGGAGATTCTCCAGCTCCGTTCATTAGAAAGCACTTCACACAGACAATTCTATGTCTCAAATATAAAAAATACCTAATTATATCATGCAAGGAACATAAAACATCATATTAGTAATTTATATAAAAAAAATAAAGAAAAAAATAAAAAAGAAGAAATTGACATAGGTATTGCTTAGAACACAGACTAGAAATCAGTGACATAGCCCTGGATTCTGCACCCCGGCTTCATAGTAAAAGGGGTGCAGTAACGACTAGGGGGGGTCACAGATCTCCAATTCCTGGCTTGTGAGCATTCGCCAGGTATAAGGATATTATGGCACAACAATTATATATGCATCACATATATATCATCACCTATATGGACATAGAGGATGGATGCGTTATCCCTTTTAAAATGATATGCCTGCCTTTGTCTACTATAACTATATGGGGAAAGCAGCAAGTTCCATTAGTGCAGAGAAAGAGAAAGTTCAAGGAACAGGTGCATATTCTCCATCGTAATGCACCAAAAAGAACCACAGGCATCATGCTGCAGGGCAGAGACGAACTCCTCGAGGGTGCGGAAATTCTCGGCTGTGCTTCCTGCTGACAAGGTTTGGCTTTCACAATACCCATCGGAGAATGCCCTAAGAATGTAGTTTATTGGGTATTGCCAGTTGCACAACAGGCATCATCAGAGCCAGAGATCATGCTAACTGGATCATCACAGAAGTAATCTTGGGTAGGATGATGAATCCTGCTACCACTCTGCTGAGCACCCAGGAAAATCAATCCAGACAGCAGGAGATAATCTCCAGCCTTATGGCAACTTACTACAGCGATCTCAAGTCACCATGAGTCACCGCAGAGGAATAATCTCCAGTCCAATCACCCAAATTAATTCACATCCGCCTCATTCCCCAAGATACAGGATCAACTTTGGATTTTCTTTCGCAGTAGGATTTATTGAATTTCTATGATGAAGAGATTCGGCCTCCCGTTCTGAGGAGAAGGCTGGTTCACCGGTGGTTGGGATGCTGGAATTGGAGATATGTTCTAAGATGGTGACTTTTTATGCTGGAGTGACACCTTTCCAGAGATCGAGTGGAAAGGAGCATTGTGAGGATACAGACCTAGCATCTACCTGATGTCACTTAAACAAAGGCTTCATGATCAGGGGTGCCGTTTATTTTCAGATACAGTTTTGAGTCTTCCATCTTCTGTTTCCTCTGGCGTTCCAGGCTCCGCTTGAAAAAGATGAGGTAGAGCGGGAGGCAGAACCCGAACATGCTCACTGCCAGCAGTCCGACATTGACCTGTCATTGCAGCGAGAAACCAAAGCATGAGTCAGTGATGTAAAGGGGACAGACATGATGCAATAACTATCACATTGGATCAGATCACTAAAACCAATATCTGCCTAGGTGCCAAGGACAAGTACAATTCTCAGTGTCTGATGGGCTGATTTTCCATGTTTTTGTAGACCCATAGATATCAACAGGCTTGGACTGGCCCACAGGAGAACGGGGGAATTCTCCAGTGGGCCCCAGTGCAGGAGTTGCCATCACCCTCCTATATACTGGAATCACTATGTACAGAGAGAGGCGGCATCTTATTCATTTACCAATCTACCCAGTGCAATGTTATATAAATTTGTAATTGAGGATATTGTCACATCTGCATGTAGCTGAAAAGTGGGGTCCTGCAGTTGGTTACTGGTGGGTCCTTGGCACCCCAGTCCGACACTGGATAACAACCATATATAATATTATGAATTATTGTGTAAATGAGTCCTTACCCAAAGTGGATCTCCCTTCAAGGGTCCCATCATAGCCAAGAAGAGTGGCTGCTGAAGAAGTGCAAAGAGAGCGCTGATAAGAGACTGAAGTCCTGTCAAACTGCCAAAATGTGAAGATGGATATCTGCAAAAATAGACAAAAATACCTACAATTAAGGAAATATATGTCCACTGAAACAAAAGTCAAAATATTTGTATATGCGGCACCTAGCACATGAGATCACTCGGGTACAGAGCCCGTTCCCTGGCTTGGTGAGGTTACTATCAGACGCTACATTGGAGTGTGACTGATGAAACCCCTTACTCTTGTAAATGTCAGTAGTCTTCAGCGTAATAATAGGTTGTATACAACGTCTGTGATGACACTGGTTTATAAACGGCAACAATGAGGCGAGACTATTTAGGATTGCTGAAGGTTTATGTACCAGTCAGCTCTTATGTGTCATATTGTTCTCCATGTTGTAAAATGTATTGTTATCTACATACAGTATACGGCATTTTGATTACTGATATGTCCATTTTACAGACTTTACAGCTGAAATTAGTGTTGATAAATTAGGATGAAGATATATAGGAAAATTGGGGAAAAGAAATTCAAATTAATATATATATAATTGTTTCCCAATTTTCCTATCACTACCTTTATCCACAAAAATCTCAGAAAACTTGCGACTATCACACTGGTTACTAGGCCTAATACTAGACTCACACTTCTTGTTCTGTAATGAACACTTTTCAGCAATCGCATTATCATCACAGACAGGATAACAATGAAAGGTAACACTTCTATATACAGTAGATAAAACAGAAGTCACCATTCACAATAACTCACAGCTCCCCTCCTCCCCCTTCCTGCATAATGACCTTTATTCAAAGCTGATCATACCAAGAAAATACTTCTCTACAAGTCAATATGTCAAAGCCAGTCTCCAGCTGCTTACATCTATATGACCGCTGAAAAGAACAGGAAGCATGAGTCTAATATTAGGCCTAGTGTCCAGTGTGAGAAATCCAAGATTTCTGAACTTTCTTTAATAAAGATTGTGACATGGAAAGTATAAAAAATAAATGCATTATCTAATATTTTAAAAAATCTGATCTAAAAACCCATGGTCCTGTGTCCTCCAATGAGTCGAAGGAGAAAAGGTGGTACACTTCTCAGACAACTCCTTCTCAATTACAACATTTCCCCATGCAGGATAAAAACACACTGTACTCACCTTCTTGGCTCCCGGAGCTAGCGTGACGCTAATGCAAGCCCTGCAGCCCATCATCAGCCGCCTATGATCCAATTCACTTCTTTTCGCCAATACTGACATCACATAACAATGTAACGCGAGCCCCACGAGACCCGGTGATGACGTTACCAGCACCGGAGGTGAATATACGGTGCTTGTATTCTATGTGGGGGAAGATTGTAACTGAGAAGGGTTTGTCCGAGTAGTGGCCAACCCCTTTAAATATTAGTTCCTTTTTGATGACACCTTTTATTTTAGTAAAGTGCAGGTAAACTAAAACAAATCAATTTTGGGACAAATCTTCCAAATCAAGCCAGACACTCACAGCAAGGAGCTCCAAGCTAAGACTTGCCTACTTTGGACACATCATACAAAGAGAGCCATCACTGCAGAAGGACATCATGGCCAGAAGAACAGAAGGAACAAGGCGAAGAGGAAGACCAGCAACCCGATGGGTTTATACTATCAAGATAACGGCGCAGGAGACCCTGGTGGACCTGTCTAGATTTGCACAAGATCGATCTTCCTACAGAACGCTCATCTATCACATCACCATGGCTGGAGATCGAGCCGAAGGCCGATAAAACCAAAATGTAGTAAACTGTGTTGCAGATACTTACACAGCAGCATAGAGCCCTCCAACAGCAGAATGGATGAATCCTCTCACTATTGTGTGCAAAATAAATGACAGAATCTGTAGAAGCAAAAATAATATGGATGTTATCACAATGGTAAAAACAACAGCAGAAAACAACAATCATTTATTCTGAAGTGGCGGTGAGACAATGAGTATAACATAGGCAATAGAAACCCCGGAGGGACTTTATCATACCTGTAATGGCAGGTTAGGGATGAGACATGTGATCCCAAATCCCACTAATAAAAAGTTGGTAAAAGCAAAAGCTCTTGTGGCATTTGTGATTTTCTGAATCTGACGATCTGGTTTTTTCTTTTTCTTTGCATCTCTGCATAAATAAATGAATACATTAAGGATTAAGATCTAACATTAAAATGCGGACATCAGAGACAACCCCTTTCCGAATGCGGCAGCAACTGATTTTACCAATGGAAGTCACGGTCATCCAAGAATCACACAACATAAAATGTAAAATACTTGATCCGGTAACCCAAGGACGCGTTAAAGAGTAGCCGTCACTTTAATTTATATTTCATCATTCAATAGCACACATGAAACTTAGAAACTGTGTGATATATCTTACCAGAGAAATATGCTTCTTTCTCCTTTCTCCTTCTGGACTAATTTATCACACTCAATTCATGGGTAAAATCTCTAAATCTGTATTCAGTGAAGACAGATTTCTCCATTAATGAGATAGGAGATGACAGTTGGTGCTTTTAATATTCTATGGAGAAGGAAGGAGGAACTAGATCCAAAAACACGCAGACATTCTGCTGCAAGTTCTCCTCCTCATATGACAGTTACAACTCTCCATAGAACTTTATAAGCACTAACTGCCGTCTCCTATTTCAGTAATGGGAAAATCTATATTCACTCAACACAGACTTTAATTATAAATTTTGAATTTTGAGAATGAATGATCAGTTTAGGAGGCCAAAGAAGCAAAGTTCTCTGATAAGGTATATTACAATTTTTTTTAATTTTCACATGTACTATTGATTTATGAAAAAGAATTAAAATTAGTTTCTTTTTAATTCCAGAATTAAGAAAAAGATGACATACGGAGCAGCGTCCTTATCATCTCCATCATCGCTGCCATCGTCACAGTCTTTAAGCCTCCAGTCCATAATGTAGCCGATCACAGGGGCTGTCATCAGGCACAGAAGTTGTAACACACCAAAGATGGAGGTATACAGGCTGACTGTAAAACAGAAATCACCGCTATTAGTTCCAGATATGTAATAACGCATCTGAGTATCATTGCATTGTGATAAAAGAAGACATGCAAACTATGGTACGACTATCACAAGTATAGGTACAAAGTACAGGGAGCAGAAAGCTGCTGGCTAACAGGATGGTAAAAAGACCATCACACCCTTCTGCCAGGCATTAAAGACGTAGCAAACGTTCTTCCGAGAATGTGCGTTACAACCAGCAGCTGAGGAGGACACTGCAAGTGTCTGCCATAGTGGAGAAGACCTTCTTCTAGGGGTAATCTAGCCAGAAGAATTTACCACCTATCTACTGGAGCGGTGGTCAAAAATGTCCCGGGCTACTCCTAGTCTATGGCACTTACAGAAATTTTTATAGGAGGTTTATCAGAAGTAAGATCTTTTAGTGTACATTCATATGGAAAACAGGTAAAAGCTTACTATTATGCTATGATATTTATAATCTATTGTTAGGATAGGTCAACGATATCAGAAAGGTGGTCCGATACTCGGCACACCCACCGGTCAGATCTTTGCACACCAGGCAGTGGCTGGATGTATGGATCATAAAAACAAAGCTCTGTACACTATTTAATCACTATTTAGCCACTGCAGATGAGCGAACCCGAACTGTAAAGTTCGGGGTTCATACTGGACACCTAGTATTCAGTGCTGAACTCCGAACACAGACTTCTGGAAGTTCGTTTTACAGTTCAGGAAGGAGAAAGAAAGAGAAAAGAGACAGAAAGAAAGAAAGAAAGAAAAAGAAAAGAGAGACAGAAAGAAAGAAAGAAAGAAAGAAAGAGAAAGAAAGAAATAGAGAAAGAAAAGAGAGAAAGAAAGAGAGAGAAAGAAAAGAGAGACAGAAAGAAATAGAGAGAGAAAGAAAGAGACAGAAAGAAACAAAGAAAAAAGAGAAAGAGAGAAAGAACATTTTCCAGGTTCAAAGTTTGGGTTCCCATTGATTTCTATGGGGTTCAGGTTCTAGTTCGGGTACAGTTCTGGTACCCGAACCGAACTTTGGACTACAGTTTGATCAAACCCGACCGTCCATGGGTTCGCTCATCCCTACCGGCCACTAAAGACCCAGAGGATTTTAGTTATAGGATACGAATACAATCATGCTTGTTGGGTTCCAGTTGGTTCTGTTCTCCATCCTCTTTTAGGAGTGATTATTTGAACCAAAATCAGGATTTCCCACCAATCTGTACAGTCATGGCGGTCACTGACCACCTCACTTTATAACCTTTTATGTGAGCAATTACACACAGATCATGGAGCCAAAAGATGAATATCAGAAATTCACAGTTTCATGTGGTGCAGCGATGGCAAAGAGAACATAAAATAACTGAACTATGTTCTCCTTCTGGGCTGTTATATATACATATATATATATACTTCTCACATCTTACCCGTATGCATCACTGTATGAGGAAAGCAAGGCAGCATGTGATAGCAGAGGAAGCAATACAAGAGGACAAGGGTTAGCACAGACGGCAGAAAGTGGTTTCAGCAAACACACACAATGGTACAAAGGATGACGAATATGCTGACATGAAACTGGATTCAGCCTCCCAGAGACAAGGAAACCACCACATCTTCTGCTTGCCTACGCTGACTTCGCGTCTATTACCCAGAAGGGGAAGTGAAAAATGTGAAATATTGGAATTAGAAATGTAGAAGTGTGCTGCTGCTGCTGCGAAAAACATCATTCATTTGATTAAAACTGAAGTGATATCACCTTGCTAAATATTGTATTGCATCTGTCTCTGCACAGCCCTATCTATGCTGAAGTTAAGACACCTAATATCTTAATATATTTCCTGCTACATATATAGTGCCAACATAGTCCAGAGCCGTGTACAGAGATGGTCATGTCAGTCCTTGTCCCCAGTGAGGGTCTGGGCAGTGCGAAAACAAGAAAAGATCACGAGAAACCAGAAATCCATCATGTATCGTCAACCATTCTAACCTTCTTCTAAAATCATCAGCTTGTAGAGATCTACATTAGTAACACACATTGCTGTCAAGTGCAGGGCCCTGGTGACAACAGCGCCCCTAACTGGCCAGAAGGAAACTGCTCCCAGACGCTAGCAGGGATCGTTAGGATAAAAATGACCGTCTGATACTCGGGAACAATTCATTAATCAGTCGTACGAGGTTTGAAAAATTGTTGTAAGTAAATGGACACTTGTCTGTCTAGAAAACTGATCTGACTCATGCCGAAGTTTTGTTGGCCATGCTTCCGCTTACTAGCCCCTGTCCGCTTTTTTATTTCCACATTTCAAAAGTGTGGAATGAAACGTAGAAAACTATGGGGAAAATATGGCAGGATTTGACTTCTGAAAGAGGTTTTACCAACAAAAAGGTTTATCACCTATCTACAGGATAAGGCTGCACTACGCTATCTCCGTCAGTCCCATAGACAATGATGGAGCAGAATCAAGGGTGCCACTCCATTCTTGGAAGAACTGAGGAGGAACTGCATTATAACACCCATTTTAGTTATCAATGGGGGTCCCTGGGGTGGATTCTCCAACGATAAGACATTTCTCACTTATCTACAGGACTGCCCTGTATTCAGCTATCTCTGCCAGTCCAATAGACAATAAGTGGAGTGATATTGCTTAGTTGCTCCATTCATTCCCAGAAATGAGACGGATCAGGGACTTGCCACCAGCATTCAAGTGATCAGTGGGACCCCCGCGATCATACATCTATCACCCATCCTGTGGACAGGCGATACATTTCTTTTGTGGTAGTACCCCTTTAATTCCACAACTCTGGGGGAAAATTAATCATTTCCCCTATGCTTCACTGCTAGCGCTGATTGACAGCGGACCGCCGTGTTATGTTCTGTGCAGGCGCCACTCGGGTACATGCATTATCAGGTAATGGCAGGTTATTAGGCTTTTTCATAGATTAGTCATTAGCATTATAAACGAAGCTTGGGCAGTCACCTTCCCTTCCCGTTACTCCGATGTACAGGAGCTGAGCCCCACCATTGCTGGCGGCATCCGGCCAGAGAAGCGCTCTCTATACGCACTTTGTTTTTATCGCTGCGCTCATTTCATGCTTTGGTTTCGTGAAGTCATTTCCCCAGACATGATCCCACAGGATGCATTCTCCTCGTGTGACCCTACACATTACGTCTTTCCTCGCACCAACGCTCCAGGGCAATATTGGGAAACATGAGCTCTCTGGATCGAACAGGCACAGCTTGTTCTGAGCGGTAGCAGCACAGCAGCCGGAGGAGATACGCAGGTTAACGTCGCCCTGGGATATTTAGGGGCAACATATGGGAACCTGTACATAACATGTATCTTATGTTACAATTTAATGATAATTTCTGAAATCTTCCCATAATGGAAGCTTGTGCCGATGAACATTATGCAATAAATAAGACATCCTCATGTATCTGCTCTGTATGTGTAGTAAGGTCCTGTATATGTGAGTGACAGAAGTCCATCACTAGGCCTGGCCACGGCCCCGCTGGACTCCTCTGTGCTCGCGTCTCACTGCCCAGGTTTGATCTATATGCGTATGTCTGCACGCCTGCCAGCCTGTCTCATTACATGACTTTCCACTTGTGGTTTCATTGTTCCTGATAGATCAGGTTCAAACTGGATTTCCCTCATTGAACTTCTGCCACAAATCATTTTGCAATCTGGGATGAGTAACAGAGGCGAACAGCGCATGCTAATAATAGTTCCTACATCGGAGGGCGCTGTGGCATCATGGACGCTTCCTTATTGCACCATGTATCAGACATGGACAGAGGGGAGAAATGTTGTCTGTAAAGGTCATGGATGTATGCGCTCTTCTGGAAGGTGAGTTCCCATAACACAGCCAGTAATATAATACATGCCTGTGATAAGGCTCATAATAATGGACGGAACCGTGATCCCCATAGATCCCTGTGGTGAGCTCCGCTCCGATCAGTAGGACCACATAATGTCCCAGTCTAGCAGCCATACAACAGACCATAATACATCACCATATTCATGATGATTGGGTTGTAGAAAAAAAAATGTGTTTTAAAAATATATATACACTGCTCAAAAAAATAAAGATAACACTCAAATAACACATCCTAGATCAGAATGAATGAAATATTCTCATTGAATACTTTGTTCTGTACAAAGTTGAATGTGCTGACAACAAAATCACACAAAAATCATCAATGGAAATCAAATTTATTAACCAATGGAGGCCTGGATTTGGAGTCACACACAAAATTAAAGTGTAATGTAATGTCCTTAAAACAAGTCAAAATGATGCTCAGTAGTGTGTGTGGCCTCCACGTGCCTGTATGACCTCTCTGTGCCTGTATGACCTCCCTACAACGCCTAGCATCAATGCCTTCATCTTGCAGGAACTGGTGACACACTCCAGCCACATGAGGTCTGGCATTGTCCTGCATTAGAAGGAACCCAGGGCCAGCCACACCAGTATATGGTCTCACAAGGGGTCTGAGGATCTCATCTCGGTACCTAATGGCAGTCAGGCTACCTCTGGCGAGCACATGGAGGGCTGTGCGGCCCTCCAAAGAAATGCCATCCCACACCATTACTGACCCACTGCCAAACTGGTCATGCTGAAGGATGTTTCAAGCAGCAGATTGCTCTCCATGGCGTCTCCAGACTCTGTCACGTCTGTCACATGTGCTCAGTGTGAATCTGCTTTCATCTGTGAAGAGCACAGGGCGCCAGTGGCGAATTTGCCAATCCTGGTGTTCTGTGGCAAATGCCAAGCGTCCTGCACGGTGTTGAGCTGTGAGCACAACCCCCATCTGTGGATGTCGTGCACTCAGACCATCCTCATGGAGTCGGTTTCTAACTGTTTGTGCAGACACATGCACATTTGTGGCCTGCTGGAGGTCATTTTGCAGGGCTCTGGCAGTGCTCCTCCTGTTCCTCCTTGCACAAAGGCGGAGGTAGAGGTCCTACTGCTGGGTTGTTGCCCTCCTACGGCCCCCTCCACGTCTCCTGGTGTACTGGCCTGTCTCCTGGTAGCGCCTCCAGCCTCTTGGCACTACGCTGACAGACACAGCAAACCTTCTTGCCACAGCTCGCATTGATGTGCCATCCTGGATGAGCTGCACTACCTGAGCCACTTGTGTGGGTTGTAGAGTCTGTCTCATGCTACCATGAGTGTGAAAGCACAACCAACATTCAAAAGTGACCAAAACATCAGCCAGAAAGCATTGGTACTGAGATGTGGTCTGTGGTCCCCACCTGCAGAACCACTCCTTTATTGAGTGTGTCTTGATAATTGCCAATAATTTCCATCTATTGTCTATTCCATTTGCACAACAGCATGTGAAATTGATTGTCAATCAGTGTTGCTTCCTAAGTGGACAGTTTGATTTCACAGACGTTTGATTTACTTGGAGTTATATTCTGTTGTGTTCCCTTTATTTTTTTGAGCAGAGTATATTGTATCACTATCTGTACCAAACTGCATTATATGAACATGGCCTTAGGCCTATAAGCACAGAAAGACTATGGCTCTTTCTATCCTCAGAAGCGCACCGCTTCCCTGCCTCCGGGTTACCACTGTCATGGCAGCACCGATGGTCTCAACTGAGTGATTATCCACTGCAGCACAGGAGAAGTACAGGGGCCCTGAAGTTGGCCAGATCCGGCGATCCAGCCAGCTTCAGAGCAGCGTTTACTGCAAGCCGTGCACACTCCTTGGCCACTCAAAGACGGCAGAGGTGACCGGTAACCTAACCTAGGCAACGAGATGTACAATAGAACATTAAAAAAATATCTCAGTCCTTAAAAACAGGGAGAATTTAAAAAAAAGAGATAAATTACAAAGTTGCTTGTTTTCACTGGCACTTTTCAATTTTAACCACTCAACTTGAGACAACCCCTTTAATTTTTAGACTGCAACTTTAGCCACAACTCGCGAGCAAAGATCACTCTACACTGCCGCTACATTGCGGCACAGTGCAAATAAATGCAATGGGGAAAAAAAGAGGAAAAATAAATCTGCTTACCGCACACACCACGGGCCATGCAGATAAATTCCAAACTGATGCTCGGATATCTCGGGGTTGGTGTCCCCAATAGCTAATTGTAGATGAGAAAATGTGGTAATCCGGCACCAAAAAATGTATTAAAAATCCATTTTATTAATATCCATTAAAATAAAAAACAGTGCATTTAAAAAAAGAAGGGGGGTGAATGTATGAAGGAGGTGGTGGTAGGGATCCCAAATAATCACCTTTTGGATCTCACCCTTATCCTCCCTTTTCTTTTAAATGCACGATTTTATTTTAATGAATATCTATAAAATTGATTTTTAATAATTTTTTTGGTGCCCGATTACCACTTTTTCTCCTCTGCAAGTGAATGCAGTCACATGGTGTGACCCACAAGATACCGTGACCAAGACAAGAATGTCGTACAAAGTCAGAATCATTTGGATCTTTTGCAACTTGCTTGTCGCAGTACCGAGAGGGTTGCCTTATCCTGTAATGTAGCACTGCTATACGGCAATATCTGGCTGGCAGCGTGTATCGTCCCCAAGTCACCGTGTAGCCCCAGTCCTTTCGTGGAAAGGATGAAGACATGAAACAGGTGTAAACTTAAACCAGTGCTCAGCTTCCTTCAGGGTAAAGTTGTATGTTAAATGGCGACCAGCGAATAACTCAGGTGCGAGACAACACATACTTTTACTATGAATCATTATCTGTGTGTGAACACCATAGCAAGCAGAAAATAACCCCACGGCCTCATGGATGGAGGAGACCCCAACATCTAGGAGTGTTCTGGGGTCCTTTGTGTTCTGTCTTAGAACATTCTCCAACATGCATCGATCCGTGTACCAATAAATGTGACGATGGTGCTCAGTAACGCCTCGTTTTGTAATGTGCTGAAAAGAACCTGTGTGCGCTCCTAGAAAATTCTGAGTAATTGACGGCCATGTTTATTCTGTTGGGGTGCAGCTCTGTGCGATCAGTGTTACCAGTGACAAACACATCCCTTTAACAAGTGAAATAATAGTATTCGGCAAATTCTACAGGAGGAATAACGGGGGAACGGCACAACATAGAGTTCGGAGAATAGATGCTCCATCATGATTTTATAGGAATACAAGTATTTACTAACCCAGATATGTCAGGGACTCCGACAAGTCTTCTTTCAAAATGACTATAAAGCGCGTCAGTGACTCTGCAAATTAATGGCAAATACTAGCAGCAAAGCACTTACCGGTCTCCAAACTTCCATCCACCAAGAATTCCAGTATGTTGTTCATGGCTCCCATGTAGAAGATGAGACGTAGCTGGGTGACACACATTGTAATAAGGCTGAGCAGTAATATGGGGCTGAAAACACTCTTCATGAAAGAAGGAGTTGCTGCAAGGAAGAAGCGCAAAACCACATTGAATATTTCCACAATATGGGTCAGAATGCCTTATGTATCATATTAGAACAAAAGAAGATGGTTCGCATTTCAATGTGAATGTCTGACTAAAGCACCACATTTTGTGCTAATTTATTTAATGATATCGTTTTATAGCTTTATTTATTTCATACAAAGTGTCAAATTCTCTGCATTGTGTTAAATGGTACAACACTGACTGCCTGCAGCGACCACTAGAGGGAGCTTAGAACCGCACGGCTTTATAGCTCACTGCCAGCTATTAAGCTCCCTCTAGTGGTGGCAGCAGGCAGCCAGAGACCTATCACTTTGTAAAGAATTCAAAGCTTTGTACCAGCAAAAAGGGAGCGTTTTACCTCCCACACAACCAAATGCGTGTCCATTTCATCCAGAATATGGCCAACCTACAGCACTTTTAGAGAATATTCCATCTGTAATGTTGAGACTTATAAGCACAGAATTTTGCACTCATTTTACATTTACAAACATTGTTTTTAAGGGTATGTTTCCACAGTCAGGAAACACTCAGTAATTCCTGCGTGCTTGACGCTGTGCGCTGGCGCAACGTCAAACACGCAGGGTCCAGATGTTACAGCATAGTGGAGGGGATTTCAAGAAATCCCGTCTCCACTATGCATAAAAACACGCAGGCGGCAGACCTGCGTTTCCGGACATGCGGCGCGTCTTTTTAGATCGCAGCATGTCCTATTCCCTTGCGGCGACGCTCCGCTTCAATGAACACATCCGGATTCACCGCGCGTTCACAGGGGGGCGGGGCTTTGGGCGGAGCGGACTTTCCGCTCAGTCCAAAGCGCTGTGTTTCGTGATCATGGAAACACAGCCTAAGGGTTTACATTAATTTTAAAGGGGTAAGATTTGGAGAGGTGATCAAAATTCCTTTAAGTAAGATAATTTAAGATAAATGGGCAAGCACGGATTTTAATGGGAGGCGGGATAGGGGCTCACCATATACTGTTGTGAACACGTTGGAGGCGACTTCGGAGCTGGGGCTCCCTCCGGTGGTTGCTGAGGGTAATGAACCAATTGCTGAATGGCTTTCAGCTGGGTCCGAATGGTCTGATATAAGTGACTTGAACTCCCATCAGCCTTGCCGGTAATCAATTGTTCTTCCAGGTCTTGTTTGGAGCTCAACTTGTATTCCTGCTTTCATTTCAGATAAGTGACTTGCTGTTCTTTTTTCCTCTGTTGGATTTTCCTTGCTGGTTTGCTGCATTGCAGTGAACTTCAGCCTGGTTACTTTTTGGGGCCTGGCGCTGCATTTGTGCTCAGTTTGTGTTTGCACTTTTGCTCTATTCCTGTGTCACTTTTTATTTGCTGAATTGCGGTGTGTTACACCAGAGATCTGATTTAGGTGGCAGAGATCGTGTGATCTCAAGTTTTTTGTTAATCAGAAGTGTTGGTATTTTTGTCAGGGTTTTTTGGGTTGCAGTCAGAATTCTTTCCTATACTTTTCTATCTAGACAGTATTGGGCCCCAGCGTTTGCTCATCCTATTTTCTGTCTGTGTTCATGTTTTCTTCTTGTCTAACCGCCATTACATGTTTGGGGGCTTCCTATTTCTTTGGGGTTCTGCTACGGGGCAGTTAGCTACACATAAAGACAGAAAGATTAAAGCTATCTCTCCGGCTGTGACGAGGAGTCTAGGATCACCGTAGGTACGCTCCACGGCTACTTCTAGTGTTGCGGTTAGTTTAGGGTTCTGCAACCCAGTAGTTTCCAGCCTCTCTGGTGTATTGCTACTTCGGCTATTTTTGCTATTTCTCCTCAGCTACCGAAACATAACAATATACTATGACTAGGGGCGTTTATTGCGCCAGAAACGCGTCGGTTTTTAGTGCTCTTGCATGGATCCACTTGTTTTTAATGGGATTTGAATAAAGGACTTTTATTTTACCAGGTGGATGTGCTGCATTCCTCTTGCCTTCTTCGACTGATCTTAATGCATGCCCTGTAATGTTTTCAGCAGATTTCTTTGCTGTAGACTTCATCCGATCCAATTTAAAGCACTTTTTTATTTTATGGTGGAGTGTCTAATCTAAGGTCCCTGCCTCTAGTCTTACACTTACCCGTCGCCGTCTTCCCCTTTTATCGCCGCCGCTCCTGATGGTCTCCAGCAGTTTGTGACCTGCCGGATCACTTTTCAATGCAAGTCTATGAGACCATCGTTCTGGATCTCAGACTTACAGTTAGAGCTTGTGACCGCTATTTCTGACTCCTGGCCATTCAGAAGTTGTGGTCACAAGATGGCTCCACGGGACCAAAAGGTGAAGATGGTGGCAGGTAAGTATAAGACTACAGACAAGGACCTTAGATTTGAAGCATCACTCCAGTGCTGGAAAAAAAATGCTGAAAGCCACAATACAAACTCCTACAGGTTGGCATTTAGAGCGAGTACAAGTGAAGCGTAATCAAGCGCTATAGAAATAAAACCTGGAAGGCTTACACATGGTACGGTAGAAGGTTGTGGGTTGTAGCTTCTGAATAGACTAAAATATATTCCGCAGAGCAAATGTCATATCGACAAAACTACTGTGATAAGAATCCTGTGTTTGTAGAAAGGCCATAATCAGCTTACATCTTCATACCCTGAACATAAAACTACAGGACAGGAAATTATGGATCTAATTTAACGGGAGGTTGCGATCCTTCAAAGCAGAAAAGCAAATGTCTAACTACGTGTAATAAATGCAGAAGACATGTCTTGGGAAGCAATATGACGCTGATCGCCTCCATCCTGTCTGACTGCCCATAGAAATATACATTGCTCTAGAGGCTCTTTCCTTGCAGTTCTTCATGTGATACTTCATTTCTAGTTTGGCTAGAATAAGTACTTTGCCTAAATGCATAAGTCTAAAGTAAACTTTTAACGAGACACTAAACCTAAAGCTGCTGCCAGACATCACTTACCTCTCTTGTTATTACAGGGAAGCCATCATCAGAAAATGGCCTATTCTTTAATCAGGTTTTGTGTTAAATTAATATATTGCGCATTTTTGGCAATGTTGTGTTTATTTTTCTTCCTATATCACAATCTGTATTACAAATAAAAAATTTTCACACTGGCTATTGTTTTTTTAGACTCTTACTTCCTGTTTGTTTCAGGAAATAACACATGTACATGGCCACAATGGTCAGACCTCCCAACCCTATCTTTATTATGAAAGTGAGTATTGAGCCTGTACAAAGGTCATGTGAAGGAAGCAAGGTTAGCTATGACATCGCCTATTACCTGTTATATATATAGAGGTGGTGCTTGGCATTCTAATCCTGACTCTGATGATAAGGAGTCTGATGAAAAATCTTCTTAAAAGAACAGAAAGTATGAGTCTATAAAAACTCTAGTGGCCAGTGTGAAATTTAATATATATATATATATACTGTATATATATATATATATATATATATATATATATATATATATATAAAGATCATTATATGAAAAAACCCCAAAACATTGTGAAAAAAAATACATGTAACACGTAGACCAGATTTAAGCTAGAGGTCGTCTTCTACTGATGGCTTCCCTTAAAATTCACTTATGTGTAAAAGTCTGGAGGTCATCATACTCTTCCAAGCTCTAAAGAACTTGTAAGTTCTTCGCTCCGTGACCACGACAACGGCCACTGCTGCCAGGCAGCAGAGATGGCGGTAACCTTGGCAATGAGCCGTAAACAATAAAATTAAAATTCTCTCCGTTCTTGAGAGCAGAGAGGATATATAATATAAAGTTTCTAATATAGTTGTTGGTTTTAACCTAATTGCAAATTAATGTATCAGTATGTTTTTGGAACACGGGAGGAAACCGGGACCCCTTTGGTCAGATTCCATTTCAGGACCTCGGGAGCTGAAAATTAACCATAATAACCATTAACCATTGAATAGAATTTATTTGTTCCAATAAGTTGTCACTTAGATGTGCCTTATATAGGGGGTATGGCAGACTAAGCATTTACCTGCATTGTCAGCTTGGCATTTCACTTCCAGATCGACTGTAGACAGGCACAGTTTATTGCCTTCCTGTAATGTGGACAGCTCTTTGGGATTTTTCATGGAGCCCCCTACACTCAGCCGTCGGCCCACCGTAGTCACTTGTTTGTAAAATTGCTTTCCTGTAATTTTGTGGTCAAATCCCAACCAGCTGAACTTTATCTTCACACTGTGAACATAACAAGCAGCATTAGCGTGACTCGGAGTAGTATCATGGGGTCAGGGGTTTGCTAGTACTGGTGATGCCCTTACGTGTAGTCCATGTCCTCTGGTCCGGGGAATGGCTCTAGAGGCCAGTTGAAGAAGCAGTTGAAGAAAACGAGTCCGGCGCAAGCAGCCCAGACAATCAGAATAGTTATAAAACTCACACCGAGGTCATAGATAACCTGCAGACAAAAGCAGAAATTCAATTTCACATTCTTGTGATAGAAAGTCACCATTCTAGGAAATTCTGGTTTGTGGTTTTTTTTCCTGAATACCGGGTAAATTTATGGTTCAATTAAATAATTTCCATTTTTCATTTGTAAACATGTTACCGAAGCTTAAAGCGAGTTATGGCAAGTTCATAGCACTATGTGGCGGAGTGCCTGTGGACCTAAGGTGCCAACAGGGAGTTCATGTGCAGAGAGTCAGTGACTGGGGGTGACGTCACTGACTCTCTGCTCACATTCATTCCCCAGTGCTTTACAGACAGAGCGGTCGCATTAGCAGTCGCTCCTGATGTAAACTGATTAACCCCTGAGATGGATTTACACTGTGGGACCTGACTGATAGCCGGACAGTTATGGGATATTGTTTTTTTATTTTATATTTTTTACAGGAGAACGATGGCATCATTAAGGAATGGCAGTATATTAAAGATGTAAAAACCTGTGTATTGTATTCTTTCATTAAAAGACTTTATTGTTACTGTGTGTGTGTTTATTTAACCCTTTCTTTACTATAGGATTAGTAATGCATAGGTGTCTTATAGACACCTATGCATTACTAAGCCTGGCTTAACGCCACCTTACAATAGCAAGGTGGCATTAACCCTTTATGAACCCCACTTGCCACCACTACAGGGCAAGTGGGAAGAACCCGACAAAGCTCCAGAATAGGCGCATCTAATAGATGCGCCTTTTCTGGGTAGCTGCGGGCTGCTGTTTTTAGACTGGGGGGGGCCCATAATCATGGCCCCTTTCCAGCCTGAGAATAGCAGCCCTCAGCTGTATAGTTTTGCCGGGTTGGTTGAAAACCTAAGGGGGACCCCACGTCGGGTTTTTCATTGATTCTCCCTGCTCGCTGTTGCCGGCAGAGCAGGGAGAATTATGTCAGGGAGCTTCAGCACCACAGGCAGTGGGACAGCGCTTACTGTAGCCGTCTGTGCTGGCCGTGTGGTCCTGATGCGACACGGATATACCACGTTTTTACACGGACACACGCACACGGATCTCTCCGGTACCGATTTTTCCGGTACCGGAAATATCTGGACGTGTGAGACTGGCCTAAGCCAAAATCAGGAGTGGGTGAGAAATACAGAAGTGGTGACGTGTTTCTATTATACTTTTCCTCTGATTGTTCCACTCCTGGTTTGGGCTTACAAGTACTGAGGTAAAATACTGACCAAATACTGATCGTGTGAACATGACCTAATGCCTCTTGTTACTAATCGCCACAAATGCTCATTCTGCAGAAGGTCCAGAAACATGATTCTTGCTGAGAAAAACTGCTCTAGACTAGTGCATATAATGTATACTTTTCCTCAGGGACAGGTAATTCTCAATCACCGACCTCTATGTCTCCGACAACAAGTCCTCACCTTGATGAAGGGGAAGGTGACTGCAGAGGAAGCATAGGAACCGATCATCAGTGCAATAAAAGTGGAGCGCAGGTCGCCAAACATGTTGGGCAGCTGTGAACAGAAAGTGAGACAGTTAAAGGGACCCTATGCAGCAATGAACGCTCTCATAAACAGGAGCAGCGGAGCACAGCGGCTTCACAAAGCCGTGAGACGGAATGATTATATTTTATCTGTCCAAAGCGGAAATGAAAAGAAACTATCTGCCTCTGTGTGACAGAAGAATGATTACTGAGTAGTCTTAATGACAGAAGTTTGTCATGTGGGTATAGTCCTGGGGTATAGCGCACCGCATGAGCCCAGAATAATACACACCGCTGCTATTTCCTGACTATGCAGAAGACTTTCTCAGCTTTAAGCAGGATTTTTCTCTTGATGCTGGAAGTATCCGATCCAATGATAAGACACTGATATATAACGCATACAAGCACGGCCATGTTTAATTAGTTTTGCTTCTGAAAGGAGCCAATATTAGCGAATGTGGTATCGCACATAACTGTATATCCTCATCGCTGACCACAAAACTCTCCATTCAAGGGACTAAATTATAGACAGATCATCAGGCTTTTGTCCAGCAGATTCTGTTTTTTCGTTCGAGGGGCATTACCATCACAAACCCATGTGGCCATGGTGTTCAATCAATGGAGATCCACCCAGACGGAGACCTGTAGATACGTGTCCCATTTGTCTGTTTTTCCTGGGGGAGTAACTGCCCACTCTCAGTGCAGACGTGGCAATTTAGTCAGGTTACATTGATGTTATATTTTCAAGATCATATTTTTTTGGCCAGTCAATCTGATTCTTCATGATAATTGTTTGTGCACACGTTACGTTTTTGCAGCGTTTTTTGGAGTGAAAACACACAGCGTTTTACTGTTCCAGCAAAGTGAATGACATTTCTGAAGTTTCATGAATACACTGCTTTTTTTACCTTGCGATTATATAGAAAGACTTGTACCAAAGAACCAGAAGATACAAGAGATTCTAAGAATATAGTAATGTTTATTAGTCAACAATACAAAAATTCAATAAAAATACAGAAAAAATGTAAAAAGTGGGAGACCACAAGGTGGTGCCACAGTTCCCATATCTTTTGTTTGCAGGCAAATGCAGTGTAGATAGAGGGTGGTAAGGTTATTGTAAGTAGAACCAATTGTTACACTAGTAACACTAAAGTTCATTGAAATTGTACCATAAGGAGATGAACAATTGTATGTACAAACCCTAAATACATCTCTAAACTCACAATCCAATATTAGATTCCATATTAGATAATAACTAAATACCGGCTTTGGGACCGCAGCGCGCCTGAGACCCGATGCACGTTTCGGCTGTTTAGCCTTTTTCTGGGGTTTTTTTATGCATTTTTTTTTTATGCAGTGTTATAACTGCCGAGAGACACATTTTTGTGCAGAAAGGGTTGTTGCAAATACTTAATGTGAGCATATGCACTAGACTGTCCAAGTCTGGAAAAATATCATATATTATGCCCTTATAGCACTTTATGAGTGAATATATATCCGGTATTAGAAAGGGGTTGTCACATGAAGACAACCACTGTCCATACACCCAACTAGTTCATATGGACATCATATATGGATCATGGCCTCCATCTATGAGCAAGACTGGAGAGATACACAGTACGGCCGGGGTCACACATGTGAGAAACTCGCATGAACACCCGGCACTGCCGCCGGCATATGGACCGGAGCGTGCGGCTGCATGTATTTCTATGGTCCGAGTGCTGGCGGCAGTGTCGGGTGTTCATGCAAGAGACTCGCACGAGAATCGTGCGAGTTTCTCGCATGTGTGACCCTGGCCTACAAGCACCTCCCATTCAGACTGACTGCCACCCCCATGTATCACAAGGATGGCCATTTCTCTCAATGACCGTCATGTAAAGCCATTTTCCTATGTAGTGCATTTTTTGCCACTTTCTTTTTTTGTGCAGAAAATATGCTGCGTTGACCAGTTTGAGGAAAGTGGATGTGATTTCATAGAAACTGATACCCTCTGTGCATTTAACGATTCTACAGAACAGTGTGGGGTTTTTTACTGCATTTTTTCCCCTATAGACTTCGATGGTGAACCTGAAAAAAAAAACACATGTGACATTGCAGTTTGTTTTTAAAAACATAAAAAATGCAATAAAAATACTGTCAAATCTGCACCAAAAAACACACAAAAAATGCAATAAACAGAGCAGATTGCTATTGCATATTTTGGTGTGGCCATTTGTGGAAAGTGTGAAAAAAACACAGGGTTTACACTACGTGGGAACATGACTTTATACTACATTTACCTTGGAGCAATCTCTTCAAAGAAAATAGCTGGTTGGTCGTGGCTTCGACTAGCAAAACCAGCTGTGTACCAGTGGTGCCAGGAGCGCGCCCGGGGGGCACCGTGTTCTGATAGTGGTTGACACAAAGGTTGATATTTCATTTGCGGGGAGAGGAGTCTGTGAGCGCTTGTGTGGGGTACACCCTCCTCACCCTCAGACTGGCACTCTGGAATGTCAGTGGAGCTGCAAACATTATGGGAGCAAGCAGTAGTGTAAAGTGCTCGGGTTATGGGTAGTACGGAGCCATTGGTCATAAACTCCACATGTACAGCTGTTAATAAGTAACTATGAATTATGTTCTCGTACACAGGGGGGTGCAGAAGTAGGAATACAGTCTATATATAAGTGGAATGATAATCATGTTATCAGTTGTGCATGGATTTCTTAAATGTACCTAATCTTTGGTATGATCTCAAGAAGAAAAAGTCCTTTTGGGTAACGTCTGGCGACCATTGTGGCCATTCAACCAGGCCTCGTCTAGCTATCCACTAACAATAATACAAAATAATATGAATAGGCACTGTATGGACACTATGTCGACGTATGCACCCCCTGTATGCACCCCTGTATGCACCCCCTGTATGCACCCCCTGTATGCACCCCCTGTATTAATTCCCTGTACGCACCCCCTGCATGCACCTCCTGTACGCACCCCTTGTACGCACCCTCTGTACACACCCCTGTATGCACCACCCCTTTATGCACCCAATTAGCACCCCCTGTACACACCCCTGAATACACCCCCTGTAGGCACACCCTTCATGCACCCCCTGAATGCACCCCATGGTGCATGCACCCCTGTTTGCACCTCCTGTATGCACCCTTTGTACACACCCCTGTATACACCCCCTGTATACACCCCCTGTATGCACCCCTGTTTGCACCCCCTGTATGCACCCCCTGTATGCACCCCCTGGATAGGCCGAGCATTGACCAAGTAATTGGCGCTTGCTCCCCTGTGGTCCAATCACCGGCAGAGCTTACCGTGTCTCACGAGGACAGGCTAGGTGAGGCTGTGGATGAGCTCAAGAGGGTTTGTAATCAGCTCTTCCCCTTCCTAATCCTCCAATATATTGCAGTCTCACCTGGTTTATTTAAAGCTCTAGAGGAATGCCTCCATTGTCAGTTATAATGACAGATGTGAGCAGCTCACTAACCCAACAAACTGCACCTGGTCTTGTCAAGCAGGGATCATAACAAGAGCGGCGGTGGCGGAGCGGTATAATAGTATCTGCAGGAGGGGAATGTAAACGTACAACCCCAAGCAGTCAGATGCCGTAATCCTGCCATACACGGATCAAAACATCCTCACACGGGGCAAACAGCTGTTTAAAAACACCAAAAACCTGATCTCCTTCATTCTCCTGTAATGCTAGTCAATTTGTTGTGAAGCCACCTGGTAATACCTTCTAATGTTGTACTAGACTATAACTTAATCCTTCCCCTTAAAAGTATTTTTGACTCCTAATCTGAGAGCAGCATGATGTAGGGACAGAGGCCCTGATTCCAGTGAAGTATCACTTACTGGGCTGCTTGCTGTAGCACTGACAAAATCGGTGTTTTATCAGCATCACATTATCACAAGAGGACTAGTAAACCTGCTGCTACACAGTCCTTCATATTCATGGGTTCTGCATAACTCGGATTCTACTGTAATTAATTAATTAGCTATTAAATATCTCGGAAAGTGGAGCCAATCTGGCAAAACCAAAGTCACATTCTTAATCAGTTCTATAAACTTAATATGAAACCGGTCAGACATCGTTGGCACCAAAATCACTGTGTACCCGTGTTATGGGTGTACGGTACATAACATTGAGCTGGATCATGCGGTAACTTTTGGACCTGAGTACAATTGAGCTCAGCCTAATCTCTTCCATGGACAGTATTTAACCATGCAAATCTTCAAAAACTCGGACTAAGTATGTCCGGTGCGAACGCCGTGCAAGAAAAAAACTGACAGCACTCGGACCATTGTTATTCAAACATGTCACGTGTGAACCGAGCCTTATAAGTTACATTCCACCTCATTTATTTTCAGGTGGATGTGACGTGTTTAGGTAAACCACTAAGTAAGAATAACGGTGGTTGCTGGGCCTGAAACACATCAGTATTTAACATTATTGCATGGCTCCACTCGTTTTCATGGACTTTTAATAAAGCATTTTTATTTTACTGGATGGATGTGCCGATTTCCCTCTTCTACTGTGTCTTCTAGTTTGGTGCTTCACCGGCAGGATCCGAACCGCACCGGCCTGATACTCTCAGTTGTGTGTCCAACAAGCAAGCGCAACCCCTGATGAAGGCTTTGTTAAGCCGAAACGCGTTGTGTGGCAATAAACATATATATGCATTTATCTTTTTTACATTATTATGTATATTTTTTAATATATTTCAATAAATTCCTACTTTTATTGACGAAGTTATCCTGTTGGATTAATACCAGCACGCTGGATATTTTTTCTTGAAGCGAGAACGCCTACCAGAATTCTCCTCTTGTTAACAACAAGCAAGCGCGGTGAGCTCAATTCCGCTTTATTTTACTACACTATGTAGTCCATTTTACCAGGCAGAATAATACATAACAATAAAAATCTCTTCCATAAAACACTTTTATTTCTTATAAAAGCGCACTTGAGGAAATACTGCACCGTTTGCCAGCAGGGTACATCACAGTCTCACTAGATCTTTCATGCCAGCTCATCCACCACCTATACCATGCCGAAAACACAGGCGAATGCTGCTGACAAAGCGGGACTGTGTGCGCCGGTCACTGATATACCATCAAAGGAAGTGCAATTCTAAGAAAGTTCATTCCAGGTTTTAGTTGTGCTGATGGTTACTACCAGCCTGTTCACAATCTTCTTTCTAAAAACAGCCTGAAGTTATTGGCCTTGCCCAGTGTTATTCCTTCCTTTCCCTTTTGACAGAGAGACTCTTATCAGCTCTCCATGACCTGATCCCCCTGTAGATGGGCACATTCCCTGACTCCTTCCTAAATCTCTCAGCTTTGGCTTTGTAATAATAAACAAGCACATTCTGTCTGACCTCCTAAAACTGAGAACATGGAGTACGTCCCTCCGCCCCGCCACCAAAAGGCAGTAACACAGCACCAGCTCCCCACACAATCATCTATACAAGTTGGACTGCATTCAGCTGCTGATAATACACACTGTGACGAAGACGTCACCTGTAGAAGGACGGTTGTCATTGCTGGAAGGCGACACCTTCTCTGCTCTTTTTACCTGTTCTGTAAATTAAAGATCTATTTCCTTCTGACTCAGGAGAAGGTGTCCTTGATCTCTAGTTTGGTTTTATTTCAAGCCTTCTAGGGTATTTCACTAGGTAACATCGGACTTGTTCACCACATACAGACTGGACTTACCATAAATGCCGTGTGGTCCTTATAACATCAATGGGATTCCCAAGTACCAAGTGGAAACCCAGGTAAAGCACAAGGTGAACATCCAAACTCCACGGAGATTTTGCCTAATTTTGTTAAATTAAGACCAGTACCCCAGTGATAACCACTGTACCAGAGATAAAACTAAAGGGCCTCATTAGAAAAAAGTCAACCGAACCCACTAAATTCGGCAGGTTTGACCGACCATCTAATATGTATGGGGGTCTCTTGGTTATCCCCCCTCCAGATGAGATTGAGGAAAGAAGAATCTAGCCTGTTCGAATTTTAGCAGCTAATCCTTTTGTTTGGTGCGGTGGAGGCGTCTCTCTCATAGAGAACACAGGAGACAAGTGATCCTGCGGATGGGGGAGCTGGAGGAACACGCTGCCACCAAACTGTCATTCGGTCACCATTTGTCACGTCACTGTTGGATTCAGTGGCTGGTGTTCCTGCTTCTGCCGCTGGGAGGCGCCGGACTCCTTCGGCTGGTGGTGCCGGTGATAGGAGATCGGTATCCTCATATGGTTCCGCTCCTTTGACGCCGGCCTCTGTCACTGGGCATCGCCATGTTTCTCCTGTGGGTGACGTTGGTGACAGAGAGGTGGTCCCTGTGCAGGCGTCTGGTGGGCGCAGGCTTCGCTCTTCTGTCAGAGGTGAAGTGGTTGGTGTCAGTCATGCATCACCATCTGACCTGGTTCTGGGGGCGGTCCAGATAAGGTCATCAGGCTGTGAGCCTGTGAGAGGTAGCCATGCCCTTCAAATACCTTGGAGCCTGTCTTGCAGGCTGCCAGATATAGTCTTGGTTTCCCCAGTGTGCTAGTGTTTATTGCTATTATGACTCTGACTTTTGCCTGGATTTTGACCCTTCTACTGCCTGACGATTTTGTACCTCTGCTGCCCTCCCGGTTTTGACTCTGACTTTTGCCTGGATTTTGACCCTTCTTTAGCCTGCCGATTTTGTACCTTTGCTGCCCTTCTTGTTTTGACCTTTGGACTTCTGACTACGCATTTGGTCTCGCTTTTTATTCCCTTCCTAGCGTCCTTCCTGCTCCGGTCCACTGCTCCTATAGGCAGCTACCCCCTGGGCTTCGCTGTAATTCCAGATCCCTGTATAGGGGTAAAGGGTCTCGGGTTTCTCGGGGTGCTGTCTTACCTGCAGTTCAGACCCGCAGTGGGCGGATGCTACACCATTTCTGTAATGTGTATGGCTGGTGGACACTGTACACTACAGTTCTCAACTCACAGATATGATTAAATTATGACTATTTCACTACTATTAATATTCAGAGTTGCTATAGTCTCCCTTATTACTTGCATTTTCATAAGTATTTCTAGATACTATGCTTATAACATAAGGCAGTTATAATCCAGGTAATGCAGCTGGTCCGCCCAGCGTACAACTGGCCTCCATGACTAAGATATGACTTGTAGTGGGTTTCCTGTCCTGTTTCATATGTTAAAGGGAACCTGTCAGCACATTTTCAGATATGGAAGCAATAGTATGGCTGTATAGATGCTAGTCCCTCAATACAAATGAGTCGTTTATTGCGAAGATCAGATCTGTCAGTCAAGAGAAATTCAGCGTAGAAGCCATATGCAAATCAGGCTGTAAGTGCCTTGGAGGCGTGCCCATGCACTTCAAAGAGGCGGTCCAAGACCATCAATGCACCCCCGATGTTGCATTTGACTTCTACACTAGATTTCTCATGATGGGCACAGCTGATCTCTACAAAAAAGGTATCATTTTTATTTAGGGACAAGCACTTATATTTCCACACCGCTACTTCCATACGTAAAAAAAGTGCCGACCGGCTCCATCTAATAGAGGAAAGTTATATTCGTCTTATTATGTGAAATTTTAGGGAGAATGTAAACAAAACAAATTAGGACAATCTTTTCCTCGCTGTCTGCCTATAGATTTAAGATCTCGAGGGACTCCACTTATCGGCAGGAGTCAGTCCCCTGGGAGTGACGCTGAATCACACATCACATTTTATTTTTTTCATTGTAGCCGTCATCTTCAGGTATGAATATACAAGAAAAACAAGATTTGAGGCTGAGATATGGTGGAGAGGTTTTCTATGTGTTTAGATAATATATGTAGGGCATATTATTATGTCACAAACTAAATCACAAGAACTACAAGTACATATATTCTATCACTGACCAAAGGAGTATGAGGTATTTCATTCTGTGACTGAGAATACATTGGGGTACAGATACAGATTAGATATTAGAAAAAAACTTTGACAGTGAGGGTGATCAGTGAGTGGAACAGGCTGCCACAAGAGGTGGTGAGTTCTCCTTCAATGGAAGTCTTCAAACAGAGGCCGGACAGACATCTGTCTGGGATGATTTAGTGACTCCTGCATTGAGCAGCGGGTTGGACACGATGACCCTGGAGGTCCCTTCCAACTCTAACTTTCTAGGATTCTACTTTTACTTAATTTTGTCTATTTTCTTAATATATAAGGCTTAGGCTTTAGGACTCATGTAGACATAGGTGCAAATCGGTCTACTAATGGACTGGTAATCAACAGACTTGCCGCTGCTCTCTCGACCCGAGCGGGACAGCTTCATATATTTCTATGAGGCTTTGACGCTTGGTTCGGGAGACCCGTGGACAGTCCATACATTAGGGGTCCATGCTCAAACTAATTTGCACGGACGTTTGCATGAGTCGAAATTCACTTGCTGTCAGAAAGGGAGGAGATATTATCAGAGGAAGCAGGAAACCTCACCGTCCTGCTTGTCGTCAGCTTTTTTTTTACAAAAATACAAAGCCCTCGCTTGGTATAAGAGGGCATACAGCTTATTGTACAATACTAAATGGACTCGGGCTCACATTCACCATACTAAAAAGTGTCACCCGTCCCATAAAAATGAATTCTAATCTGGTCGATTATGTTTTGGCAAACGGGACCCAAAACAAACCCTGGTCAAAAATAGGGTTAATTAGAATGCCGTGAACGCTCCAGTTTACATAAAGCATTCTAGAAAAAATAATCACCATAATGTCAGGCTTTAGATAACTGGTCTGCACAGAAACAACCCCAGGATCCTTCCCAAATTTATCAGTATGTTATTCAGGAACTTCTCAGCAGGAATCTGCAGACGTGCAATTATTAACTCTGTGCTGATAGATGCACACACAGGGACGTTTTACTTGTCCTAATATAGAGTTAAAGAGGTTGTCTCATCAAAGACATTGGAGCCTTTCTTTTGGCTATCCACTGTGGCCAGGCTCAGACAGCCATATTGAGAATCAGGCTGGGCAGCTCCTTATTACAGACAGGTGCTTTTCATTGCTGCATTATTTGTGCCCATAAAATGGGGTAAAGTGATGCATGCTGCGATTTGTTTCCACACAGATCATCGGTCCAAGTAGAAAATATTGGCCTGGTGCACTGGCACATTGGCTACAATGGATCTCTGTGCTCCATGTGTGCAGAAGGACAAAGTAATACGCTTGTCTGAACAGTTCTTGAAGGGGTTTTCCCACAAAGTTAATTTTAAAGATAATTTTAATCAATTCATCTTGGAATAATAATAATTTCCACAATTGAATGTGTTAAAAAAATGTTCCTGTGCTGAGATAATCTTATAAATGTGCCCCTGCTGTGTACTGTGTAATGTCTGTGTCTGACCGTGCAGGGACATGGTCTGATCATACCACAGCTCCTGGGCGGCGAGGAGGAGAAAAAGAGTATACAGACAGGACAGCACAGGATCGAAGCCGATACTTTGTGAGGTAAAACATTTCCCTGCCTGTTTTTAAAAAATGCTTTACCTCAAAGAAAGAATTGTCTGTATACAAAAAGGTATACATCCTTCCCTGCACACGGCAGGGGCACATTTATAAGATTATCTCAGCACAGGAACATTTTATTTAATCACATCCAATTGTGGAAATTATTATTATTCCAAGATTTATTGGTTAAAATGTAATTTGTTCTTGGGAAAAGCCCTTTGATGCTGCACAATTGGTGGTGGTTAGAGTTCTGACACTTCTCACGTCCCACAACAAAATGGCATACTCGCCTTTCTCCGGACATGAACCACCAACGACTGACTATAAGGGCAGGTTCACATGTGCGTATAAAAAATTGTTCAGTTTCATCCAGAAAATTGGAAAAAAAAATTACTTTTGTCATCTGTGTGCAGTCCGTACACAATCTGTTTTATTACAGCAGCAGCTATAAATCATTTCCAAGACCATTTACAGTTTCCTTTGTTACAGACTTGTCATGTATCTGTAAAATTCGTATGCTGTACTGTGGCTCAATATGGCATCCGATGTTTTTTTTCTCACACCCTTAGACGTGAATGGCCAAGTCTCATCCGATTACAATGCATGCTCTGTTTGTTTTCCACACGCCAATTCAGACAGGCAAAAAAATGGTCATCTGCACTGCCCCACTGAATAACATTGGCCCGAGTGCGATCTGTTTTTTTTTTTTTAACAGACAGCGCTTGGACCGAAATTACGGTCATGTGCACGAACCCTAAGAGCCATCCATGTGGCCTCCTGGAAAAAAGTGAATGGAGATTAAGGACACGTTGTTTTCCCAGCACTGCTGTCACCTTCGCGGGTGTCATAATCATTCGGAGATCAGTGGATTATCCTAAAGATATGCCTATAATCTCCTTAATGAGACAACCACTTTAATAGCAATATTGCTGATAGTTTACGGAGACTTTCATCACATGTATCTACATGCTGGGAGCCTTTCCTACAATGTGCCCAAATTATTAGCTGAATATATGTAAAAAAAAAGAGAAAAAACAGTGAGGTACAAATGACCTGGGAGGGATATATTACTAATTGAAAACAAAAAGGGAGAACTACATGGCGTGACCTCTCTAGCAGGCCATAAAACCTAACTTTTATTCAATATCAAAATAATAAGGGTATTGCAAAGGAAAGATTTAAAAAGATTTTCCCCTAATCTGCTAGCATTGTACATTTTAAATAACCTATAGCTTCTGATTATCACATAATGGCACCATTGTTAGGCGGAATAGGGCACTCAGATTAAAAAAACCAAGTCCCCCCTAAATGTTTCACCATATACAGTCATGGCCAAAAGTTTTGAGAATGACACAAATATTAATTTTTACAAAGTCTACTGCTTCACTTTTTCTAATGGCAATTTTCATATACTCCAGAATGTTATAAAGAGTGATCAGCTTAACAGCAATTACTTGCAAAGTCAATATTTGGCTAGAAAATGAACTTTATCCCCCAAAACACATTTCAACATCATTGCAGCCCTGCCTTAAAAGGACTAGCTAACCTCTTTTCAGTGATTGCTCCATTAACACAGGTGTGGGTGTTGATGAGGACATGGCTGGAGATCAATCTGTCATGATTAAGTAAGAATGACACCACTGGACACTTTAATAGGAGGCTGGTGCTTGGCATCATTGTTTCTCTTCTGTTAACCATGGTTATCTCTAAAGAAACACGTGCAGTCATCATTGCAATGCACAAAAATGGCCTAACAGGGAAGAGTATTGCAGCTAGAAAGATTGCACCTCAGTCAACAATCTATCGCATCATCAAGAACTTCAAGGAGAGAGGTTCCATTGTTGCCAAAAAGGCTTCAGGGCGCCCAAGAAAGACCAGCAAGCGCCAGGACCGTCTCTTAAAAGTGTTTCAACTGTGGGATTGGGCTACCAGCAGTGCAGAGCTTGCTCAGGAATGGCAACAGGCAGGTGTGAGTGAATCTGCACGCGCTGTGAGGCGGAGACTCTTGGAGCAAGGCCTGGTCTCAAGGAGGGCAGCAAAGAAGCCACTTCTCTCCAGAAAAAACATCATGGACAGACTGATATTCTGCAAAAGGTACAGGCAGTGGACTGCTGAGGACTGGGGTAAAGTTATTTTCTCTGATGAATCCCCTTTTCGATTGTTTGGGACATCAGGAAAACGCCTCATTCGGAGAAGACAAGGTGAGCGCTACCACCAGTCTTGTCTCATGCCAACTGTTAAGCATCCTGAAACCATTCATGTGTGGGGTTGCTTCTCAGCCAAGGGAATCGGCTCTCTCACAGTCTTGCCTAAAAACACAGCCATGAATAAAGAATGGTACCAGAATGTCCTCCAAGAGCAACTTCTCCCAACCCTCCAAGAGCAGTTTGGCGATCAACAATGCCTTTTCCAGCATGATGGAGCACCTTGCCATAAAGCAAAGGTGATAACTAAATGGCTCAGGGAACAAAACATAGAGATTTTGGGTCCATGGCCTGGAAACTCCCCAGATCTTAATCCCATTGAGAACTTGTGGTCAATCATCAAGAGACGGGTGGACAAACAAAAACCTAAAAATTCTGACAAAATGAAAGCACTGATTGTGCAAGAATGGACTGCTATCAGTCAGGATTTGGTCCAGAAGTTGATTGAGAGCATGCCAGGGAGGATTGCAGAGGTCCTGAAGAAGAAGGGTCAACACTGCAAATATTGACTTGCTGCATTAACTCATTCTAACTGTCAATATAAGCTTTTGTTACTCATATGTTTGCAATTATTATATTTCTGTCTGTGATAAAAACATCTGTCAAACACACATAAAAACCAGAGGGCAGCAGATCATGTGAAAATATAATATTTGTGTCATTCTCAAAACTTTTGGCCATGACTGTACACGGCGTCATCAGGGGAAGGGACAAAAGTAGTACTTCCCCTGATGAAGCCTTGTATATGGTGAAACATGTTGGGGGGGACTTGTTTTTTTTTTTTTAAATCTGAGTGCCCTATTCTGCCTAACAGTGGTGGCGAATGAATAATGGTGCAATTATTGTGTGTTTGCACTGCACATTGGGTGTACACCCAGACATGATTTCCCGAGCATTACCTCCGATGGATGCCACTGTATACAGTGGGTGCAGAAAGTATTCAGACCCCTTTAAATTTTTCACTCTTTGTTTCACTGCTGCCATTTGCTAAATTCTAAAATGTTCATTTTTTTCTCATTAATGTACAGACTCTGCACCCCATCTTGACTGAAAAAAATAGAAATGTAGAAATTTTTGCAAATTGGGGGCAAAGTGTACATTAATGAGAAAAAAAAATAACTTTTTAGAATTTACCAAATGGCTGCAATAAAACAAAGAGTGAAAAATGTAAAGGCGTCTGAATACTTTCTGTACCCACTGTAGGTATCCACTGGGAGTATCCACTTTTTTTTTACTGGATACCTAGGTGTAGAATAGCATCGTTGACGACGTTATTCTGTACAGGTGAAAAAATATATATTTACATTGGAAAAATAGATCTTACGAATAAGTTTGATGCGGTATTTTAGAAGGTGACTGGATTTAGCAGAAAGGAAAAGTACAAGACCTAACATATTTCCCATTCGTTTTGAACCCATTTCTGGTTTCGTGTTTTTTTTTACAAAAAGTCTTGATGTGAAACCACCCTAAAGCTTCATTCAGATGACTTTGTCTCACATACATGCTTTATCCATGTCTGTATTTATGGAACTTGCACCCATTATTGTCTATGGACATATTCACATCTTTTTTTGTGCAGACCGATTGTCTCCAACAAAACAAGCAAAATGGAGATTTGCTGATCCGATCTTAGAATAAAAATCATCCAGACAAGTCAATGAGTCCATGAAAAAAAGGATAGGCAGGAATTAAGTATCCTGCTCGGCGATAGGTGCGGAACCTATATAGGGACGAATGGACAGACAGGGTGACGTTAGATCTGTCTAGGGTCTCCACTCCCCCTTCCCTAGTGTTTGGTTCCCCTTTCCTTATCCCTTTATGCTGCACTTAGTCTGTCCTACACTGTGCGTGACATTATCACAGACACACAGATAGCAAAATCAGACACACAGACCAAAAATTGAAAATCGATTCACTTTTCTCGTATTAAAAAAAAAATTGGACGTGTGAAACAGGCCTAATGCTGTTAAGTTTTCAGTTTAGCTAGTAAATGGAATGGTATTTATTGGGGTTAACGGGTATCATTTATTGCAATGTACTGATTCAACACAGAAAAAAAATATCATAAGCCATAAAGTAACAAAACAATTTGGACTTGGTGCCCTAAAGGGATTAGTGTAAGGTTCCATAAACAGAACACTTAAGGTACTGCACACTAAACAATCCGACTAGCGATCCTTTAGCGTTGCATAAAATGAGATGCAGGGATGTTTCTATATCGCTAAATGCTCCCGCATTTAGCGATATAGTTAACGACGCTATCCCCGTTAGCGATCTTCTTAACGACTTTAGCGGTACAAAAGTACCGCTAAATCGCTAAAAAAAGGTGCCACACAGCGATTAGATACTTACCCAGCGGGAGCGCCGACAAGAAAATAGGGTCCGGAGCGATTCCAGCGACGAGCGAGATCACAGCAGGAAGCTCGTCGCTGGAAGCTGCCGCACTGAACAATATCGCTAACGGGATCGCTAAATAGTGACGTTTTTTAGCGATCCCGTTAGCGATATTGTTTAGTGTGGCATACCCTTTATATAAAGAAGACAGCGGGTACTGAAAAGCAAACAAGGATCACACACATGAGCAAACCCATTTGTGCATTAGGACAGTGACACAGAAAGCGCATTACAACAGTGAGTGCGACCCATTGCCTCTGTGAGCAACTAGACCTGCTGGTGGTGCAGCCAAAGCTCGTACTGGCATCTTATCACTAGGACTATTAGGCCGATATCAGCTTATAGTCGTCATGGGATCGCATGGACATGTATGAATGAATCAGCACAGCTGTAGCAACTCAACTAATTTACAGGAGTATCCTAAAAATAAGACTTTGATGTCATGTCCAAATCGTCAGAATGGTTTCGAGACTGGACCCCAATCATTCTGGAGAATGAACAATTCCAGATTCAGACCCTCGGTGAGAAGATGACCGTATTTGTCTGTCTTCTCTCCAATGAAATGAGTGGATGGTTGGGAAACCTATATTGGCTTTCTTTTTGGGGCTCAATACACATTAGGGGATGTTCACAGGGAGTTTTTGAGGAGGAAACCGTACAAATCCTTCTGAAAACTCAAAACTCATCAAAAACTTGGGAGTGTGTGCTCCAAAGACTCAGAAACAATACTCAGTGTGCACATATTCTTAGATCACTATTGACTAGATGATCATTCCGCAGGCAGCTATATCCCCAACTATCCCTAAAAAAGAGACAGTTCACTCTGCTGAGCGCTCCTGTGTGCTATATAAGAGAGCCGCTGCCAGATTCCTCTGGCAGCGGCTTATGTCACAGAGATGAAAGGATTGTTATTCCGAAGTGGGACATCCCAGATCCTTATCTTCCGTGACATCAAACTGTCAGGGGAGAATCTGAAGGCCCCCATACACATTAGTCTGCTGATTTCGGAAGATTTGGACAAAAGTTAGTCTAACGTGTATCCGGGCCTTTATAGGTTTCTTATTCATACTGGGCTACATATATTTGGCTCCTCATAATAATGTTGAAGACCTGCTTGGCATCTGTGGGTGTTCCTGTTGCTATACCACCACAGACTGGCATTTCATGACAAGGACCCAACTATGTAAAATTGCTTTAAAGGAGAATATTACTCAATAATTGTATATGACACTGTCAATTTTGCGGCACAGTTCTAGTTAATTTTGGACTTACTGTAAGAGAAGTGAAGGTCATGCACATTCCACCAAAACCATTCAGACATAAGGCTACGAAAATCAGCACAGACAGAGCTGTAATGGGAGGCAAGAAAAGCATAGGGTTACAATCTGTCATATTACTGTTAACTAGCTTGTAAAGACGGCTAATAGAGGAATTTATGCCCACTGGTATGTAATAGATATAAGCCCTGTTTCAAACGTCTGCAAATGATGGTCAGCTCGGGGTCTCCTGACCCAAACTCGACAACCTGATTTATGCCTATGAGGGTGTTCAGTTTGGGTCAGGTGACCTGTGGCCAATATGTACAGTGCGGTCCCTTCTAAGACCGTGAAATAAAGATGTGTGAAGAGATGGAATTTAAGGGACCTTCTCCTGATGTGTGCTCTACAAAAGAATTATTTTTTTGTAAGGCCAATTTTGGAATCTTGTTTCTTACAACTCTGCATTCTGCTGTGTTTCAGTTATTGCTCCCGGAAGAGTAAGAATAAACTGACAACTGGGGGTTACTATTTACGGGGTGTCCTCTCACAATCTGAGTGTGAACGGACACGTTCTTTGACCAGATGAATGGTACCAACTAGTTTTCAATTTATTCATGTATTTCAAGTAGCATTAACAGAGGAACAGCACAACACAGGTCTAAGAAAAAATCTACAACATTATTATTTAATGGTGAGTACAAGTGTTTACTAAGGTAGACTTGTCAGGAAAGTAGGCAGATCATGTTTAAAGGAGTCCGTCAGCATCATCCACCACCAAACTGCACATAAGGACATGTAGGGCTTTGAAATATAAGACAATCTGTACCTTTACTTAACCGATCCATTATTTTGTTACTGAAAAAATCATTCTTTTATTCCATATGAAAGTGAGTGTGAAGTGCTCTGGGCGTGATTGGAGAAGTGCCCGAGCCACTGCCTCCCCGGCTCCATTCCCCACCTAGCGCACCCTTCTTCTGCTTGTCTGACAGCTCACTGGCTGTGTAGTCAGGTTAGTGAGTCAAGATGAAGTAGTTTGCACAAAGCTGGGGATAGTGCCTGGAGGTGGAGGCTCAGACACTTCTCCGACCACACCCAGAGCACTTCAGCTTCATTTGCATGTGGAATAAAACATCATTATTGGTAATGGATCAATAGATTGCCTTACGTTTGAAAGGCTTACATGCTCCTATATGCATATCCATGTGGCTTCCTGGAAAAATGCAGCTGGCTCACCAATAGGGCTCCTCTGTGGTGTCACAATTTGTCGGCTTAGGTCTCTGATATAGACTATACCATGGACATAACACATAACTCATAAACCAATGGCAGAAAGAACTGCAATGTATTGGCAGATGGCTCTTACTTACAGTTGGGATTACTTGCTCCATAGGCAATTAGAAGACAAGAAACACCAAAACTGGCACTGCAAAATAGAAAACAAGCAGTTATTATATTATATCTCATATATACTCAAGCCATAATAACAAATCTATAACACATCGCGCACCTTCCACTTAGCCTCAGCTTGCGGGGTCCATACTTGTCCATGATGATTCCCAAAGGCAGGGAAATGGCACTGAGAAGAAAAGACCCCACTGTGAAGGCCAAGTTCAGCATCTCATCCTGCTCTTTGCACACCAGCCAGCCATTCAGTTTAATGATTTGTTCTTCATTTGTGTTATTCCCAAGCTGAGAGCTGCCGGTGGTGGAGTTGTCCCAGGTATAGTTATCTAGGGTTAAGAAATGAGCATAATGAACAAAATTGGAAATATGAAAGACTGTGCAATATCCAGTTAAGGGAAGCGATCATCAGAAAATTACCTATTGTTTAAATTGGGTTTTGTGCTTTGTGGTTTTGTGCTATATGTACTTTTGAAAAAAAAATTGGTAATGCTTTTTCTTTTTCCATATAACGGTATTTATTAAAAAGCAAAATGAGTAATCTTGCAATTTACACACTGGCCACTGGGCTACTTTTAGGGTTCGCTCACATTGGCATATGGCTCTTATGTGAGAGAATCGGGCGGTCTGTCACACATTGATCCAAACGTCATCTAAGTGTGATCTGTTATTCTCACATGAGAGAATCCCAGCACAGGTGCGGAGAAGAAGGAGAACTTCATTTCTCCATCTTCGGACTTCGGACAGTACTGGGATTACATAAGAGTCCAATCTGATTTTCCCACAAACTCATATTTCCTGTCCTTTCAGGAAGAGTTTTCAGCAGGTTCCATATCATCAGAGGCAGGGTTACAATCACACCTGAATCCACAGCTGATAACACAAGATCCACCAATCACAATAGGTGATGTCACAGGTGACGCTGCTCCCCTACCTTCACAATGACCCTTTCACACGTTTATTTGATGCTTCAATATAAAAGATAAGGTCTGAGTCAGTTTACTGCTGCTAATGTACATGGAGATTTCCCAAAACAACTTGAACTTAGATTCTTTAAAAGCCCGAGTGGCCAGTATGAAAATTTCAAGATTTTATATTTTTTATTTTTGTTAAGGATTGTGATATAAATAAAAAAAATAACACATTTTTTAATTAATTTATCACAGAACTTGATGATCTGATGTGATCTCATGGCACATTGTAAGACAGGGGTGAAACATGCTGGCCGTACTCTATATGGGAAAAACCTGGTGACAGGTTCCCTTTAAGAAATGTAAGCTGCCTCTGAAATGCCCAATAAATCCTTAATGGTGTTGTCCACCATTATAAAAAAGGGTCTGCCCCTTTGCAGAAACAGTGTCACTCTGGTCCATGCACTATGTCTGGTATTGCTTTTAATCCCCAATTGAAGAGAATGGCGCTGATATGTAATAGTCAATGGACAAAAGTGGCAGCACTGCTTCTGGGATCCTTTCTAATATCAGACAACTACTTAAAATGCTTCTGAAAATTCAAAGGTCAACAATATAATCCGAATATTAACTAAATGCATGTATAAACTTGTACTGAGTGCAAAATGACAAAAGAAGTGTCTAATCTTCTGTATAGAAGTCATGTTCAAGGATCTTCAAAAGATTAGGGCGTAAATGTCTATTTATCTAACACAAAGTAAGCAATAAAATAACGTGCTGTTCCAAAAACTAAATCTGGCCATAGACGTCAGATTTTTGCAGTGACAAATGCAATATTTATGAGGCCTGGATGTCATTTCCAGTGTACCAGTTCTAATGGAAACCGTGAGAGCCACTGTAGGGGTTTATTCACACTGAGATTTTTGCAGGAGGTTTAAGAGCAGAAACTGAGCCAAAACTCTCCAAGTCCTCCTCAAAAACTCAAAACCCCTCAAAAACATAAAATCTCTGCTCAGCTTCTGCTCCAAAAACGCAGCAAAAAAAGATTCAGTGTGCACATTCTTATGCATAGGAACTTTCTGGCTTATAGAATTGGATACCAGCAGATAACCTTCTCTATTATATCTGTACACTGTAATGGAGCCGATGGATCAGGATAGTCATTTCGAGACAGCCTCTTCAGGTGATAAAATCCTTGGTAAACAGTTCATTTTTATGCATTTTTAACAAATAACCTGCTTCTTTAGGCAATTTTATGATTTGCCGCCTATGTAAAACCTTGAATATACTGTATATAAGAGTACATTGATAACATCAGGTGCATTCCTCCGCGCACCAGCGGCTCAATGATTAACAGATATCCAATCCTTTTTTAAGAATGCAAACAAAATGTATTTTAAACAAAACTTTGCTGCCTTTAGCTTTTCTTTTCTTAGGATTGCTACTGAAATGGTGGCGTGCTGACAGCCATATGTGCTCAGTGTTTTCAGGACTTTTCTAGACAAAAATATTTTTACAATTGAAAAAAGTGCTGAATTTCTCAAGTTTAGGTATTTAAAAACACTATTATTCTTCTGTGTTTTGCGGCATTTAAATAATACTGGGGCTATTAGATGTACAAATAACATTTATAATTATGGAAATATTCCAAGTAGCTCATATCAGCCAAGCTAGAGACCTATCTGTAAACAGCACTGTTTTAGGGGTTTTGCTCCTCATCAGTACAGGGAAGGGTATTGGTTGGTGTAGGGTTGACATTCCTACGCGATTCCCATCCTCCTCTCCCACACCAGACGCCCAATCACCCTGGCCCTCGCTTCCTCTTGCTGCTGCAGTCTCTCGGAGTCTGCACACGTCTACCAGATCCCCGGGCACTGTGCTTCGGGTGTGCGCGCGTTCCCATTCTCTTACAGATACAGCGAACACCGTCCTAAAGTGTCTCCAGCCAATGGCTGGAAGACACTTATTATTTAAGGTGCCTCCACCTGTTAGAAAGTGCCTGAGCAACGTGTTCTGTCAATTTGTCTGCATGCTTGCTAGTTGTCAGGTCCCCTGTTTCCCAGTTCCTGCCTGCACCTGCCACTATCCGATGTGCCTGTATACCAGCCCTGCTGGCCCATGTCGTGCCTTTCTGTATACCAGCCGTGCCTGGCAGCACCTACCGTTCCTCTACACCTGTCGTGCCTTCCCATTCCTGGATGATACAGCTTCCTGCTAGATGGTAGGCCTACAAATCTCCGTACCGCCCACCATTCCCAACTTTTCCTTTTATTAGCTGGTCCTGCATAACGTCGTGTGTGCGTCACGCTGCATTGATGATATTGTGCCAACCCGGGTAATCAAACGAGAAGCCAGGAATGGCAGGAGGTAAGGAGATTCCCAGGCTGATGGGACTGGAATCATGAGAACCGATTCTCCCATCTCTACTCTCCATACATAGGGAGATCTCTTTCATGAGAGCAGGTACTCCTTTTGACCATGAAAAGAAATGAAACGTGAGCAGTATGTTTTTCCAAAAATATGGAAGCTATCAGATTGTTAGAAAGAATAAGATATCTTCGTTTGTGGCTAGGATGTAATGCTGTTGTCCATGAGTCACAGCAAAAACCACAGTATTGTTAACAGATTCCAATAATTGCAGCGTAGCTCATTAGTTTTATGATAATAGTGGTACACTGAAGTTATAGGGATGTCACAAATTACATTACTTGTGGAGTTATTAGTGGGGACCCGTTATGATTGGGCATAGTATTTGCACTGTGTTCGCCACAACCACAGAATGGTTCCCATTTTTTTTTCCAGGACCAGTCCTAGAAAGTAATCTTGGAACAGCTTCTATGGAAATTATGATTGCAAATGTATGAACCATGATACTGTGGAAAACCTAGAAAACGATCGCAACAAATCAACCATATGTGACTCCTATTAGGAGACGACTATTTCAGAACAAGTATGCAAAAAAAAAAAAGAATAAAATTACTATAAAAGAAATAATAAGGGAAAAAAATATAATGTAGTTGTACACGTAAGTACCGCCATACTGCCGGCGGTATGTTAATAGTTAGTGACGGAGCACACATATTATCTTCCTTTCCTTCCCATCCCCCCAGGCTATGTGTCAGGGATAAGATACCAGGAAACGGATGTAGGTGAAGAGTCAGATAAGCAACCAAGGGTGTTTGGGCCATATGTAAAAGGTAGGAAACAATGCAATATTGTGGCACTTGCCACTGATTATCTCTGCCCCTTAAGCCCCCTTCTCACACAGCGATCTCGCTAGCGAGTCACTAGTTTTGTGACGCAGCAGCGATGTCCCCAGCGATATCGCTGTGTGTGACATTCAGCGACGATCAGCCCCCCAGCTGGGTATCGCTGATCGTTGCTGAATGTCCTGGACATTTTTTTGATCGCTGGTCTCCCGCTGACAGGCACGCATCGCTGCGTGTGACAGGCGGGAGACCAGCGATCCGCTGGTAACCAAGGTACACAGCGGGTTTCCAGGCGCGGGGCTATGCCTGGAAACCCGCTGTGTACCTTGGATACCAGCGCCCTGATGCAGGGAGCTGGTAACCAAGGTACACAGCGGGTTTCCAGGCACCGCGCAGCGCCTGGAAACCCGATGTGTACCTTGGTTACCAGCTCTCTGCATCAGGGCGCTGGTATCCAACGTACACTGCAGGTAACTAAGCGATGTTACCCGCAGTGTCGCTGTGCTGATCGCTGCCTGTTTGGCAGCTCAGTAGCGATCATGTAGCGATACACCAGCGATCCTGATCGTTGTCGGGATCGCTGGTGTATCGCTATGTGAGACCCAGGCTTTACTGTCATTTCCTCTTAGCAGCAGTCAGTGGTTGGCCAGGTGTTAATGAGATCTGTAGATACAACACCTATAGCCTCAATCAATAAGTCAATGAAATTCAATACCAAAAAGATCATTTAATTGATTTATTCATCAATAAAAAAAAATCATTATAAAAACACAAAAAATACATGAAGAGGCAAAACAGGACATAAAAAGGAATAAAAAAAAAAGACTAGCGGAAAGAAACATTTATATATTGTAGCATATGAAATGTCTTTTTAAGGTTTATATTAATAAAGAAAATTATAGTTTTGGATGTGCCTGGCACCTATTCACATTATGGGAGATCTGTAGATAGTCATTAGGAGGTGCGGGTATAAGTTGACAGTAAACAAGTCTGTTTTAGCTCTGGAATGGAACAGGCTGTCTGCAGAAAGGTCTTCGCCCATGTCCTCGGCACTTTCAGACTGTTTTGAAGGATCCTGGCTCATTTCCCAAAACAGAAAAGGGTTTGTTTGTATTACAAGGCATGATAATTTATATCTTAGTACATCATTCACCAAGACGTAAGAGGTAATCTACCGCAGATACTCATACCTCGACCCAAGTTATGTCTATGAGGCTGGAGCGACATCAGGCCTTCTGTAACATTTAAAAAAAGTGTAACGCCCCATAAAAAATGTAATGGACCAATAATCTAAACTGATCAAATACAATTTACCAACATGGCTCCTACAGACAGGGCCGCCATGAGTTGTATAGTGTTCGGCATGGTACGGCAAAATAAAAATGATATAGTGCCACCCCATCATCAAACACTACAAAAATAATGTACGGTACAGTGACTAGGTAATGTCATACAGCAAATATCACCATAAAGTGCTCAAATAATACAACCATTATTATTTATTTAGTTAACGGCCTGCGACTCAACCTCCAGCCATGGTGACTTAATGGATGAACGTTCTGTAGGAAGATCGATCTTCTGCACGCCTAGATACAGTAGGTCTTCCTCTTCACCTTGTTCCTTTTATTCTTCCAACCATGATGTCATTCTCCAGTGATTCCTCTCTTTGTATGATGTGTCCAAAGTAGGCAAGTCATAGCTTGGTGATCTTTGCTTTAAGTGACATGTCTGGCTTGATTTGTTCCAAAATTGATTTACTTGTTCTTCTTGCCATCCATGGTGTTGATAACAAAACCACAGTTTGAAGATCACCTTCAAACAAAAGCGTCAAGGCCATCTGAAATGCCCCTTTAGCAAAAGTAGCAGGGTATTGCAGCTTATTGCCAAAGTTAATGCTATCTGACAGGGCTTTAAAGCTGGCCATAAATGTTACATGTATATTGGCCATACCAGCAGATATTAGAAGAGAAAAGGATTGGGTACTTTAGTTGTCAGAGATAGTCTGCCACCCGAGGTTCTTCTACTAAGGCCGGTATCCCACTTGCAACTGCAATGCGAGAAACTCTTGCGAGTCTCTCACCTCAATACCCGGCGCTGCTGTCGGCACTCGGGACCGGAGTGTGCGGCTGCATGTATTTCTATGCAGCTGAACGCTCCGGTCCCAAGTGCCGGTGGCAGTGCCGGGTGTTGAAGTGAGGGACTTGAATGAGTTTCTCGCATTGCAGTTGCAAGTGGGACACTGGCCTAAAAGTGGACCTACGTATTGCCAAGCTGAGCATGCATGTGCATAGAGACCTGTCTAATATGTATGGGCACTTAGTATGTGCACACAATGGCTTTTTCAGAATGAATGAACATACATATTTCCATGTAAAATCGACTTGGTGTTCAATGTTCTGCGTCTTTTAGTGCTTTAGGTTTCCAAAGACACCCATGCGTCCTACTATGATCAGAGTCTAACACATAAGTGCGCATGTTTTAGGCTCTGCCCACGGTAGGGCAGAGTAAAGTGTGCCGGCGGCGATGTCTCTGTGCAGGGGCAATATTTAACCTGGCTATGTGGATGATGCAAGAGGACAGCGATCAGAAGCCGGGAGTAGGGGTAGACGCCTCAGCAAGGGGTAGACAGGCTGGCAGGGTTTGCATAAAGCAAGGGATAATTTCAAAAGATTTTTTTGAGGTATACAGGGAAAGTCAGGAGGTTATATGCCCCTTTATGGAATGCAGCACAGGCGCTGATTAAGGTGCTACTCTTAGTTCTGACATAAAAAAATGGTGACAGTTTCCCTTTAAAAAAAATACTAGCTGTTTCTTCATTGTTGAATGGAGTTTTTAAGAAGTACGAAAAGCATGACTAAAAGAAATACTAAAAAGTTGGAAAAACACAGAAAAAAAAATTCCAGAGGCCAAAAACATTGGAAAAGTGCTCAGGGTTGACCAAAAATGCTGAAAAAAGACGCTTCAGGAAAAAAACACTGGTGTTTCCTGAAGTGTCTTTCTCTTGAAAAACTTGGCAGGTTCACCCCAACATTGATAAGAAAATAAAAAATCACACAAAACAATAACAGCCTGAGTGATTAAAGTGCATCTTTGGTATAAAATAAAAAAAATAGCTGAGCCGGAAGTTCTTGCAGGATCACTGACTGAGATGTCTTCCTTTGTCAGTAATTTATGCTTTTAACCTCTTCTGCCTCCCATAGAGTCACATCAGCCATTTTCAGCATCTGCAGAGCCGTCGTTTAGTCACCGATTCGTCCAATGTTATGCACTTTCAGGGCCTGCCTTGGACGTGCCTGTGTGTGATGAAACGCGAGGTGTGGCCATGGCCATTTCTGCAGTTCTTCATCTGCCAGTAATTGTTTATTGTGAGCAGTGATATATTTTCTTATTTTCAACATGTGGGAACATACTAGACTGTAAATTCAAGTGAGACCTGTTCTAATTCACGATGTGCTCCAAACACTACGTAAACATTCTCCAGCCTGAATAACACACGGGTATAACTTGTTGTTCCAAATACTTACCTAATGCTTGATTTAGCCTGCATCATGTCTGGTCTTGACCTAACCAAGTGGAAAGTTTAACTACTCTGCCTTAGACTTGTAACTAAATACCCTGGCCAAAGCCGAGTGCCTCATATGCACCCTCTGGCACTCAGAACCTGAGGAGCATTCCCTGCCAGCTCCCTTTAGCTGTGCCCTTGCTTTAGCTAACATTCCTGAAACAGTGTCTGACAGCCAAATTAATCGGTATAAATGTAAGCTTTGTAAAAGGGGTTGTGTATTGATTAGCTATCCTTAGGATAGGTCATCAGTATCAGATAGATGGGGGTCCGACACCTGACACAGCCACCAATGAGCTGTTACTAAGCCCTGCAGCCTCTGGTTGTACCGAGTGTATGGAGAACAAGACTAGGGTAAAGCCAGTCTCCGGTACCGCAGCTCAGGTGCCATTCACTTCACTGATCTTCAGTACCGAGGAACGGCAACTACACAATGTACAGACCTGTAGCGCTCCACTCCATACACTCTGTACATCCAGCGCCGGTGGGACCTGGTAACAGCTGATATATGGATCTTATTAACACCATGGCCAAACACTGGGACACCCGCCGGCCTTATATTGATGACCTATCCTATGCCATTCAGTATAATTGAAACTAGCACTCAAAATGGATAAGACTAGCTCATATTGATATTGTTTCCACGTAGGCCAAACAAAATCCATTATATTTGTATTTTTTAACTATGTCATATACATAGTTATATCTATAGGAAGCCTCCCCGAGAGGGAATGCAAGAGCTTTTGAGATGACATTGCCACCTATCCCTAGAGAGGAAATACCAGATCCATACACCTTTCTGGTTGAGTTGGCCGTGTTGACACAACATAATGAAAGGCTTTCTTTGGTGACTCACATTTGGAATGGCCTCCTAGTTAATCTGTAACCAGAGTTGGCTTTTTCATGGTATAACAGATGCTTTAAGAATGTGACCTCTATAATTACAAAGAACTAAACGAGAAATGTGAAATTTACAACTACACCAAAAAGGATGATATTAGTAAAAGCCGACAAAGTAAATGAAAGGCAAGCAAAGTTTGGCAGAATCAAGCATGGTCACTGCAGGGGGAAATGCTGAAATACATTATTTTTCTTAGGCTTCATTCAGACATCAAGTTTGTCATATACATGTTTTATCCCTGATAATCTATGGGGCAGCTCACATATCAGTGTTTTTTTTGGGATATATCTGTTTTTGAGCAGCGTCACAGATAAAAATTACCAATGCAAGTCAAAGGGTCTGTGAAAATCAAGGACGGTACATGGATGCCAAGCGTGGGCTGTCTGTTATTAACATTGCAATCTATAGGAGAAGCTTTAAAGTTTATTTCTTTTTTCATCAATGAAAATCACTGATGAAGCATGGACCCAAAACTGATGAATGACGGTCCGTGTTTTTACGTCCAAGAAAAATCACATTGCTGTAGGGCCCGGGTGTCACGCTGTCACTGTATACAGGAGGTCCGGGGTCTATGCTGACCCTAAGCTGGGGCCCTGACTAATCCCTCTACCTGGAGGTACTGTTGATGGTACAGAGGTCCAGGCCGCCAGCGTAACCCTATCTCCTGTGACCCTCTGTAATCTAGTCCTGAGAAGGACCCTGATCACCACCACAGGGAACGGGAAGGTAAATGCCTACACACAGTATAAGACGAACGAGACAGTACAAGGGGTAAAATAAAAGACCACCTTGCATACAAAACTCACTATACAACTACAGAGGGAACACCAACGGGTGCTCAAGGAACACTGGATTTTGGCTGTTGCAGCTGAAAGGAGGACATCAGTAAACCAGGGGAGGAGTCCCGAGGAGATAATTAGCATATTCCCAGTGCCTTCTGGGATAAGTGAAGAGTCTCCGCGAGCTCAAGGAACACTGGATTTTGGCTGTTGCAGCTGAAAGGAGGACATCAGTAAACCAGGGGAGGAGTCCCGAGGAGATAATTTGCATATTCCCAGTGCCTTCTGGGATAAGTGAAGAGTCTCCGCGAGCTCAAGGAACACTGGATTTTGGCTGTTGCAGCTGAAAGGAGGACATCAGTAAACCAGGGGAGGAGTCCCGAGGAGATAATTTGCATATTCCCAGTGCCTTCTGGGATAAGTGAAGAGTCTCCGCGAGCTCAAGGAACACTGGATTTTGGCTGTTGCAGCTGAAAGGAGGACATCAGTAAACCAGGGGAGGAGTCCCGAGGAGATAATTTGCATATTCCCAGTGCCTTCTGGGATAAGTGAAGAGTCTCCGCGAGCTCAAGGAACACTGGATTTTGGCTGTTGCAGCTGAAAGAAGGACATCAGTAAACCAGGGGAGGAGTCCCGAGGAGATAATTTGCATATTCCCAGTGCCTTCTGGGATAAGTGAAGAGTCTCCGCGAGCTCAAGGAACACTGGATTTTGGCTGTTGCAGCTGAAAGGAGGACATCAGTAAACCAGGGGAGGAGTCCAGAGGAGATAATTTGCATATTCCCAGTGCCTTCTGGATAAGTGAAGAGTCTCCGCGAGCTCAAGGAACACTGGATTTTGGCTGTTGCAGCTGAAAGGAGGACATCAGTAAACCAGGGGAGGAGTCCCGAGGAGATAATTTGCATATTCCCAGTGCCTTCTGGGATAAGTGAAGAGTCTCCGCGAGCTCAAGGAACACTGGATTTTGGCTGTTGCAGCTGAAAGGAGGACATCAGTAAACCAGGGGAGGAGTCCCGAGGAGATAATTTGCATATTCCCAGTGCCTTCTGGGATAAGTGAAGAGTCTCCGCGAGCTCAAGGAACACTGGATTTTGGCTGTTGCAGCTGAAAGGAGGACATCAGTAAACCAGGGGAGGAGTCCCGAGGAGATAATTTGCATATTCCCAGTGCCTTCTGGGATAAGTGAAGAGTCTCCGCGAGCTCAAGGAACACTGGATTTTGGCTGTTGCAGCTGAAAGGAGGACATCAGTAAACCAGGGGAGGAGTCCCGAGGAGATAATTTGCATATTCCCAGTGCCTTCTGGGATAAGTGAAGAGTCTCCGCGAGCTCAAGGAACACTGGATTTTGGCTGTTGCAGCTGAAAGGAGGACATCAGTAAACCAGGGGAGGAGTCCCGAGGAGATAATTTGCATATTCCCAGTGCCTTCTGGGATAAGTGAAGAGTCTCCGCGAGCTCAAGGAACACTGGATTTTGGCTGTTGCAGCTGAAAGGAGGACATCAGTAAACCAGGGGAGGAGTCCCGAGGAGATAATTTGCATATTCCCAGTGCCTTCTGGGATAAGTGAAGAGTCTCCGCGAGCTCAAGGAACACTGGATTTTGGCTGTTGCAGCTGAAAGAGGACATCAGTAAACCGGGGGAGGAGTCCCGAGGAGATAATTTGCATATTCCCAGTGCCTTCTGGGATAAGTGAAGAGTCTCCGCGAGCTCAAGGAACACTGGATTTTGGCTGTTGCAGCTGAAAGGAGGACATCAGTAAACCGCGCGCCGCTAGGCGCGCGAGTTTTGGCTTATATTTCACCGCTTGATTATCTCTTGAACAATAAGAACATGGAAGAGGCCAGGAGCCATGTGGTGAGCTGCATTTCTTGCTACATGTTCATAGACTTACCAGTGGAAAAGCCAAATTTCACATGCCACAAATGCAAGCTTGTGTCCCTGTTGGAGGAAAAGTTGCAAAATCTGGAAGAGAGGTTATCTACATTGAAGACCATTAAGGAAGGTGAAGAGTTCTTAGACAGAGCAGAATTATCTCTTCATGGTACAGAAAGAGAAGAAATTCGAAGTGCAACTGAAGAAACAGAGGAATGGAAGCATGTGACCCAAAGAAGCAGGAGGATCAGGAGGCAGTCAGCACCAATTCTGCTCAGAAACCAGTACCAGGCTCTTACACAGGAGAACGATGAAGAAATACATCAGGATAAGACTTTGCCCACAAAGAGTAACCTTGTACGCCCTCAGAGTCCTCCTGAATGGAGAAAGAAAAATGTTGTGAAGAAGAAACGGAGAGTTGTTGTCATGGGGGATTCCCTGTTGAGAGGAACAGAGGCTGCTATCTGCAGACCAGATATAACCTCAAGAGAAATGTGCTGTCTTCCAGGTGCAAAAATTAAAGATGTGTCTGACAGGATATCAGGACTCTTCAGACCTAAAGATGACTACCCATTCCTGCTAATACATGTGGGGACAAATGACACCACAAGAAGTGACCTGGAAACCATCTGCAGTGACTTTGAAAACTTAGGTAAGAAAGTGAAAGAACTGGGAGCGCAGGTGGTCTTCTCCTCCATCCTTCCAGTGGATGGCCATGGAACAAGGAGGTGGAATAAGATTCTGCAGGTGAACATCTGGCTACGTCGATGGTGCCGTCAGCAAGGATTTGGATTTCTGGATCACGAGTGAATTACCTATACGATGGACTACTTGCTAGAGATGGGGTGCACCTTACGAAGACTGGAAAACATGTATTTGGAAGTCGCCTTGCTACACTCATCAGGAGAGCTTTAAACTAGAACAATGTGGGAAGGGAAGCAAAACGCCAGCAAAAGCCATACACCTGACAAATGCTATTGAGAACTCTGCTATTAGAAGTGAAGGGGAAGAACAAAGACAAAAAAATCTACATAATAAAAATATTGAAGAAAGAGAAACCAATCACAAACTAAAGTGTTTCTATACGAATGCACAAAGCATGGGCAACAAACAAGGAGAACTGGAGCTACTAACGCAGGAGAAGAAATATGATGTCATTGGAATCACTGAGACTTGGTGGGACGATACACATGATTGGAATACAAGGCTAGAAGGTTACAACTTATTTGCAAGAAACAGACTTGATAAACGAGGAGGAGGTGTTGCATTGTATGTTAGAAAAGCGTATATCTGCACAGAGATTGAAGCTTCAGAGACTGGGAGTTCTGTGGAAACTGTTTGGGTAAGAATACAAGGACAGAACAATGGAAAGGACACCATTGTAGGCATTTACTACAGGCCGCCTGTGCAAGCTGAAGATATGGATGAACTCTTTATGCATCAAATGGCCAAGTTCTCCAAAAAATATGACATAGTGGTCATGGGAGATTTCAACTATCCAGACATTTGTTGGGAATCTCTCTCAGGCAAAACTAACAGGTCCAGGAAATTCTTATCCTCTCTTGCTGACAACTTTATCTTCCAAAAGGTAATGGAGAAAACAAGGGGATCTGCTACCTTGGATCTAATCCTCATAAACAGGGAGGAAATGGTGGAGGAGGTAAGAGTGGCTGGGACCCTAGGAGGTAGTGACCATGCTATTTTAGAATTTTGGATAACAAGAGGAGGAAGACCTGTGAAGACTCAGACGTCAAGGTTAGATTTCAGAAAGGCAGATTTTAAGGAACTCAGAAAGAGAATTGGAGGGATCCAATGGCTGGATATCCTTAAGGACAAAAATGTCCAGGAAGGATGGAAAATCTTGAAAAATGAGATTCTCAAAGCACAATCGTTAACAATTCCGAAAAGAGGGAAGAATGGGAAGCATTTAAGGAAACCAGGATGGATGAACATAGAACTTAAACACATGCTAAAAAGGAAGAAAGAAATGTTTATCAAATGGAAAGAGGGAGGCATATCTAAAGAAGAATATAATGCCGTCTGCAGAACCTGCAGGGCACAAATCAGATTATCTAAAGCTGACAATGAATTAAGGCTTGCAAGTGACGTCAAAAGCAACAAAAAAGGATTTTGGGGATACGTCAAAAGTAAAAGAAAAGTCAAAGATGCTATAGGATTTTTACAGGATGAAAATGATGAAATGGTAAGTCAGGATGTTGAGAAGGCTGAACTTTTAAATTCCTATTTTGCATCTGTTTTCTCTCAGAAAGGAAATGTAACATCAACTGATCTTCACTGTCCTATTAAAGGAATAGAAGAATCCAGGATATCTATAAACAGAAAGACAGTGAGGAAACACTTAGCTAACCTAAATGAATTCAAGTCTCCAGGTCCAGATGAATTACACCCCAGGGTACTGAAGGAGATAGCAGAAGAAATTCTTGAACCACTGTCCATAATCTTTGAAAATTCTTGGAGAACAGGAGAAGTCCCAGAAGACTGGAGAAGAGCAAATGTTGTTCCTATCTTCAAAAAGGGGAAGAAGGTGGACCCAGGGAACTACAGGCCGGTGAGTCTGACTTCTATACCAGGAAAGATCTTTGAACAAATTATTAAAGAACATGTATGCAAGTACCTGGATAAGAATGAAGTGATTAAACAGAGTCAGCATGGGTTTGTAACTAATAAGTCATGTCAGACTAACTTAATTTTCTTCTATGACAGAATCACTGACTGGGTGGATCAGGGAAATGCTGTAGATATAGTATATCTTGACTTCAGCAAAGCATTTGACAAAGTATCTCACACAATCCTTATTGAAAAAATGACTAAGTATGGAATGGACAAGGCAACTGTTAGGTGGATTCATAACTGGCTTAGTGATCGGACCCAAAGAGTGGTTGTAAATGGCTGCACATCCAGTTGGAAGAATGTCTCAAGTGGGGTACCACAAGGCTCTGTTTTGGGCCCTGTATTGTTCAACATCTTTATCAATGATTTAGATGAAGGAATTGAGGGTAAACTGATCAAATTTGCTGATGACACAAAGCTAGGAGGGGTAGCTAATACTAGAGAAGAGAGAGAGAGGATTCAAAAAGATATACATAAACTGGAGCAGTGGGCAGCAATTAACAGAATGGATTTTAACAGGGAAAAATGCAAAGTACTACATCTGGGCAATAAAAATGAAAAAAGCATATACAAAATGGGAGGAATAGGGCTAAGTAACAGCACATGTGAAAAAGACTTGGGTATACTAATTGATCACAGACTTAACATGAGTCAACAGTGTGATGCAGCAGCAAAAAAGGCAAATGCAATTCTAGGATGTATCAACAGAAGCATACAGTCTAGATCACGTGAGGTCATTATTGCCCTCTACTCCTCTTTGGTCAGACCTCATCTGGAATACTGTGTCCAGTTTTGGGCACCACATTTTAAAAAAGACATCAACAAACTGGAGCAAGTTCAGAGAAGAGCCACCAGAATGGTGACTGGTCTGCAAACCATGTCCTATGAGGAACGGTTGCAGGATTTGGGAATGTTTAGCTTGCAAAAAAGAAGACTGAGAGGAGACTTAATAGCTGTCTACAAATATCTCAAGGGCTGTCACATTGTAGAAGGATCATCTTTATTCTCATTTGCGCAAGGAAAGACTAGAAGCAATGGGATGAAACTGAATGGGAGGAGACACAGATTAGATATTAGAAAAAACTTTTTGACAGTTAGGGTGATCAATGAGTGGAACAGGCTGCCACAAGAGGTGGTGAGTTCTCCTTCAATGGAAGTCTTCAAACAGAGGCTGGATAGACATCTGTCTGGGATGATTTAGAGAATCCTGCTTTGAGCAGGGGGTTGGACCAGATGACCCAGGAGGTCCCTTCCAACTCTACCATTCTATGATTCTATGAGATAAATAATAAAGCGAGGAGGGAGAAAACCACACCAGGTACTCTTCACTTCAGACTTCACAATACCACAATCCGCTCTGCTGGTCTGCATGAATGCTTTCACCGACACTTCCCTAGCAGACTGGCAGGTATTTGAAGGAATCTCATTAGTGCAGCATTAACTGCAGCTGGGCGAGGCTGGGCCTCGTCTAACACAGAGAGAGGGAGAATTAACTCCCTCACTGCCGACAAACACCAAGCACCAAAAACTCAGCTGTGAGAAGTCAGGTTGTGTAATCGCGACGATCTTCGTGGCGACACACCCGTGACAGTACCCTCCCTTCTTTGAGGGGCCTCCGGACCCTCAGGGCCAGGTTTATCTGGGTGAGTTGTGTGGAAGGCCCGAATTAATCGGTCTGCGTTAATATCCGACGCAGGAACCCACGTCCTCTCCTCAGGACCATACCCCTTCCAATGAACCAGGTACTGAAGGGACCAGCGATTCAGACGTGAATCGATGATTTTCGACACCTGAAACTCCAAGTTACCATTGACCACCACAGGAGGAGGAGGTAAAGGTGATGGTATCACCGGCGCCACATACCTCTTAAGCAACGATCTGTGGAACACATTGTGAATTTTAAACGTAGGGGGAGGTCAAGACGGAATGCCACCGGATTAATTATAGAACTGATCCTGTATGGCCCGATGAACCTGGGACCCAGTTTCCAGGAGGGAACCTTAAGTTTTATATTCTTGGTAGACAACCATACTCGATCGTTCACACTTAGGTCCGGACCAGATACTCTCCTCCTATCAGCCATACGTTTGTATCGGTTCCCCATAGTACTCAGATTATTCAGCACTCCTCTCCACACTGAAGCAAGTGACGACGAAAATCGTTCCTCCTCAGGAACCCCAGAAGAGCCCCCCCTATTGAAAGTACAAAACTGGGGGTGAAAACCATATGCCCCAAAAAACGGGGACTTACCAGTGAACTCGCTCCGCCTATTGTTAAGAGCGAATTCCGCAAGAGGCAAGAAAGAAGCCCAGTCCTCCTGGTTCTCTGACACAAAACATCGGAGATATGTCTCCAAGCTCTGGTTCAGACGCTCTGTCTGACCATTGCTCTGCGGATGAAAAGCCGATGAAAATGACAACTGCATCCCCCGCCGTGTACAAAATGCCTTCCAGAATTTGGACACAAACTGAGACCCCCGATCCGACACCACATCGGAGGGTACCCCGTGAAGCCTCACAATCTCCCCAATGAACACCTGCGCAAGAGTTTTAGCATTAGGAAGAGCAGGAAGAGCGATAAAACGTGCCATCTTGCTGAACCTGTCCACTACAACGAGTATGACTGTTTTACCTGAAGACGGCGGGAGGTCCGTAATAAAGTCCATAGACAGATGAGTCCACGGACGCTCCGGGATCTTCAAAGGTAAGAGGGCCCCAGACGGACGGGTATGTGGGGTCTTAGAGCGCGCACAAACCCCACAGGACGCGACAAAAGTTACCACCTCCCTATGTAAGTTAGGCCACCAAAACCGGCGCGAGAGGAGATCCACAGTTGCTTTACTCCCTGGGTGTCCTGCCAAAGCTGAATTATGGTGTGCCTCGATTACCTTTTGTCTCAACTGATCTGGAACAAACAGTCTCCCTAGAGGTCCAACAGGGGCGTCCCCCTGAGCCTCCAATACCTCCTCCTCAAGCTCAGAACATACTGCCGATACCACCACCCCCTCCTGAAGGATAGGAACCGGGTCATCCGTCTTCCCGGCCCCAGGGAAACTGCGAGATAAGGCACTCCGCCTTTACATTTTTTGACCCAGGACGATATGTGACGACAAAATTAAACCTGGTAAAAAACAACGACCACCTAGCTTGTCTGGGATTCAGACGTTTTGCGGACTCTAAATATAGCAGGTTCTTGTGATCGGTAATGACGGTGACCGGGTGTACTGCCCCCTCCAGAAAATGACGCCACTCCTCAAAAGCTAACTTAATGGCCAAGAGTTCCCTATTGCCGACATCATAATTCCTCTCAGCGGACGACAATTTTTTAGAGAAGAAGGCGCACGGATGCCATTTACCAGGGGACGGACCTTGAGATAATACCGCTCCCACCCCTACCTCAGAAGCGTCTACCTCCACAATGAACGGCTGTGACGCATCAGGTTGAATGAGTATGGGTGCCGAAGCAAAACATTTTTTCAAGGAGGAAAACGCTTGACAAGCCTTGTCAGACCACCTTGAAAAATCCGTCCCTTATTTAGTCATGTCTGTGAGAGGTTTAACTATGGACGAGAAATTACGAATAAATTTCCGGTAGTAGTTAGCAAACCCCAGGAAACGTTGTAATGCCTTAAGATCCTCTGGCAGATCCCACTCAAGAACTGCCCGCACTTTCCCAGGGTCCATACGAAAACCGGATGCTGACACCAGGAATCCTAAAAACTGAAGTTCCTGTACGGCGAACACACACTTCTCCCATTTGGCGTACAGTTTATTATCCCGCAAGATCTGCAACACCTGCCTAACATGCTCCTGATGAGACACAAGATCCGGCAAGTAAATTAAGATGTCATCCAGATATATGACAACAAACTGTCCCACTAGGTGGCGAAAGATGTCATTAACAAAATGTTGAAACACCGCCAGGGCATTAGTCAGACCAAATGGCATGACAAGGTTCTCATAATGCCCCCCCGGAGTGTTAAACGCCGTCTTCCACTCATCCCCCTCCTTCATCCTAATCAGATTATACGCCCCCCTGAGATCCAACTTAGAGAACCATTTGGCGCCCACGATCTGATTGAAGAGATCGGGAATAAGTGGGAGCGGATACGGATCTCGGACCGTAATCCGATTAAGCTCACGGAAATCCAGGCAAGGGCGTAGGCCTCCATCTTTCTTCTTCACAAAGAAGAACCCCGCGGCCACCGGGGAAGATGAAGGTCTAATATGCCCCTTAGCCAGACTCTCCGAAATATAATCCTTCATGGCCTGCCTCTCAGGACCAGAAAGGTTATACAACCTAGATTTCGGTAACTTGGCTTCAGGGAGCAATTTTACAGAGCAGTCATACGCGCGATGAGGAGGTAGTTCTTGACACCCTTTCTCCGAAAATACATCCTAAAAATCCACCAGAAATGGAGGTAAGGCCCTAGGCACGACTGCACCGATGACCGTGTTCATGCAGTTTTTATTACAGAATTCACTCCACTGGCTTATCTCTCTGGATTGCCAATTAATAACTTGCTTAGTTAACCAAGGAAGGCCCAACACTATAGGAGTGGGAAGACCCTCCAACACGTAACAAGACAACAGTTCTTTATGTATCGCCCCCACTCGAAGATCTATGTTATGCACGGCTTGCAAAAAACTACCTTGACCGAGAGGCCTGGCGTCGATCGAGAATATGGGGATGGGTTTAGCCAATACACTCAGTCGCATACCTTGAACCCGGGCAAACCGAGCGTCCACCAGATTAGCCCCGGCACCACTATCCAGAAGAACAGATATTGTCATGTATAGTGTACAGTTCCTATAGCGTCTTGTGCTTGGGTGCGAGGAAAACACAGGAGACATAGGTTGAAATGAAATGACTTGTATTACTTCATACAAGCATGCTGAAAAGTTCACACAGTTTGCAGGAACAGCGACAGGAGACACAGCAGGCCAGAGTAACTTCAAGCACTACAATAAATCTCCAAAGCAGGTTCAGGATCTCTTCTCTGTACCGTAATTCCTCTGCAAACATGGATTCACCAAACAGCAGGTTTCCAGAGTCCAAAAGTGTTCCAAGGTTCCTCAGTAGGGAATAGCTGGAGTACAAGTCCAAGGCTTCCAGGAGTCAGGTCACAGACTGACTGAGGCTTGATTCAGGAGCACTGATTGTTCAGCTGAGGCTGCTTAAGAAGCAAGAGGGAAGAATCAGGGCGGGAACATGAAAACTGGAAACTCCATATTAACTGAGGGCAAGAGCTGCAGAAAGACAGAAAGCAAAATAGCCGACGGAAAACTGAGTTTCAAGGAACATGTCAACAGAGACAAAGAACCTTACATTACTCCCCCCTTAGGGACAACCTCCGGATGACCTCAGACCAGGCTTGTCAGGGTACCTCTGATGAAACTGGCGGAGCAGGCGAGGAGCATTTACATTATTGACTGGTTCCCATGAGTTGTCCTCCACTGGGTAGCCCTGCCATTTAATCAAATATTGCAACTGATTTCTGTACAACCTGGAATCTAGAATCCTTTCCACCATAAATTCTTCCTGACCATCGACCAGCACTGGGTCAGGGCAAGGAGAAGAACGTCCAGGAAATGTATTGGGTGTTGCAGCCTTTAGTAGGATACATGAAAGACAGGGTGGATTCTCATAGTTCTGGGCAGTTGAAGACGACAAGCAACAGCACTTATAATCTTATTGATCTTATAAGGTCCAATATACTTATGTCCCAATTTAGACGATGGAATCTTTAATTTAAGATTTCTGGTTGACAGCCAGACCAAATCTCCTACCTTGAAAGCTGGTGCAGGTTTACGAAATTTATCTGCTGCTTTCTTGTACCTTTCCTGAGCCAATTCTAGATTTTCCTTTAGAAGATCCATATTCTTTTGTAAAGAAGTGATTCTTTCAGCCACTGCCGGCAAGGGCGTATCTATGGGAAATCGAGGAAGAATGTTAGGATGATAACCTAGATTGGAGTAAAAAGGAGACTGCTTAGTGGAGGCGCTCTGAGAGTTGTTATAAGAGAACTCAGCCAGTGGAAGTAGATCCACCCAATCATCCTGTAGGTGGCAGATAAAACAGCGGAGATACTGCTCCAGGGTCTGATTGGTTCGTTCTGTCTGTCCATTAGTCTGGGAATGAAAAGCAGAAGAAAGGTTTACTTTAATGTCCAATCTGCACAGAAATTTTGCCAAAACCTTGAAGTGAATTGCACCCCTCGATCCGAAATGACCTCATCCGGTACTCCATGTAAGCGAAACACATTCTTAATCATCAAGTCTGATGTCTGTTTTGCAGTGGGTAAGCCGACACAAGGGATAAAATGAGCTGCCTTTGTTAGACGGTCAACCACCACTAGAATGGTGTTCTTCCCTTGAGAGGTTGGTAACTCCACAATGAAGTCCATAGAAATGGATCCCCATGGGCGGGACGGGGTGGGAAGAGGTTGCAACAGACCAGTTGGTGAGGAGCGAGGTGTTTTGCATCTTGCACAGACTTCACATGAAGTGACATAGTTTAAGACATCTTTCCTGTAAGGGGCCACCAAAAGAAACGAGAAAGAAATTCTTGTGTCTTTAGAATTCCCCTATGCCCGGCTATCTTGGAATCGTGGATGAGTTGCAATACTCTCAATCTGACTGTTTCAGGTATATACAGACGTTGTCCCTGAATCCACACACCATTCTTAAAGACAAGACTTACGTCCCTTGGGGGTTGAGCCAACAAAGAATCCGCATGGTATGCTTCCTTGATGTCCTTAAGTAGGTCTTGATTATGAATCACTCCCAGGAATCTAGAGTCAGGAAGAATAGTCTTAGGAGGAGTAAGTGGACGTGTCTCTGCTGAATGAATCCTAGAGAGTGCATCAGCCTTTCCATTGCGCGATCCTGGTCTATAAGAAATGACAAAATTAAATTGGTTTAGGAAAAGATTCCAGCGAGCCTGGCGAGGAGTCAGGCACTTAGCCGACCTGATAAATTCAAGGTTACGATGGTCTGTCAGGACGACTATTTGCTGTGCAGCTCCCTGAAGAAGGTGTCTCCATTCCTTGAAGGCGGCAATAATGGCCAACAATTCTCTATTGCCCACATCGTAGTTCCTCTCAGCCGAAGACAACTGCTGGGAAAAGAAGGCACAGGGATGCAAGACATTCTTCTCACCTGTTCTCTGAGAGAGTATAGCTCCAACGACACAGTCTGAAGCATCCACCTCTATTATGAAGGCAAGCTCGGGGTTGGGATGTACTAAGATAGGTGCGGTGGTAAATTTATCCTTTAAACAGGAAAATGCTTCCTGAGCTTGCGGGGTCCAGGAGAACCTAGACTGTTTCCGGGTAAGTTGGGTGATAGGTGACACTACCTCAGAAAAATTCTTAATGAAACGTCTATAGAAGTGGGCAAACCCGATGAAACGCTGCACCTCCTTCACATTTCTAGGAATTGGCCAATCCTTGATGGCTTGGGTCTTGCTTCCATCCATACTAATCCCTTGCGTAGATAGTACATACCCCAGAAATTGAATTTCGGTCCTATGGAATTCACATTTTTCAAGTTTGATGTAGAGATGGTTTTGTCTTAGGCGTTCTAAGACCAGTCTCACATGTCCATGATGTTCCTCTGTGGAGTTAGAAAAAATTAGAATATCATCCAGATAAATCACCACAAATGTATCTAGGAGATCCCTGAAGATATCATTCACGAAGTGTTGGAAAGTGGCTGGGGCGGTACTCAGACCAAAAGGCATAACTAGATATTCAAAGTGTCCATAGCGTGACCTGAAAGCAGTCTTCCATTCATCCCCAGGTCTAATACGGACCAAGTTATAGGCCCCACGGAGATCCAGTTTAGAGAAAATTTTGGCATGCCGCACTCTCTCCAACAGTTCAGGGATTAAAGGCAATGGATAACGGTTTCTAATAGTAACCTTATTGAGTTCCCTATAGTCTATGCAGGGTCTCAGAGATCCATCTTTCTTCTTCACAAAGAAGATGGGTGCACCTGGGGAGATGAAGTGGGGCGTATGAAGCCCTTGGCTAAATTTTCGTCTATATAATCCTTCAAAGCTTTTAGCTCGGGCCCCGCTAGGGGGTAGATCTTACCAAAAGGTATCTCGGCTCCAGGCAATAATTCAATTGGACAATCATATGGACGGTGAGGAGGAAGCTGATCAGCGTTCTTCTTGTCACATAAATCCACATAGTCCTGGTATACAGCTGGTAGTTCAGGGACTGACATGGTTCCTTTAGGAACAGAGCAAGCTGAAACTCCTTGACTCATCTGTTTCTCCGGAAAGTGTAATTCCTTGGTCTCCCAGTTAATCGTAGGATTCTGCGCCTGCAGCCATGGTAGCCCTAGAATAATGGGAAAGTCGGGAGAAGAGATAAGCATAAAAGACATTTTCTCCTGATGATCTTTACCCATAAGGACCCTCAAAGGCTCTGTTTCTTGATCCACTGGTCCAGAAGTCAGTAGAGAGCCATCCACAGTCTCCATCTGTACTGGAGTAGCCTTCTTCACTGAACGTATCCCCTGTTTCAGAGCAAAGGAGATATCCATAAAATTTCCACTTGCTCCTGAGTCGATCATAGCAGAGCTAGACACCCAGACTGAGTCAACCCAGAGTTTGATGGAAAGGAAGCAATGAGAATTGTTTCTTTTACAACTCAGCTGGGACACCGCTGAGGAAACTTGAAAAATTGCAGCGTTTATACCGTCATCGTCCCCAGAACTAACAGAGTTTAAGTCCGAGAAATCAAGATCTCTTGCAGCAGATCTCTCTGGAGCCTGAGGCTCAGACATGACAGAGCTCCTCTCGCAACACTCACAGTGAATGACTGCTGCAGTAGTCTTACGAGAACGACTGGGGCAGTTTATAATGAAGTGCCCTGACTTACCACAGTAGAAACATAGATTTTCCTTTATACGATGTTCTTTGCGTGCATCACTAACCCGTCTTTGTAAAGAGTCCACCTGCATGGGTTCAGGTTCTGGTTCCCTTGTGATCCTACTCAAAGGTTCCTTAGCTGAGGAGGGAGGTAATAAAAGGTTAGTGCGATTATTTTCGAACCATCTCTCTTGTCTGCGTTCAGTCAGACGAGCATCAATACGGATACAATAGTTAATAAAGTCACCTAACGCAGTGGGAGGGTCGGCACGAGCAAGTTCATCCTTAATCAGTGGAGACAACCCTTTCCGAAAAATAGATTTTTTAGCGGAAGTGTCCCAAGTGGTATCAAGAGCCCATCTCCTGAAATCCAGGGCATATTCGGCTACTGAACGCTTACCTTGGCGCAAAGTTAACATGGCTGCTTCAGCTGTTGCACCTCGATTGGGGTCATCAAACACCTGCCCCATGGCTGAAATAAAAGCATCAAGGTGATTCAAACAATCATCCTCAGTCTCAATCAGAGGGTTTGCCCACATCAAAGCCTTATTGGTAAGCAACATGATTATAGTAAGCACTTTGGATCGTTCAGTGGGAAATTGTGAAGCATGTGCAGAGAAAAATAAATTGCATTGATTAATAAATCCCCTGAATTTCTCACGTTCACCGCCAAAACGAAAAGGAGGTAATTTGGGGATCCCAGAACTTGGGGTTATGGCAGGAGCCTGGGCTCGTTCCTCTAGAGCCTCAATCCTGGCTCGCAATTCCTGGGTAGTCTGTCCAAACACTTGCAAATTATGATTAGTGAGGTCCTGTAGGCTTGCAAAACGGGTTTTTAAAGTCTGTACATCTGAAAGGATTGTATCAGTCACTCCGCAAAGTTCCTTTATGCGGGCCTCCATCTTCCAGATCTTTTAAGGCAGAAGTGCTGGAAGGAGGAAAAAAAAAAAACAAAAAAAAACAATAGTGTTTACCTGTGGCAACACTCCAGAGTAAAATTTTAAGGGAATGCGCTCACCTGGAATGGTTGTGAGAAGTCACAACCACTGTCATCACATAAGATATTAAACGGACATCTGATATCCACAGTCACAGCAGACACGGCTTTCCCAGACCCAGCAGACACTAAACATTGGCTCCTGAATCTTGTCATGTATAGTGTACAGTTCCTATAGCGTCTTGTGCTTGGGTGCGAGGAAAACACAGGAGACATAGGTTGAAATGAAATGACTTGTATTACTTCATACAAGCATGCTGAAAAGTTCACACAGTTTGCAGGAACAGCGACAGGAGACACAGCAGGCCAGAGTAACTTCAAGCACTACAATAAATCTCCAAAGCAGGTTCAGGATCTCTTCTCTGTACCGTAATTCCTCTGCAAACATGGATTCACCAAACAGCAGGTTTCCAGAGTCCAAAAGTATTCCAAAGTTCCTCAGTAGGGAATAGCTGGAGTACAAGTCCAAGGCTTCCAGGAGTCAGGTCACAGACTGACTGAGGCTTGATTCAGGAGCACTGATTGTTCAGCTGAGGCTGCTTAAGAAGCAAGAGGGAAGAATCAGGGCGGGAACATGAAAACTGGAAACTCCATATTAACTGAGGGCAAGAGCTGCAGAAAGACAGAAAGCAAAATGGCCGACGGAAAACTGAGTTTCAAGGAACATGTCAACAGAGACAAAGAACCTTACAGATATCCTCTCAGTTCTCGTACCCACCACCACCTCCGCCGGTACGAGAAATTGAGACGGACCTGGGGACGAAATACATACTCCCAGATTGTCGTCCACCACACAACCTGGGATCAATAGTTTTCCGGCGACTTCTCACTCTGCAAAGGACGGGATGGACACCCCCCAATAAAATGTCCCTTTCTCTCGCAGAAGAAACACCTTCCTGTCTTGCGGCGCACTGCCGATCCCCTCCCTCGGAATGATGTCCCTCCTAACTGCATAGGCTTCTCTGGACTGACCAGGGGAACCTCCATATAAGGGGCCCTAGTAGAAGGTGGAGTCATCACAGGGGGCGGAGTTACCCCGCACCTCTCCCGAAGCCGTCTGTCAATGCGAATAGCAAGGGCCATAGCGGCTTCCAGTGACGTGGGAGGGTCATACTGTGCCAACACATCCTTTAATTTGTCAGATAAACCTTGACAAAACTGGCTCCTAAGAGCCGGATCATTCCACTGGGTGTCCGTGGCCCATCCTACGGAACTCCGAACAGAATTCCTCCGCCGGACGATCTCCCTGCTGTATCCTACGTAACTTAGATTCAGCAAGGGAAACCCGATCCGGGTCATCATATACAAGACCCAGAGCTGCGAAAAACCTATCCACTGACTGGAGAGCCGGGGAGCCCGGGGGAAGTGAGAACGCCCATGATTGGGGGTCCCCTTGTAGGAGCGAGATGACAGTTCCCACCCTTTGATCTTCACTCCCCGATGACCGAGGTCGCAGCCGAAAGTACAATTTACATGCCTCCCGGAAAGCAAAAAATTTGTCCCGCCCTCCAGTGAACCTGTCAGGGAGAGCTACTTTAGGTTCAGGTCCGGCTTGCTCCAGGGGTACAAAACTTTGGACTTAACGTCCGCCAGCTCCATGGACAAACTCTGCAACTGCCGAGCTAGACTGGCTACTGGATCCATGGTGGCTGGAGAGAATCTTTAGTATGGTCGGTGAAAATGTCACGCTGTCACTGTATACAGGAGGTCCGGGATCTATGCTGACCCTAAGCTGGGGCCCTGACTAATCCCTCTACCTGGAGGTACTGTTGATGGTACAGAGGTCCAGGCCGCCAGCGTAACCCTATCTCCTGTGAATCCCTGACCCTCTGTAATCTAGTCCTGAGAAGGACCCTGATCACCACCACAGGGAACGGGAAGGTAAATGCCTACACACAGTATAAGACGAATGAGACAGTACAAGGGGTAAAATAAAAGACCACCTTGCATACAAAACTCACTATACAACTACAGAGGGAACACCAACGGGTAAGGAGATAAATAATAAAGCGAGGAGGGGAGAAAACCACACCAGGTACTCTTCACTTCAGACTTCACAATACCACAATCCGCTCTGCTGGTCTGCATGAATGCTTTCACCGACACTTCCCTAGCAGACTGGCAGGTATTTGAAGGAATCTCATTAGTGCAGCATTAACTGCAGCTGGGCGAGGCTGGGCCTCGTCTAACACAGAGAGAGGGAAAATTAACTCCCTCACTGCCGACAAACACCAAGCACCAAAAACTCAGCTGTGAGAAGTCAGGTTGTGTAATCGCGACAATCTTCGTGGAGACACACCCGTGACACCGGGAGGGTTCCCCGCACACGATCATGTTTACACAGGGTTTTTCAAGGAGCTTTATTGAGTGGATCCACTCAAAAATCCTTCCCCAAAACTGCTTCAAAAAGTGGACAAAGCCTTAGGAAACATTTTAGGGGAAAAAAAGCATTTTTGAAAGCATCAGAAACGCTGTGTGAACATTGTGGTTGTGTGTTAACCTGTAAAAGCCTGAAACAGACGACCCATGTGCTACATTAGAGTACACCCATACTCTGTAGCCTGGGTATTTTCCAGGAAAATAGGACGTGCGGTACCATACTGGCTGTGTTTAATGTCGAAATCCCTTCCTGCCACTTCCTGTTTGTCTTCCTGGAGGATACACATATTCTGTATCTTAGGCCAGGGATATAATGTATATGCCCACAGCTGTAACGCATGCTCTATGCTCGTTCACAAGTATCGTACCAGAAGCACGTGGTTTATGATCATGAGGAAAGTAATGGCAGACAACTGGATGGTGCCACAGAGAGGTCGCATTTTGCATTTTTTGGGGGGGCGATGATTGACGATCTGAAGCAGGAAGTGACCTTGAGTGCACGATCTGCCAAAAGTATGAAAAAAAAATATCGCTCCATAAAGAAGCTCATTGTCTTGCTACTACTGCAGATTTCCATGAGCATCACAGTCAGGAACCATTAGTCCGCTCCTATAAGTACAGATCCAGGGTGTAAGGTTCTATGTATATATTCCTGAAACTCAGTTTGTTCGTCAGCCATTTTACTTTCTGTCTTGCTGCAGCTATCTTGCCCTCAGTCAAAATGGAGTTTCCAGCTTGCATGTTCCCGCCCTGATTCTCTCCTTTGCTTCTTAAGCAGCCACAGCTGAGCAATCAGTGCTTCAGAATCTAGCCTGCAGTGAAACTGTGACTTGACTCCTGTAAGCCTTGGACCTTGTACTCCAGCTATTCCTACTGAGGAACTCTGAAGCACTTGTGGACTCTGAACCCTGCTCTTTGAAAGACCCACGTTTGCATGGACTTACGGTAACAGAGAAGAAGATCCTGAATCTGTATTGGAGAGTGATTGCTGAGCTTGGATTACTCTGGCCTGCTGTGTCTACTGTTTCTGTGTCTGCAAACTGTGTGACTATTTCTGCCAACTTGTATGAAGTAATACAGGACTTTTCTATATCAAACCTGTGACTCCTGTGTTTTCATCGCACCCAAGCACAAGACGCTATATGAACTGTACTACATACATTACAAGATTCTGAAGCCAAAACGTTAGTGTCTGCTGGGTCTGGAAGGCTGTGTCTGCTGTACTGTGGATATCAGACGTCCGGTTGTACTTTCTGTGATGACAGTGGTTGTGACTTCTCACAACCATTCCAGGTGAGCAATTCCCTTAAGTTTTTTCTTTTTGCAGTGTTACCACAGGTAAACACTATTGTTTTTTTTTTTTTTTTTTCCCTTTCTTTTCTCTTTTTTGTCTGCTGTAACTTGGATATCAGATGTCTGGTTAAAATTTTCTGTGATGATAGGGTTGTGACTTCTCAAACCATTCAGGTGAGCAGTTCCCTTAATTTTTTTCTCTCTGCAGTGTTGCCACAGGTGAACACTATTGTTTTTTTTCTCTCCTCTTCTTCCAGTAATCCTGTCTTAAAAGATCTGGAAAATGGAGGCCCGCATAAAGAATTTTGCGGAGTGACTGATAATATCCTTGCAGATTTGCAGAATATAAAGACCCGTTTTACAATCACAGGACCTTAATAATCACAATTTGCAAGTGGTTGGACAGACTCCCCAGGATTTGCGAGCCAGGATTGAGGTTCTAGAGGGGCGAGTCAGGCTCCTCCCGTAGCCCCGAGTGCTGGGATTCCCAAGTTGCCCCCTTTTCGTTTTGGCGGTGAACGTGAAAAAATTCAGGGGATTTATTAATCAATGCAATTTTTTTTTTTCTGCACATGCTTCACAATTTCCCACTGAACGATCTAAGGTGCTTACTATAATATGTTGCTTACCAACAAGGCTTTAATGTGGCAAACCCTCTGATTGAGACTGAGGATGATTGTTTGAATCACCTTGATGATTTTATTTCACCCCTGGGGCAGGTGTTTGATGACCCAATCGAGGTGCAACAGCTGAAGCAGCCATGTTAGCTTTGCGCCAAGGTAAGCCTCGGTAGCTGAATATGCCTTGGATTTCAGGAGATGGGCCCTTGATACCACCTGGGACAGTTCCGCCAAAAATTATTTTTCGAAAGGGGTTATCTCCACTGATTAAGGATGAACTGCTCGTGCCGACCCCCCCACTGCGTTAGGTGACTTTATTAACTACTGCATCCGTATTGATACTCGTCTGACTGAACGCAGGCAAGAGAGATGGTTCGAAGCAATCGTACTAACCTTTTCCTACCTCCTCTCCAGCTAAGGAACCTTTGAGTAGGATTTACACGGGAACGAACTGAACCATGCAGGTAATCTTAAAACGAGGGGTTATGTGCACCAGGAACATCGTTTTAAGGAGAATCTATGTTTCTATTGTGGGAGGGGTCAGGGACTTTATTATAAACTGCCCCAGCCGTTCTCGTAAGACTAAGCAGCACTCATTCATTGTAGTGTTGCGAGGGGGATCTGTCAGGTCAAACCTCAGCTCCAGAGAGATCTGCAGCAAAGATCTTGATTTCTCGGACTTAAATCGTTACCCTTGAGGACGTTGATGTGTAAACGCTGCATTTTTAAGTTTCTAGCGGTGTCCCAGCTGAGTTGTAAGAAAAACAATCTCATTGCTTTCTTTCCATCAAAATCGGGGTTTACTCAGCTTGGGTGTCTAGTTGCTATGACGATCAGGGGCAAGTGGAATTTATGGATGTCTTTGCCTAAAAAGGAATACGTTCAGTAAGAAGGAACCCATACGATGAAAACTGTGGTGGCTCCCTGCTGACCTCTGACCAGTGGATCAGGAAACAAGCCTTTGAGGGTTCTTATGGGTAAAGATCATCAAGAGAAATGTCCTTTATGCTTTCTCTCTCCCCACTTTCCCTTATTCTAGGGCTACCATGGGCAGGCTCAGAACCTACCAAAACTGGGAGACCAAGGAATTACACTTTCCGAGAAACAGTGAGCCAAAAGTTTCGTTGCTTTTCCTAAGAATTATGTCGTCCCTGAATACCAGCTTATCCAGGACTATGTGGATTTATGTGACAAGAGAACGCTGACCAGCTTCCTCCTCACCGTCCATATATTGTCCAATTGAATATTGTGGGGTACCTTTTGGTAAGTTTCCCCCGGGGGGCCCGAGCAAGCTTTAAGGTTACATAGATGAAAATCAGCCAAGGGCTTCATACGCCCCTCTTCATCTCCTGCAGGTGCACCCACTTCTTTGTAAAGAAGAAAGATGGATCTCGAGACCTGCGTAGGCTTAGGGAACTCATAAGGTTACTATTAGAAACCTTATCCATTGTTTAATCCCGAGTTATTGGGAGAGTGCGACATGCCAAAATTTTTTTAAACTAGATTTTTGTGGGCCTTAACTTAGTCCGTATTAGACCTGGGTGAATGGAAGACTGCATTAGGTCACGCTATGGACACTTTGAATATCTAGTTATGCCTTTTGGTCTGAGTACCCCCCCAGCCACTTTCCAACACTTGGTGAATGACATCTTCAGGGATCTCCTAGATACATTCGTGGTAATTTATTTGGATGATATTCTAATTTTTTCTAACTCCACAGAGGAACATCATGGACATGTGAGAATGGTCTTGGAACGTCTAAGACAAAATCATCTTTACATCAAACTTGAAAAGTGTGAATTCCATAGGACCGAAATTCAATTTCTGGGGTATGTACTGTCTACACAAGGAATTAGTATGGATGGAAGCAAAACCCAAGCCATCAAGGATTGGCCAAGTCCTAGAAATGTGAAGGAGGTACAGCGCTTCATCGGGTTTGCCAACTTCTATAGACGTTTCATTAGAAATTTCTCTGAGGTAGTGTCACCTATCACTCAACTTACCCGGAAAGAGTCTAGGTTTTCCTGGACTCCCCAAGCCCAGGAAGCATTTTCCCGTCTAAAAGATAAATTTACCACTGCACCTATCCTAGTACATCCCAACCCCGAGCTTGCCTTCATAATAGAGGTGGATGCTTCAGACTGTGCCGTTGGAGCTATACTCTCTCAGAGAACAGGTGAGAAGAATGTCTTGCATCCCTGTGCCTTCTTTTCCCAGCAGTTGTCTTCGGCTGAGAGGAACTACGATGTGGGCAATAGAGAGTTGTTGGCCATTATTGCCGCCTTCAAAGAATGGAGACACCTTCTTCAGGGAGCTGCACAGCAAATAGTCGTCCTGACAGACCATCGTAACCTTGAGTTTATCAGGTCGGCTAAGTGCCTGACTCCTCGCCAGGCTCGCTGGAATCTTTTCTTAAACCAATTTAATTTTATCATCTCTTATAGACCAGGATCGCGCAATGGAAAGGCTGATGCACTCTCTAGGATTTACTCAGCAGAGACACGTCCAATTACTCCTCCTAAGACTATTCTTCCTGACTCTAGATTCCTAGGAGTAATTCATAATCAAGACCTACTTAAGGACATCAAGGAAGCATACCATGCGGATTCCTTTTTGGCACAACCCCCAAGGGACGTAAGTCTTGTCTTTAAGAATGGTGTGTGGATTCAGGGACAACGTCTGTATATTCCTGAAACAGTCAGATTAAGAGTATTGCAACTCATTCACGATTCCAAGATAGCTGGGCATAGAGGAATTCTAAAGACACAGGAATTTCTTTCTCGTTTCTTTTGGTGGCCCACTTGCAGGAAGGATGTTTTGAATTATGTCACTTCATGTGAGGTCTGTGCAAGATGCAAAACACCTCGCTCCTCACCAACTGGTCTGTTACAGCCTCTTCCCACCCCGTCCCGCCCGTGGGGATCCATTTCTATGGACTTCATTGTGGAGTTACCAACCTCTCAGGGGAAGAACACCATTCTAGTGGTGGTTGACCGTCTAACAAAGGCAGCTCATTTTATCCCTTGTGTCGGCTTACCCACTGCAAAACAGACATCAGATTTGATGATTAAAGATGTGTTTCGCTTACATGGAGTACCGGATGAGGTTATTTCGGATCGAGGGGTGCAATTCACTTCTAGGTTTTGGCAAAATTTCTGTGCAGCATTGGACATTAAAGTAAACCTTTCTTCTGCTTTTCATCCCCAGACTAATTGACAGACCGAACGAACCAATCAAACCCTGGAGCAGTATCTCCACTGCTTTATCTGCCACCTACAGGATGATTGGGTGGATCTACTTCCATTAGCTGAGTTCTCGTATAACAACTCTCAGAGTGCCTCCACTAAACAGTCTCCTTTTTACTCTAATCTAGGTTATCATCCTAACATTCTACCACGATTTCCCATAGAAACGCCTTTACCAGCAGTGGCTGAAAGAATCACGTCTTTACAGAAGAATATGGATCTTTAAAGGAAAATCTGGAATCGGCTCAAGAAAGGTACAAGAAAGCAGCAGATAAATTTCGTAAACCTGCACCAGCTTTCAAGGTAGGAGACTTGGTCTGGCTGTCAACCAGAAATCTTAAGTTAAGGATTCCATCGTCTAAGTTGGGACATAAGTACATTGGACCCTATAAAATCAGTAAAATTATAAATGCCGTTGCTTGTCGTCTTCAACTGCCCAGAACTATGAGAATCCACCCTGTCTTTCATGTATCCCTACTAAAGGCTGCGACACCCAATACGTTTCCTGGACGTTCCTCTCCTTGCCCTGACCCAGTGCTAGTCGATGGTCAGGAAGAATTTGTGGTGGAAAGGATTTTAGATTCCAGGTTGTATAGAAATCAGTTACAATATCTGATTAAATGGCAGGGCTACCCAGTGGAGGACAACTCATGGGAACCGGTCAATAACGTTAATGCTCCTCGCTTGCTCCGTCAGTTTCATCAGAGGTACCCACACAAGCCTGGTCTGAGGTCATCCGGAGGTTGTCCTTAAGGGGGGAGTAATGTAAGGTTCTATGTATATATTCCTGAAACTCAGTTTGTTCGTCAGCCATTTTACTTTCTGTCTTGCTGCAGCTATCTTGCCCTCAGTCAAAATGGAGATTCCAGCTTGCATGTTCCCGCCCTGATTCTCTCCTTTGCTTCTTAAGCAGCCACAGCTGAGCAATCAGTGCTTCAGAATCTAGCCTGCAGTGAACCTGTGACTTGACTCCTGTAAGCCTTGGACCTTGTACTCCAGCTATTCCTACTGAGGAACTCTGAAGCACTTGTGGACTCTGAACCCTGCTCTTTGAAAGACCCACGTTTGTATGGACTTACGGTAACAGAGAAGAAATCCTGAATCTGTATTGGAGAGTGATTGCTGAGCTTGGATTACTCTGGCCTGCTGTGTCTCCTGTTTCTGTGTCTGCAAACTGTGTGACTATTTCTGCCAACTTGTATGAAGTAATACAGGACTTTTCTATATCAAACCTGTGACTCCTGTGTTTTCATCGCACCCAAGCACAAGACGCTATATGAACTGTACTACATACATTACACAGGGATACATTTGTTGGCAGTTCACCGACGAGGAAACAGATGTTGTTGTCTCCATCTAAATTTAGATTAAGCGTAATTTGAGGTTGATAAAATCTGACTACTTGGAAATAATAGAACACATAGAGCAGTGCTATTGCCCAGCAACCAGAATTTGTGGACTTAGATCCTAGTAGGCACCAATATCTGTATCTGCAGACTCCTATTGATCTCATTAGACACGTCAGGCTCTGGCAGAGATGCACTGGATATCCATAGAGTTACATAACTCCTGCAATCCTCCATAGCTGGGAATCACAGCCTCTGGGTTCTCAGTACGTCTGTTACAGATTTTTGCAGCGGATAGAACTATTAATGGAAATAAGGCTCATTAATATGCTGTGAAAAATATCTGTGCAGATGGGAATGCATGTTCTGATACCGATTCCTACAAGATTCACCGTATATTTGACACATTGCAATTAATGATCATTAATACTTGCAGGACATTTATCCCTTAGTCCATCCAGAAATATGGAAAAAGTATGAAAGAGTTCTCAAAAAATTATTTCTTTTACTTAGGTTATTTAGATTATTAGTGGAGACCAGCAAATTTCCTAAAATTATTTTAGCAGCAGATTAGCTCAATTCAGCCAGCGGTGCCCCGAAAAGGCATTTATTATAGTTTGGGGACTCTCCAGACCCCAAAGCATAATAAACTAAAGGTAGAGAAGACATCAAAATTAATAAAGTATATTATACCCACCTATTCTAACACCGTTAAGCCAGCCTTTGGCCCTTCTTACGCTCCCTTCTTGCGATGACACCAGTGAAGGGAGCATTGGAAAAAATGAAGAATGGCGTGGAGGACTGGGGAGAGCAGCGTTTGAGGCGGCTTAAGGACAGGTGAGAGCCTAGGACAGGCGAGTATAATTTATTTTATTATTTTAACCCTTACCAAGCCCATAAAAGAAGACACCAAGGCCGGCTTGCTCACATTTTGCTGGATAAGTACGAACCGAATACCCAAAATTTTGGATTTACCAGAATCCAAAGCTTTTGAGAAATTCAGAGCAAGTTTGATTTTTGTTATGGATCCATTTGCTTATATGTAATTATTATAATGTTATAAACATAAAATTAGATTGTCAGTGTTCTGAGAAAACAGACCTTACGTATCTGAGAGTAAAATATGTGCATTTTACAAGCCTTAATTTATTATAACAGAGAAAAAGGAGCAAATTCCACACTAGTAATATACTGTACCTTGAAACTCCTTAACCCTGGCTCTGCAGTAAGAATGTATATACGTGTACACATAATTCCCATAAACAGATTCCCCATGAGGATATATGATCTCGATTCCAAATAACCTCGTCGCATTATCCAGAACATACAGTCAGGGCCAGAAATATTTGGACAGTGACACAATTTTCGCGAGTTGGGCTCTGCATGCCACCACATTGGATTTGAAATGAAACCTCTACAACAGAATTCAAGTGCAGATTGTAACGTTTAATTTGAAGGGTTGAACAAAAATATGTGTTAGAAAATGTAGGAATTGTACACATTTCTTTACAAACACTCCACATTTTAGGAGGTCAAAAGTAATTGGACAAATAAACATAACCCAAACAAAATATTTTTATTTTCAAAATTTTGTGGCCAATCCTTTGGAGGCAATCACTGCCTTAAGTCTGGAACCCATGGACATCACCAAACGCTGGGTTTCCTCCTTCTTAATGCATTGCCAGGCCTTTACAGCCGCAGCCTTCAGGTCTTGCTTGTTTGTGGGTCTTTCCCTCTTAAGTCTGGATTTGAGCAAGTGAAATGCATGCTCAATTGGGTTAAGATCTGGTGATTGACTTGGCCATTGAAGAATGTTCCACTTTTTTGCACTCATGAACTCCTGTGTAGCTTTGGCTGTATGCTTGGGGTCATTATCCATCTGTACTATGAAGCGCCGTCCAATCAAGTTTGCAGCATTTGGCTGAATCTGGGCTGAAAGTATATCCCGGTACACTTCAGAATTCATCCGGCTACTCTTGTCTGCTGTTATGTCATCAATAAACACAAGTGACCCAGTGCCATTGAAAGCCATGCATGCCCATGCCATCACGTTGCCTCCACCATGTTTTACAGAGGATGTGGTGTGCCTTGGATCATGCGCCGTTCCCTTTCTTCTCCAAACTTTTGGCTTCCCATCATTCTGGTACAGGTTGATCTTTGTCTCATCTGTCCATAGAATACTTTTCCAGAACTGAGCTGGCTTCTGGAGGTGTTTTTCAGCAAATTTAACTCTGGCCTGTCTATTTTTGGAATTGATGAATGGTTTGCATCTAGATGTGAACCCTTTGTATTTACTTTCATGGAGTCTTCTCTTTACTGTTGACTTAGAGACAGATACACCTACTTCACTGAGAATGTTCTGGACTTCAGTTGATGTTGTGAACGGGTTCTTCTTCACCAAAGAAAGTATGCGGCGATCATCCACCACTGTTGTCTTCCGTGGGCTCCCAGGTCTTTTTGGATTGATGAGTTCACCAGTGCTTTCTTTCTTTCTCAGGATGTACCAAATTGTAGATTTTGCCACTTCTAATGTTGTAGCAATTTCTTGGATGGGTTTTTTTCTGTTCTTGCAGCTTAAGGATGGCTTGTTTCACCTGCATGGAGAGCTCCTGTGACCACATGTTTCCTTCACAGCAAAACCTTCCAAATGCAAACACCACACCTCAAATCAACTCCGGCCCTTTCATCTGCTTAATTGAGAATGACATAACAAAGGGATTGCCCACACCTGTCCATGAAATAGCCTTGGAGTCATTTGTCCAATTACTTTTGGTCCCTTTAAAAACAGGGTGGCACATGTTAAGGAGCTGAAACTCCTAAACCCTTCATCCAATTTTAATGTGGATACCCTCAAATGAAAGCTGAAAGTCTGAACTTCAACTGCATCTGATTTGTTTTGTTTCAAATTCATTGTGGTAATGTCTAGAACCAAAATTAGATAAATGTTGTCTCTGTCCAAATATTTATGGACCTAACTGTATTGTGTAATGAACTAAAGCTGTTTGCTTGTTAGGTGCTTACCCCTGCCAGGCATCGGCAAAAAACAAATCATTGCTTTATACTCTAAATGTAGAGCCTCTAATTACAGATAATGTGCAGAAACTGTGAGGCTACTCTTAATCTTTATTTTTATATAGCGCTAACATATTCCGCAGCGCTTTACAGTTTGCACACATTATCGTCGCTGTCCCCGACGGGGCTCACAATCTAGATTCCCTATCAGTATGTTTGTTGTGTTTAGGTAGCTGAGGAGAAAAAGCAAAAAATGGCAATACACCAGAGAGGCTGGAACCTATTGGATTGCAGTAATCTGAACTAACCACGCAACTAGAGGTAGCTGTGGAGCGTTCTTACGTTGATCCTGGACGCCTCGTTACAGCCTGAGAGATAACTACAGTCATGGCCAAAAGTTTTGAGAATGACACAAATATTATATTTTCACATGATCTGCTGCCCTCTGGTTTTTATGTGTGTTTGACAGATGTTTTTATCACAGACAGAAATATAATTGCAAACATATGAGTAACAAAAGCTTATATTGACAGTTAGAATGAGTTAATGCAGCAAGTCAATATTTGCAGTGTTGACCCTTCTTCTTCAGGACCTCTGCAATTCTCCCTGGCATGCTCTCAATCAACTTCTGGACCAATCCTGACTGATAGCAGTCCATTCTTGCACAATCAATGCTTTCATTTTGTCAGAATTTTTAGGTTTTGTTTTGTCCACCGTCTCTTGATGATTGACACAAGTTCTCATGGGATATGATCTGGGAGTTTCCAGGCCATGGACCCAATGTCTTGTTTGTTTCCTGAGCCATTTAGTTATCACCTTTGCTTTATGCAAGGTGCTCCATCATGCTGGAAAGCATTGTTGATCGCCAACTGCTCTTGGAGGTTGGGGAAGTTGCTCTTGGAGACATTCTGGTACCATTCTTTATTCATGCTGTGTTTTAGCAAGACTGTGAAGAGAGCCGATTCCCTTGGCTGAGAGCAACCTACCACATGAATGGTTTCAGGATGCTAAACAGTTGGCATGAGACAAGACTGTGACACTCACCTTGTCTCTCCGAATGGACGTTTTCTGATGTCCAAACAATCGAAAGGGGATTCTCAGGAAAAAACTTTACCCCAGTCCTCAGCAGTCCACTGCCTGCACCTTTGTAGAATATCAGTCTGTCCATATTTTTTGTTTCTGAAAGAAGTGGCTTCTTTGCTGCCCTCCTTGAGACAGCCTGCTCAAAGTCTCCGCCTCACAGTGCGTGCAGATCACTCACACCTGCCTGCTGCCATTCCTGAAAAGCTCTGCACTGTGGTACTGAAACACTTTTAAAGAACGTCCTGGCCTTGTGGTCTTTCTTGGCCCCTGGACTTTTTGCAACAATGGAACCTCTCTCCTTGAAGTTCTTGATGATGAATAGATTGTTGACTGAGGTGCAATCTTTCTAGCTGCGTATACTCTTCCCTGTTAGGCCATTTTTGTGCATTGCAATGATACTGCACGTGTTTCTTTAGAGATAACCATGGTTAACATGAGAGATACAATGATGCCAAGCACCTAGCTCCTTTAAAGTGTCATGTGTCATTCTTTACTTAATCATGAGATGATCTCCAGCCATGTGCTCATCAACACCACACCTGTCTTAATGGAGCAATCACTGAAAAGAGTAAGTGGTCCTTTTAAGGCAGGCTGCAATGATGTTGAAATGTGTTTGGGGGATAAAGATCATTTTCTAGCCAAATATTGACTTTGAGTATTGCTGTTAACTGATCACTCTTTAAACATTCTGAGGTATATGCAAATTGCATTAGAAAAGTGAAGCAGCAGACTTGTAAAATTATATTTGTGTCATTCTCAAAAACTTTTCTACTGTACACCTAAAGGCAGAAAAGGAAAGCTATCTGCCCCGGAGCAGATCCCCAAATAAAATAGGAAGCCCCCAAACATGTAATGGTGGTTAGACAAGAAGAAGCACGGACACAGACAGAAAATAGAATGAGCAAACGCTGGGGCCCAATCTGTCTAGACAGAAAGGTACAGGAAAGGATTCTTACTGCAATCCAAAAAAACCCTAAAAAATACCAACTCTTTTGATTGCAAAAACACCTGAGATCACACGATCTCTACCACCTAAATCAGATCTCTGGTGTAACAAAACTAAGCCGCAGCCACTGAAAAAACAGGAAAAAGCGAATGAACAAATAACAGTGGCTACAGATAAACTGAGAGGAGCGCAGGCCCCAGGAGGGGACCTGGCTGACCTCCACAAAAGTGCAGAGAACTATGCAAAAATCAAGCACAAAAATAAAAGCAGAAAATATCTTATCTGAAAGCAGAAGATGCAGGCAAGACTCAGCAAACTTCCAAATGAACCAGGAACCACAACTGAGACAAGAACAATTGATCACCGGCAACCATCATGGGAGGGAACCTCCCTTATATCAGACCAGTCAGCGATCCCAGATTGCCATTCCTCACTGAAAGGTTCAGTACTGTCTGTAACCACCAGAGGGAGCCTCTGCTCAGAAACCATCTCTAGCACATTAATAACAGTACCCCCACCTTGAGGAGGGGTCACCGAACCCTCACTTGTGCAACCAGGCCGATCAGGATGAGCTCGGTGATAGGCACGGATCAGTCTCCTAGCATGGATGTCCGAAGCAAACACCCAAGAATTGTCCTCCTGACCATAACCTCTCCACTTAACCAAATACTGGAGTTTCTGTCTAGAAAAATGAGAATCCAATATTTTCTCAACCACATACTCCAGATTGCCCTCAACCAAAACAGGGTCAGGAGGCGCAGCCATAGGAACCACTGGCTCGACAAACCTCTTCAGTAAGGACTTGTGGAACACGTTATGGATCTTAAATGTCCCTGGAAGAAGCAAGGGAAGGAAACAGGATTAAGAATCTCCATGATCTTATAAGGTCCAATGAACCCAGGCTTAAACTTTGGAGATGCAACCCTCATAGGGATATTTCTTGAGGACAACCAAACCAAGTCCCCCACTTTAAACCGAGTACCATCAGTCCTATGCCAGTTGGCAAACCGTTGGGCCTTCTCCTGAGAGAGAGACAACCTCTCCACTACCTGGTCCCAAATCTGCTGCATTCGCTCCACAACAGAGTCAACACCCGGACAGACAGAAGCCTCCGCCTGTCCCAAAGAAAATCGAGGGTGAAACCCAGAATTGCAGAAAAATGGAGACATCAAGGTGGCAGAGCTAGCCCTATTATTAAGAGCAAACTCAGCCAAAGGCAAAAAAGAGACCCAGTCATCTTGATCAACAGACACAAAACATCTCAAATAAGTCTCCAAGGTCTGGTTTGTTCTCTCGGTTTGTCCATTGGTCTGAGGATGAAAAGCAGAGGAGAAAGATAATTAAACACTAAGTTTAGAACAAAATGACCTCCAAAATCTGGAAACAAACTGGACTCCTCTGTCAGACACAATATTCTCCGGAATGCCATGTAACCGAACCACGTGCTGAAGGAACAAAGGCACCAATTCCTAGGAGGAAGGTAACTTAGGTAATGGCACAAGATGTATCATCTTGGAAAACCTATCACAGATTACCCAGATAACGGTCATTCTCTGAGAAACAGGGAGGTCGGAAATAAAATCCATACAGATATGGGTTCATGGCCTCTTGGGCACAGGTAATGGCATTAACAAACCACTAGAGCGAGAGCAAGGTTTGGAACGAGAGCAAATCCCACAGGACTGCACAAATTCCCTGACGTCACGAGACAAAGTAGTCCACCAAAAGGACCGACTCACCAAGTCTCTGGTACCAAAAATCCCGGGATGACCAGCCAACGCCAAGTTTAGAACAAAATGACCTCCAAAATCTGGAAACAAACTGGACTCCTCTGTCAGACACAATGTTCTCCGGAATGCCATGTAACCGAACCACGTGCTGAAGGAACAAAGGCACCAATTCGGAGGAGGAAGGTAACTTAGGTAATGGCACAAGATGTATCATCTTGGAAAACCTATCACAGATTACCCAGATAACGGTCATTCTCTGAGAAACAGGGAGGTCGGAAATAAAATCCATAGAGATATGGGTCCATGGCCTCTTGGGCACAGGTAATGGCATTAACAAACCATTAGAGCGAGAGCAAGGTTTGGAGCGAGAGCAAGTCCCACAGGACTGCACAAATTCCCTGACGTCACGAGACAAAGTAGTCCCCAAAAAGGACAGACTCACCAAGTCTCTGGTAATAAAAATCCCGGGATGACCAGCCAACGCGGACAATGAATCTCAGACATCACACTCTTCTTCCACTGGTCTGGGACAAACAATTTCCCAATAGGGCAGCGCTCAGGTTTATCCTCCTGACACCCTTCCAGAGCCAGTCTCAAATTGGGCGAGATGGCGGAAAGAACTACACCCTCTTTCAAAATAGCAGTAGGATCAGATAACTCAGGAGAGTCAGCAAAGAAACTCCTCGAGAGGGCATCCGCCTTAACATTCTTAGTGCCAGGAAGAAAAGAAACCACAAAATTAAAACGTGTGAAAAACAAGGCCCACCTGGCCTGTCTAGGATTAAGTCGCTTGGCTGATTCGAGATAAACCAGGTTCTTATGGTCCGTGAGGACCACCACCTGATGTTTGGCTCCTTCTAGCCAATGTCTCCACTCTTCAAAGGCCCACTTCATGGCCAATAACTCCCGATTACCCGTGTCATAATTACGTTCAGTTGGAGAAAATTTTCGAGAGAAAAAGGCACAAGGGTTACTCTTAGAGGTCTCCGGATCCCTTTGGGACAAAACGGCACCTGCCCCAATCTCAGAAGCATCAACCTCCACCTGAAATGGTAGAGAAACATCAGGCTGCCGTAGAACAGGAGCAGAAGTGAATCTCTGCTTAAGTTCCTGAAACGCAGAAACTGCCTCAGGAGGCCAATTCACAACATCAGAACCCTTTTTGGTCAAATCAGTCAATGGTTTAACAATACCGGAGAAATTACCAATAAATTTACGATAAAAATTGGCAAAACCCAAAAATCTCTGAAGAGCCTTTAATGAAGTAGGTTGGACCCAATCACAGATGGCCTGAACCTTGATCGGGTCCATTTCAATAACAGACGGAGACAAAATGAATCCCAGAAATGAGACCTTTTGTACACCAAAAAGACACTTTGATCCCTTCACATACAGTGCATTCTCTCTCAAAATCTGGAACACAGTCCGAACATGTTTCACATGAGAGTCACAGTCATTGGAAAAAATCAAGATATCATCCAAATAAACAATCAGAAATTTATCCACAAAATCCCTGAAAATATCATTCATGAAGGATTGGAAGACGGAAGGAGCATTAGTGAGCCCAAAGGGCATCACCAGGTAATCAAAATGCCCCTCTGGGGTATTAAACGCCGTCTTCCATTCATCCCCGTGCTTAATGCGAATAAGGTTGTATGCCCCCCTGAGGTCAAGCTTGGTAAACCAACTTGCACTTTTCACTCTGGAAAACAAGTCAGAAATCAAGGGTAACGGATATTGATACTTCACAGTGATCTTATTCAAGAGATGATAATCAATACACGGCCTCAATGAACCATCCTTTTTGTCCACAAAGAAAAAACTGGCGCCCAAGGGTGAAGAGGATGGTCTGATATGACCCTTCTCCAATGACTCCTTGATATAAGATCGCATAGCAGCGTGTTCAGGTACAGACAAGTTAAAAAGGCGACCTTTAGGAAATTTACCACCAGCCACTAATTCAATGGCGCAATCATAGCTCCTGTGAGGGGGCAAGGATGCGGATTTACTTTCACTAAACACATCCGAAAAATCAGTCAAAAAGTCAGGAACATCCTGAGACTGGGGAGAGGCAGAAAAAACAGGAGTGTCAGCATTAACACATTGGCAGCCCCAACTGGTCACAGACACAGATTTCCAATCCAAAACAGGATAATGTAACCAAGGGAAACCTAGTACAATAATGTCATGCAGATTATGCAGCACCAGAAATCTGCAACTCTCCTGATGATCTGGTTCAACCCTCATTATCACCTGAGTAGAAAACTGGGGTTTATTCTCCGCCAAAGGGGTAGAATCAATGCCCAGTAGGGGAATAGACTTCCGCAGGGGTATCATGGGAAACCCACAACGTTTGGCAAAGTCAAAATCCATCAGGTTAATAGCTGCTCCTGAATCAACAAAAGCCTGAGCAGAAAATGTGGACAGGGAGCAAATCAGGGTAACAATCAACAGAAATTTAGTCTGAACACTACCCAAGACAACTGAGCGTGCAAAACGTCTTCCCCGCTTAGGGCAGACTGAAATAGCATGAGAGGCGTCACCACAGTAGAAACATAATCCATTGCGCTTTCGAAACTCATGACGCTGTGCCCCAGAAGTCACTCTATCACACTGCATGGGCTCAGAAGCTGGCTCACAAGGCAACACTATCTCACGCATACCTCTGCGCTCACGCAAACGTCTGTCAATTTGAATAGCCAATGACATAGAATCATTGAGACCAGAGGGAGCAGGGAATCCCACCATAACATCCTTTACATTCTCTGACAGACCCTTCCGAAAAAGGGCTGCCAAAGCATCATCATTCCATTTGGTCAGGACTGCCCACTTTCGGAATTTCTGACAGTACAACTCAGCGTCTTCAAGACCCTGATTTAATGCCAACAAGGTTTTTTCAGCTTGATCAGTGACATTAGGTTCATCGTACAATAACCCCAGAGCCAGAAAAAATCCATCAATATCATTCAAAACAGGATCCCCAGGTGTCAGGGAAATTGCCCAATCTTGAGGGTCGCCGCACAGGAGAGAGATGACAATTTGAACCTGCTGTGCTGCGTTCCCTGAGTACTTAGGCTTTAAGGCAAAAAACAACTTACAGTTAGTTTTGAAATTCAGAAATTTAGCCCGATCCCCCAAAAACAAATCTGGCATGGGAATCCTAGGTTCCACAACCGGCAACCCAGCAAGATAGGTAGCAATACTCTGAACCTCAGTGGCAAGCTGATCCACATGGCCAGACAACTGTGCAAGCTCCATTGAGAGAGAAAAAATAATCCTCCTCAGCACCCAGAGAAAAAGAGGGAAAAAATGCCACAAACAGGAAAAAAAAATCTCTGACAACTCTGACAACTTTTTTTTTTTTCCACACTATTTTTCCCTTCTGTGAGTACCATATAATTTTCAGTCAGGCCGGTGATACTGTTGTGTTTAGGTAGCTGAGGAGAAAAAGCAAAAAATGGCAATACACCAGAGAGGCTGGAACCTATTGGATTGCAGTAACCTGAACTAACCACACAACTAGAGGTAGCCGTGGAGCGTTCCTACGTTGATCCTAGACGCCTCATCACAGCCTGAGAGATAACTACACCTAAAGGCAGAAAGAGGAAAGCTATCTGCCCCGGAGCAGATCCCCAAAGAAAATAGGAAGCCCCCAAACATGTAATGGCGGTTAGACAAGAAGAAGCACGGACACAGACAGAAAATAGAATGAGCAAACACTGGGGCCCAATCTGTCTAGACAGAAAAGTACAGGAAAGGATTCTTACTGCAATCCAAAAAAAACCCTAAAAAATACCAACTCTTCTGATTGCAAAAACACCTGAGATTCACACGATCTCTGCCACCTAAATCAGATCTCTAGTGTAACAAAACTAAGCCGCAGCCACTGAAAACATAGGAAAAAGCAAATGAACAAATAACAGTGGCTACAGATAAACTGAGAGGAGCGCAGGCCCCAGGAGGGGACCTGGCTGACCTCCACAAAAGTGCAGAGAACTATGCAAAAAGCAAGCACAAAAATAAAAGCAGAAAATATCTTATCTGAAAGCAGAAGATGCAGGCAAGACTCAGCAAACTTCCAAATGAACCAGGAACCACAACTGAGACAAGAACAATTGATCACCGGCAACCATCATGGGAGGGAACCTCCCTTATATCAGACCAGTCAGCGATCCCAGATTGCCATTCCTCGCTGAAAGGTTCAGTACTGTCTGTAACCACCAGAGGGAGCCTCTGCTCAGAAACCATCTCTAGCACATTCATAACAATGTTTTTTGGAGGTACTCATTTTTAAAGGTTCACATCTCAGCCATTTTTTGGCATATACACATGATAAACCATAAATGTCTGATACATGTGGGTCTTATATTGATAACAGGACCCCACCTCACGGCCGCTGTGAATAGAGAGGTGGGAATACCCCTTAAAAGATTTTTTCTGGTTTCAGAAAACTGCTGTTTCCAAGCTGTAGATCAGTTTAAAAAAAACTCTGCTTTACTCACCCTCCTCAGGTCTCCTCCAGGTATCTGCTGTGTTCTACAGTGCTGAGGTCAAGTCGACAGCGCTGCAGCCAAATACTGAGCTCTGCAGCTCTGAGCGTATTGTATCACAGTTTCGGGCAGAGCAGCTGAGCTCAGTTACTGGCTGCAGCGCTGTCGACGTGACGTCAACGCTGCGGGCAGTAGCAGAAACTGGAAACAGCAGCTGAGACTCCGCGATGGACCTGAGGAAGATGAGTAAAGAAAAGAGTTTTTTTCTTTTTAAAACAAACTACAGCTTGGGGAAAGCTGTTTTCTAAAACCAGAAAATTCCTTTAAATGAGTTTTATGAATGCAGTTCTCCAGCATGATTCAACTGACAAATACTAATCAGACACATACCATGGAAAGGCACAGTATTCGTGGAAACTGCTTTGTGGGGACAGTACAAGTATTGGTCTTATGGTTTCCTCATTTCCACTAATTTGCATTCCAATAGAGACACTAATGGCAGAGGGCTACCTTTACTATAGTGAAAAGTACAAAATACAATAGGACCCATTTTCATTCTTTGCAATGAATGGACAAGTAAAAGCAATGACAGTTCTCTGGAGAGAAGGCCTCCTGCTACTCTACATGTGAATTGTCCAGTCCCATGGAGATAAGAGTGAAGGGTGTGGATGCAACACATCTCTGGGCATATCATGGAGACAAATACATAATTATAATGCATACCTAGCAAACATCAGCCAAGGGTATTTCTACTAGATGAGATTTCATAACAATGAAGATCATAGGGTTTACATAGCGTTCAGAGGGGTTACATAGCGTTTGCTCAGTGGTCCTATTGGGGCTTACATCCGAACCACAGAAAAAGCTAATTTGGGCGTACGCGCTCATGAGGCCATGGACTATAAAGATGCAGAGGGAGTCACCGTGTGCTCTGTTGTACATCCTTTTCAGCTGTACATGGAGGTGGGCAACAAGACATAGACTGCATCTTGCTGCCAGCATCAACAAGGCGTATACGGCCAAAAATGATGCTCGGCAGAGCACCCTGTGACTTCCTCTCCATCATTAGAGCCAATAGCCCCATCGGCGCATTTGAACCAACCCGGTTTTGCAATTTGGTTCTGACGTAAGCCCCAACGGGGTCACTGAATGTAGTGGCAAGTGCTATGTGAACCCAATCTATGCTGTAGCCTAGATTTTAAGGAGACTAAGGCAGCACATGTCACACCAATGCATTGATCTTGTAAATTTACTATAAGGTTTATTATGGACATCTGGGTGGTTCTAAACTTTCATTTCATAGTGAGCATAAATATCATCTAAACAATCACGACCGTCTACCCTTTCACCAATTTCTGGAATCAATCTATCAGCACTAGAAAATAGCGTCCAAATTTTGAGAAGATCACCTTGGCTCTCAAGAACACATTCCTGATATCTAGGGGGCAGTATGAGGAGAATAATGTTGGTATTGTCTGCACAATGAAAAGCCGCTGAAACTCGCTCTCATGGACATCGATAAAGAAGTGTTCCTTCAGCTCCAACGTGACTCAACAGTTTCCATCTGTCACAAATGCTGACAAAAATGAACTTTTTGTAAAGATTAGATCCTTGATGACTTAGGGCACTTGGGTTCATAAGTTCAACTCAGGAATATTATTTCAAAACCAGGCAAGAAACCCAAAAAAAAAAAATGTTTGCAATGTATTGATGAGAGGTAAAAAACAAAGTCACTACTAACAAAGGGAAACAAAGGCAAATGTTTATTTATTGTGACTCTAGTTTACCAGTGATGAAAAAACTATATAAGTCCATAGCTTTAACGTTTGTGCATATGGAATCTTTTTCGAAACAGTCAAAAACAATGAGTTTTGTAGCTGAAACAGTCTGACATAACGTGACATGTTTTCCCAGCCTTTTGATAGGACAGTGCATAGTTTAATGCTGATTCCAGCAGCAATTGCTTTTCTCCCACCAGGCGTTTTTCAAAACTTGAAATGTAAAAAAATGCTGAAACCACTGAACATATGAACAAAAAAGTGGTTTTACAATAGAAATGAATAGGACGAATAAGTTGTGCAGTTTTTGAGTTATTTTTCAGTCTTTTTTTTGTAGTGAAGGCACTTCTGAAAACTCTGTGCGCATACCATAAGGGGGAAAAGAATTTGGCATGCTGATATATTGGATACCCCTTCTTGTAGACAAGGGTCTGCTGGGCTGCACTCGCACACATTACGCTCTCCTTGGTAGATTTAAATCCCTTTTACATGGGCCAAACCAGTATTCATAGGGACGCTCATACCCGAACATCAGCCTGTGTAAACATGCAGGTCGGCAAACGAGCAAAACAGCGGATTTGTTAGTTTATTGTGGGTTATTTAGGTATCCTTGCCTGCACACATCGCCCTGTGCAAACAGCTGTCGACAACAAGCATGTTGTATGCGGACTGCTCTATCTGTATACAGTTTTATTAGCCCATGCAAATGAATCCATAAATGACCAGCAATCGATTTGTATAAAGTCAATTGCTCCTCTTTAGGGTGCAGTCAGACATCCATATAAATCGGACCGAGATCGGAACACAGTGCACGGACTGGCTGGCGGCTCTCCTGACCCAAGCTTGACAGCCTTATGTATTTCTATCCAGCTGTCACACTCGGGTTGGGAGAGCTGTCAGCCAGTCCGTGCACTGAGTTCCGATCTCGGTCTGATTTATACGGCTGTCTGACTTGCGCCCTTAATGTGCATAAACCGGCCAGTCTAATTGGGCCTTTATTGCAACCTGCCAAAAAATACTTGGAAAATCAGTCAACAACACATGCAATAATTATCTACCCCATACACCAAGGAATCAATGCATTATATATTGATGAAATCCACCTGGTGGGTTTGGACACCTTTTTTATGTGTATGGCTTTGAAGACCATGGAGAATAGTATGAAGTGATCTAAGTATGAGCGGTCATGGCAGTTTGACTTTACATGCTCACTTTTAAAACCAAAGTGCACCTAACAAAAGCTTTTATGTGCAGAAGTTCATTACTCTATCACAGGATCAGGAATTTTGTCTGGCTTCAGATAACAATATCAACAAAATCACACAGAGCATGAAGGTAATACGTGTCTGAACAGACATGTATCACTTATAGGAGAGTCTAGTGCATTCCACCTAATCATAGCCATTATTATAAAACACATGTAAAGCTTTCCTTTCCACCCTTAACTAATTAAAGACACCACTTCTACAACCAGCACTTATCCTAGAATATGGGACCCTCATTACTCGCCCTACCTAACAAGATGGAAACATGGATGAAATAGGACACCCATTCCAGAGAAAAGTGTGAGTCGCTGAGGAAGGACACAGAAGGTCTGACTTCCAAAGGATGCGGCAGAGACGAGGACAAATTATGGCCCAAAACTCAACCAACATGTCTGGAACTATTGCTAAATGGATTCATAATAATGGATTGCTAACTGAATGTTCAATGTCAATGACCACGTGGTATTCAAGGTAACCTGCAATACTGCACGGCCATTAACACTTATCAATCATTTAGCAATACTTTTCCATGAATCTGTCCGAACACAGCACCAGACAAACAAAACTGCAGAGATTACAGTATTGTGGCCACATCTCTGCCATGTAGCTTCTACCCCGTTCGACCATACGATCCCACAGGAATAATGTAATGTGCTTATTGTTCTGCCAACATATATCTTAAGCTGACCATACACATGACTTCAGAGTTATTTGTCCTTCATGGTTTGTCTGTGAAGGGTTTAATTCTAAGCAAAGCTAAAACAACACATCTACAATTGATCTCTGCCATGATGTGTTATGGTCTGAGCTTCCATTGACGCAGGGATGGAGGTCTAGTTTTTTTTACATTAATGGCCTTCCAAACTACAGCATCTCATAGCAGTCTTAAAAATCCATCACAACAGTTTTTTAACAGATATTTGACTCGATGTAATGCCTCATTCTCATTTGGTCGGCATAAATTGATCTATATCACCTGCCTTTTTGGACATCTAAATTCTGTAGTGTATGTTGAGGTTCTCTGGTGAAAACAAGTTATCTTATCACCTATTCTTTGATGTAGCCATAGTGCCGCATGTCTCTGTCATGCACACTTTATAGCTTTCCTGTGCACTCTACTCTGTGGCATCAGGAGACCGAGCAACTCTAATGAGCTGATTCATGTTTCCACTGAACTGACAGACTTGGATGAAACGGACTTCTTTCTGGACGAAGTTCAGAGGAGGACTCAGCAGATCCGGGAGCTCCATGGACTGACAGCTGAGGTTTACTTTGCAGTCCAAAGGGCGGCTCCAGGAGTGCTGAGATGCTTTTTCTGGACTGAGTAAAGATAGCAACACTTCATGCAGATGTGATCAGAGTCCTTCTTTCATAACCCTTTGTTGTGCTACATCTACTCAATTTCTTGCCTGTGGCAGCAGCTTTTGGAGCACGTTATGGCTGAGGCGTTGTCTGAATTACTTACTGGATTGCTAATGTCGGAGAAAATGTTCTTGCCCTCTGACTGTGTGGTAAAGTCAAATGCTAATGAAATAATATGACGTGGGGACAGAGTATAAAGGTTTTAGCCATAAAAATTACAACTAGAACAGTTTTTCCAAAGACATGAAGGTAAAATGTGGCATTAAAATGCACATGAGCAATGAATCCACAGGTCCATCCAAAAGCAAGAAAAGGGTACTAAAAAAATAATACTTTTACTATTGATCAGATGCAAGACTACCACTCCCATAGACAGTGAACAAGCATCAACTGCACATACTGCTCCATTAACAAAAGGGACACAGGCCTCCAGTTATCATGATTGTTGAGGGTGTGAGAGCTGAGACACCCAGCCATCATACATTCATCACCTGTCCTTTGGAGAGGTAGTAAATAGAGTCGGTGAAAATCAATTCCCCCGTTCCAGTCCATCGGTCATGACAATGGTCTGTGGCCACTGGACGGGAGAGGGAGTACCTCCTCTTATCTGGCCGTGTTTGCAGTTCTTCTTTTGATTAGCTGACCTGGCGCAACATCATATGAACGTCAGGCTAGGCCGGCTAATCAAAAGAAGAGCCACTGACATTGTCAGAAAAGAGGCGGCACTCCTTCATACGTCGAGTGGCCATAGATCACTGTCATGGCTGATGGACTGGGACGTGGGAATAAATTTGCAGCAACTCTAGTAATAAATGGTCTTTTTGGGATAATCATCTCCATTGTGAGAATGAGACGACACATGGACTGTGAAATCTATGCCACCTGTGTGCACTAACCAAAGACAGAGCTCAGTTTTATGGATAAATGAAAGCTGTGCCGTGATAACACGGCGAGATTTCTTGTATATAAGTTTTTGTCGGTAAGTGTGTTACTGTATTACTTGGTTGTGTAAGTGACCTTTCATTCTGAATATTTAGCTAGAATTGTTAGAGGTACAAAGACTCCAACATAAAGACTCCCGCAGCTTCAAGATCACGGCTTTCACACTAATTTATCCACTGTGTGTACCTGACTCACGAGGCACAAACCTCCTGACTAAATCCATTACCAAGCAGGAGGTATAATTACTCCGGTCTTCCATGATCTGACATTCAGTAGGCTTTTCACTTACCTGGCTCCAAGTACATCTGCTGACAATGGCATAAAGAGGTCATTATAACTAGAGTCTATATAATATACGAGACAGCGTTAAATTGAATGATGGAGGAGACGTGCTGTCTTGCAGTATATTATGTGCAACTCTGGCTAAACTTAAGAGATTCTAACTATATATGTACCACAAATAAAGCTTATATGCTGGCCAAACATCTGTTCAATCAGCTATTCCTGCAGACCCTCTCATACACAAACCATCAGGGAGAGGTGGGATATCCTCATCATCACCCAGTCCAACAGTCCAACCAAAACACAGTATGGCCCCAATTTGTCATTCATGGGGGTATTTAAAGTCACTTTCTTTTTTTTTTGTCTTGCGGTATTAGTTGATATTTTTGGTGCCAAATCCATCAAACTGGCGCACCGATTCATGAATTTGGTCAAAAATAAGCTTCCTTCCTGTCTTGAACGGTATTTGCAACTTTTGGTGTCAAAAGTCACAAAAATTGGGCCAAAATTTTGACATACTCAAAAATACATCAGAGGTGGACTGGAGAGAAGTTGTGTAAAATTTTGCAACTTTTTAAAAAGTTGCAATTGATGAATCAGGCTAAAACATCTGGAATTGCTAGACTCTGCTCACAAAGTGGAAAAAAAAGAACAAAAAACAAACAAACAGGAGAGCACATATAAAATGACTTAAAAAAGCACAAACAGAATAGTGAATAGGGTGCAAACAAAAAAAAGGCCCAAAACATACAAACTAGACAAAAATCATGAGCAAAGGCAATGATGAATTGTGGACTATATCTGTCAATAGGACGCATCGTTCCTCTAGAGCAGGGGTCCCAAACCTGAGAGCCACATGTGCATGAGACTTGCGCGCACGTCATGTGTGGCTCGCGGCTCTCTGTCAGCTCCGTGCATTAGCACTAGGTGTAGCAAACAGGTATCAAGAGCAGAACTCTAGATGGTGACTTTTGTGAGTAGTCCTGCACAGAAATACAAATATGAATGGGGGTAAGATAAGGTCGTTATACCGGAAATAGGGGGCTCTGAGTGTCACTACTGTGAGGGGGCAGGATCTGGATGTGGCTCACGACCCTCTCTCAGAGGTGATTGTTGCTCTCAAGGTCAGAAAGGTTGAGGATCTCTGCTCCAGGGGCTATCAACATTAATGGAGTTGACAGCTGGAGCATTTTCCAGTGTGGTAAAAACATATATGAAAATATACTTATCAAAGTTATAAATAATCTTTAAATGCTTTGTAGCCACAAAAAGAACTGGGCAAGACCGATAAAACTCCGCACGTCACACATGGATGCGAATGGCCGGCACAATAAATCTAATGGAGCATGCTTAGTGATGAGCAGAAGACGGGGGAGCAGAACCAGTCATCTAATGTTCTGTGCTTGTTAATCATCCTCGGAGTTTGTGTTTGCAGATCTAAAACTAACAGATTCAGTATTGATCCCAGATACTGAGCAGGCTCAAAAATCTCATATATCCACAATAGAAAGATGAATGGCCATCATCATACTGGAAGAGTTTCCATCTCTGTATTTACCGAGCACAAGAATACGAGCTTCGCTGGGTAATGAGAGCTAAGGAAGCTCAAGAAGTCGTGTGCACATACTCTTAAAGCGGTCACGATTGTGTGATTGATTGATTGCTTTCCTCCCCTTTTTCTGTTTCCATTACTAAAGCTGGCATCTATGTTTCCTGAATCGCCCATACACATTAGATGGTTGGCCAGTGTCCCCAAAATCAGCAGGTACTGCCGACCTTATTCTGTGTTTAGGGGCCTTAACAACCAGTGGATGTCCTGCTGGCAAACAATATTTTTTATCATCATAAAATTTGAGATCATTACAAAAATGTAAAATCATAAATAGAGAAAAACATTTTTTTCACTAGTCTCCTTTCCATATGTCCCATGAGGGTACAAAGACATCAGGATCCCCCGCTATTACCTACAGCAAAGAGCTCCTCACAAATAGTGACTCTTACTCTAGTGGACCCAGTCTATCCATGTACATTCCCCTTGTATTATCAAGGCACTATATGTAGGCAGAGATCTATGGAGCTGACGGTATGGATGAAATCTCTATATAAACCATACCCCCCTTCCATAACCGCCAATGCAAATCCTAACCAAATGTTACTATAGTGGATCTAGCGTATCCAATGCTTATGCATCCTGCTGAGAATTAGTATTTAACCAAACCTGCTCCTGTATCAGTAAAAATGCATTTACATTATCTCTGCCCATTAATTAGACCCAAGTAATCCTCATTTACTTGTAGGTTTAAACAGGCCAACAAAAACTGATGGGAACAGAACGATCATTGATACAATCGTTCTGCCCCCGTACAGGATCATTTATCGACAGCGCATCCCTGGTTACATGAGGATTTGTATGTCAGTGTATACGATCCCATCATCCAACGACGGTTTGCCCATTTGTCGGGTGATCGCCGCATTTTGCACAGGCCTATAATTGGCATCATGTGTTCTTATAAATGTCCCTTCAGCCAATAAATGCACCACTAATGATGGCCTCTCCTTTTCAGTGAGATGTAATCTGTTTACTGCTCTGTATTGTTTATCGTATGTCACATTACATTATAATTTAGGTCTCTGCTACCGAATAAATGAATGAATGAAAAAGTGTTTTCTTCTACGATGTACCAGTGATGCTCCTGATAGATAAGCAGAACTGTTCACACCACATTTGCTATTTTTGTCAATTCTCTAACTAATGTCACTATAAATCTTTCATCAAATCAATAATGGCTTAGAAAATATCCTGAGTAACAGCGCCATAATGAAGGGATGTGTCACATTGAGTGGGTGAGCTCTACATACATCCCATCCAAACAGCAAGCCATCAAGCTTCATATTCACAGAATGATGGCTTGTTCCTTAGTTACATGACATCTATAGCGGTGACGAACTGATGGTCAATCCATAGTTAACGCCATTTATCATAGGTGGTGGTCAGACCCCTGGGACCTCAGCCGTTCAGCAACAGCAAGAGGGGGCGCATAATACTGAGCTGCAGAACAAGACATACGTAGCCAAGTAAGCAGCGAAGGCCATCACTTTTTAGCCCCCCCAAAAAAATCCTTACAATAATGATATTGTAATAAAAGCATAGAAAACTGCTTAACTAATCCTAAATTATGACGTACCTGGATAGCTGCACAAGTAAGAGTAGAAACCCTCAGATTTCAGCATGATAAGCAAGGATCCCCAGCCTAGAAGTACTGCAGAAAAGAAGAGATTTTCCACCACTGCAGTACATGCCATCCACCACCGACGCCGGTGCGCTGTAGCCAATGTAGGAGCCATTTTCTTTTCTTCTAGTGATTGTCAGTCTGTAAAATAAAGAAAGAAACAGATATAAATAGTAGAGAAACACTATAAAATGCTCATTTATCTTCTGCTGTAATGCAATCCTGCACAAATCAATGAGATCAATCTACATCCAGTGGTTTCTATGGATGCCGGTCCTCCTGAGTCAAGACAGACGAACCCCCTCCACATGTCCTAATAGGGTATGTGACAATGTATTTACCACTGCTTACACTGCTGCTGATGGTTGGACGTACTCATTATTCCGGTATGTGATGTGAGCGCTCCTTCCCTTTTGTAAGGAGGGGTATACACCTCGCTGACATTAGTTCTCCGTCGGTTCTAGTCCATTTACTGTAAGTTATGTTATTTTCTCCATTCACAAGCAAAGATTCTTATGATTCCTGTACAAAATTCTCCTAGTATTACATTACCTGACATGTGACCCAGTCATCCATACCAGATTGGTGAGGGTCGGACACCCAGCACCTCCACCGATCAGCTGTTGATAGTGTAGGAAGCAAGGACACCTTGGCTCTCTAGTCTGCGCAGCGGCCATTCTGCTCCCATTGAAGTCATCCCCACCGATCTGATACTGATGACTGACCCTACGTTCTAATATAGAAAAGCTGGACAACCCCTTTAAGTGTATAGCTGTCATCAGAAGGGTCAAAGCTGCTGTCCACCAATGCAAAATCTGTAACAGGGACCCTTACCTGCCACGTATTAGTTACAAAACCAATGCCCTCTCTTGTGGCAGAGGGGCCTTTGGGTCTCTTCTGCTATTTCTTAACCCCCTTCAACGCTGCCCCTGACTGTAAACCCAATTCACACATTGCACGTCACTGAGGATTCGTGCAAAATTCAAAATCTACTATACTGTCTGGACAGCCAATGTGATATGATATGACTAAAAAGTGGTACTAGAGAAGGAACACAAACATCTCAACCCTTTCATACATAATCGTTCTGCAGAATAGTATAATTTGCTTGAAATGATAATTACCTGTTACTGAAAGTCCTTCTCCAATAGTAATTCTACCACCTAAAGAAGTCCCCACCTGTGCCCGCTGCCGTGTCTTTGCCAGGTAGCTGAGAACACCTAACAGGCACCTGTTTATACAACACGACCATGTACACGGATCAGAGGAGGAACACAACGATCAGAGGAGGCACACAACGATCAGAGGAGGCACACAACGATCAGAGGAGGGACACAACGCACAGGCAGGAAAGCAGTTAGCAAGTAAACACAAAGTCCCTGGGTTCAATCTTATCACCTTCATGATATTAAAAGGGGCAAAGATCTATTGCTTTAATTCCTTGACAAAGTTTCAAGATTATAGGAGTGGGAACTAAATAAAACCCAGATAAGTGAACAGGCTCCTCGCCAACAAACAACCTGGATACAGATAAGAATCCTTTACCTAGTGCAATTGCTTCCCATTCTGATATCTCTTTCTTTTTCTACAAATATGATATAAAAAGCTGACAAACATCCTTTGACCTATCCAATAACTCCTAAACATATTTACGGGAACAGCTCATTAATCAGACACCGCTAAGATTAAAGGGGAGACCAGATGATCGCACTTGTCTGACCTCCATCTATCAGGAGAACACGGGTCTTTGGAGTCTTGTTTTCTGACCAAAGGGGTCATCACGTGAAGAAGCAGAAAGGAGTGCTGGACACATACATGGTTCTAACTCCCATACTTGAGTAGAAAGAGCCAAACACATGCAAAGCCACCTAGTCAATCACTCCCTGGTGGATGCGACAAAGAATATGCCATAAATATCAGACAGAGGTGGCCTCTGTCCTCATAACTCCCATAGCATAAGAATTATTACTGATCCATTCATCCTCCTCCTGGATGTGGCAGCTGCCAGCAGTCAGGGAATACCTGCATCTAACAGACATTTATAGCATATCCTGTGGATGTGTCCACGGTGGAAATATCCCTTTAAGTCGATCTTATCTACTTGTGCTGCAAAGTTGTGGGTTTCCTGTAAGAAGATATTTGAGATTGATTGTAGTGTCTGTCGATGTGATTACTGCCTGGAAGTCTACAAAAATATCATCCCGCAATCCAGGGATGTCAAGCTCAAATACATCTTGGACATAGTCTCGGACCAACCTTGATATTTGTTTAAAAAAATTTCTACAATTGAGAAAGTTTTTCCTTATCATCAAACATAGCAATGAACTTTTATTACATGGAAACAAACTTAAAGGGGTCGTCCCACGAACAAAGTATATTTTACAGTAATTAATAGATCTTAGAGTAAAATATTGGAATAATATAATACGCTATGTAAGAGCAGTAAAAAGCAAATGGCCCAATGGCCTAATTTAAATATGTAATAACAAAGGATAAAAACCTTGGATAATATAAATAATAAAGTAAGGTACAAAAAGAAAACTAAGATTTTATATGTTAGGTATAATTTTAATCTCCCTTCTTACGTAAATTTTATAGCATTACTCGTATAGTTTAAAAAAAGCTAATTTAATCAAATCTACTCATTTCTACCTAATCTGCACATTAGTAGAAGGTCACAAATGATTTGTCCAAAACTTTATGGCCTACTTCATGGAAAAATACACATAGGAAACGTTTTAACATAGTCCTAAAATAGGCCTTCACCCGAAACAATATCTAGATGCTACCACGATAATAAAATGACGGCTCCTACGCTTCCAATGGAATTTTTAAACTACTTATTAAACCTCCATTCTCTGGTACTAAAAAGCTGCAGGATCCTGTCTCTAAGATATTTCTTAAGAGCAAATCCAGAAAAATGGAGAGGTTTTAATTATTTACCAGAACAAGCAGTTCATCAGTAGACTTGATGCTAGGAAAAATCAAACAGGATGACATGACAGGGGTGTCTTATATACAAGGCACCACGGTTGTATGTACTGAAGCTTTTTACCAGGGTAATGAATGATAAATATAAAACGCGCCAGGAAAATATGACATTGCTTTATGCACAGTAATGCCATAAAGCTACACACGGTAGAAAAAGATTGTGATTTTAGATAGATATTCTAATTAAATTCCAGGTTAGAAAAATCTGATTAATAATGCCGGATGTGATGGAGAATGTGATTGTTAATGATTGGCATGGTGCCCCTTTTCTGCTGGCAGCATAGTGCCAATCATGATTCATTAAACCGCTCGATCCGGTGAGACTTCTTGCTTGACGTACAGGCTAACATCTGAAGCCATACATGTCTGTAAGCAATAGGTCATCAGATTACTCGGGTTTTGCTCAGCTTCAGGACTACTAATTTTCTAAATTAGATTTTGGTGGCGAACCTTTTCAAAACACACGTCTATCTTTTGAGATCATGAAGATTTCTTTTGATAAAGTGTTGAGAAATGTTATCAATGCCATTGTCATGTTTGAGAATCCAGCCTGTGCTATGATCCAGAGCTGCATTCCAAAAATCTAATGACTAAAGGGATTTGTCACCATAGCGGATAGGTCATCAATATCAGATTGGTGGGGGTTCGACACCCAGCACCCCCAGCGATCAGCAGTAATTATCTGGAGCTGCACTGAGGAGGTGCATTCAATGTATAGTTGCCACTGCTGTGTACTGCAGATCAGCTCCTATATCCTCAGGATACATCATCAACATCTGGTGACCTAACAACCCCTTTAATATCTAAAGCCTCTTGGCACTGCTTCCTGGCTCAGTGTCTGTACACGGGCCAATATACACTTGCTTATTGATCGGATATAGAAAACTAACCCCACTTAATTATTGGAGCTCAGCCTAAGTATGCCTAATCTCAAGCCTGTCTGCTGTTTCAGAAAATGATCAGCAAAATTGTGATTGTCCGAACCAAAAGGGTATGTTCACATGGTGAAGATATGGCACAACATAGATTTTCCAGGTAAAAAAATCTGCAGGGTATTAAGAACTGCCGAGTTTTCCAAGGTGAAGCCACTTCGGGAAGAAGCCAGTGGTTACCTGAAGTGGCTTAGCTAGTGGTTTTGCCATCGTTATTTGTGGCGCTGGCTTCTTTAGTCTATACCTCTATACTTTCAACTATAACGAGCAGCAGTTCCCAAATGAAGACGCCCGAAGAATGAACAAGTGACCTCTTGCTTTTTTAAATCAGATAGATTTTTATTAAACCGATTTTTCATAAATACAAACATTATTTAAAACAGCTGAATATTTCAAACATTATACAAACTTATTTTATCCCTCCGACCCCTCCCCCCACCGACAGCTTTTCAACTTCTTTATCTTTATTATGACAGAAGATGTAGATAGATATTATATGTCTATTACCCGTATCTATAAGGAACAAACAAAAACAATTGTATCGCAAACATCAAGTGACCTCTTTCAACCGCGTCACAGTTTCCGATCCCCGAAGTAAGAAAAGACTGAACATGAGCACAGCAATTTATTTACTTTGCTGTATAGTCTGTTGGTTCTTTTGGGGCGCTTTTTCAGGCAGTTTATAGGTAGAATCCGCCTTAAAAATATGCATGTGCACTTACACTGACAGGAAGAGCAAAGTGGATGATACTTTAATAAATCTCACTATTTTATATGTACAAGTAAAACAAAATGTTGGCGGGAAAGCCATTGCAAAAAGCACCCGAAAATTTGCCAAAAAATCCACTTCAGCAAAAACACCACTGGCCGTGCTAAAGACGTCGTGTGCAAATATCATTATTATCTGGTTCAAGCAGGCATCGTGTGTCGGAAGTATGTGATTTACATGTTTGCAGTCATGTGCCGATCATCTTCTCATCCACGTCTCTCAGCAGAACGTCACCAGTCGAAATGACAAGCAGAGGCGGATTCTTACGGTGTTTACGTTACACACTGTTGCGGCTCATTCAGACGTCTGATTTTTGTGTATGAGACATATCCCATTTTGATCCAAGGGTCGATTGAAAATTGGCAATGCAAGTGTAAGAAGGAAGAGCGGGCTGCAGGTGCCTGCATCATGCTGGGTCCGGAACTGCTGAGGCTGTGTTCCATGTAGCTTGGGGGAAAGAATAGGGGACAGGACAGGCACAAAGACCCGGGAAGAGGGGGCATGACTAAGCCAGGCAGTGAGGAGAAAGCCCACGAACAAACAGTGAGTTTCCCGCCGGCAACGAGGGCAGAGGCAGGCGTGCGGCGCGCTCCGCAGTATGAGAGACAGAGCGGGGCAGAACTGCAGCAGAGCTCTCGCGTACGTGCCACTGAGCCAGTGAGAGCGCTGAGCGCTCAGCTAAGCAGAGCGCAGCACTCGCGCGGAAGAGCGAGGGCCCGATGCAGAACCCTGAGGTGCATCCCCCATTGCTGACAGACGCACAGCAGCACCCTTGTGGGACAGAGACTACTGCAGCGATCCTCACTTCGGCCAGCACATAAAGGAGCGCACGCCGAGCAGAGCAGCCATTCAGGTGACGGCAGCTGCTCAGAGAGACATGTGCCACGAGGAGCCTTGCGGAGAGCTTTACTCTTTTGCTCCGCAGTTTTTTCGCGCTTTGATTGCGCGGGCTAATGGACTAGGGGCTCAGCGCGTAAAACCAGAGACTGCCCGCTGCCACCAGAAGACGGATTGTTAACTTTGAACCCCATCTTAGGATCCTACACCGGCCGTTGCAGGTACTACTACCCCCATCGGACTGTGGACCCCAACAGGAGCTACGATAAGTGTTGTTTGAAACTTAAACTGCTGCACTCATTTTTTGCTTATTTCATTTAACCCTTGTTGTTCCAGTAGCTCTCTGCTACTGCATATAAACTCCCTGCGAGGAGATTACTGTTAAAAGAATAAATAGTATTGTTATACCGTACTGCTCTGCAATCCCTGCGTACTGTATCTGTTTAACCTGCTTACACGAAAATTGTAAAAATTGGAACGCACTCGGATAATATCCAATTGTGGTCCGATTTTCAGGGACTGTCAGAATGGAGAAGGTGGAGAATTTTTTTTTTACAATTTCTCCATGCAACAGAAAACTGGATGACAATAGTACCACACTCTGATAAAACCCTGATTATTATAATCGGTCCGATTTTCTCATACGTGAAAAAACTGATGTGTGAATGAGCCCTTAGAATGTTTTAATCTGTGCTTTTGATCAGATTTTCATCAGTGTTTGGTCAGTTTTTACTATCAGTGTTTCATCAGTGTTTCTCATATGAAAAATAAATCTCAGTGGTTTCTGCAGCTTCTCCTACCAGTCTGTGAAAAATGGACAGTGTGCGGATGGCATCCGAGTGCTGTCTGATTGTATCACAGCCCCACAGACTTGCTCTGGTGATATTAATCTGAGACTTGGATCAACATCAGACAAGTCTCCGTACTTTTATATGCAAAAAAAACACAGACGTGAACTAGCTACAATAAGTACAAGTTCTATCCATGAAAAACACGCATAGAACTGACGTCCGAATGAGGCTGAAAGCAATCGCTCGTCATAGGAGCGGCACTTTAATTATATTGGAATAGGATCACCTTTTGGGTGCATTGTTTTGTTGCTTTTTTTTTGCTACTTAAAGACTACCTCTCGTTTGAAATAAGTGTTTATATATGATAATATAGGGAAGGCAGGACGCTAGTGATCAATGGGGTCCAGGTCCTGAGCTCAAAACACCACTCCAAGCTGGTGAGACTGCACAGAGCGATGTACAAGCTCAGTAGTAAGTCCGCTCTATGAGAATGGTGTACAGCTCAGAGACTGCGCAGTGCATCTTCCTATAGAGTGGTGAATCCAGCAGTCAATGAGGGTCTTAGGATGCGGACCCCCACTGATTGGCAGCACAACCTACAGTATAGGTGAACTAACACTGTACAGCACACAGTAGTGATGAGCGAGTATGCTCATTGCTCGGGTGTCCTCCGAGTATTTGGAAGTGCTTGGAGATTTAGCTTCTGTCGCTGCTGCTGCTGCATGATTTGCTTCTGCTAGACAGCCTGAATACATGTGGGGATTTCCTAACAAACAGGCAATCCTCACATGTATTCAGGCTGTCTAGCAGAAGCAAATCATGCAGCAGCAGCGACAGAAGCTATATCTCCAAGCACTTCCAAATACTCAGAGAACACCAGAGCAACGAGCATACTCGCTCATCACTATACAGCAGCACCGACACTATAGCAGTACTAACACTGTACAGCAGCCTAACTGTAAATCAACACTAAAACACTGTACAGCAGCACTGACACTGTATAGCAGCACTGACACTATACAGCAGCACTGACACTGTATGGCAACACTGACACTATACAGCAGCACTGACACTGTACAGCAGCACTGATACTGTATAGCAGCACTTACACTGTATAGCAGCACTAACACTGTACAGCAGCACTGAAACTATGCAGCAGCACTGACATTGTATAGCAGCACTGACACTGCACTGTATAGCAGCACTGACACTGTATAGCAGCACTGACTGACACTGTATAGCAGAACTATCACTATACAGCAGAACTACCACTGTACAGCAGCACTGACACTATACAGCAGCACGGTTTGTACAGCAGCACTGACACTGCATAGCATAACACTATACAGCAGCACTGACACTGTACAGCAGCACGGTCTGTACAGCGGCACTGACACTGTATAGCAGTACTGACACTGTATAGGAGCACTAACACTATACAGCAGCACTGACACTGTATAGCAGCACTGACACTGTATAGGAGCACTAACACTATACAGCAGCACTGACACTGTACAGCAGCACGGTCTGTACAGCGGCACTGACACTGTATAGCAGTACTGACACATGTATAGGAGCACTGACACTGTATAGCAGCACTGACACTGTATAGGAGCACTAACACTATACAGCAGCACTGACACTGTATAGGACTGGAGCACTGACACTATACAGCAGCACTGACACTGTATAATAATAATAATCTTTATTTTTATATAGCGCTAACATATTCCGCAGCGCTTTACAGTTTGCACACATTATCGTCGCTGTCCCAGATGAGGCTCACAATCTAGATTCCCTATCAGTATGTTTTTGGAGTGTGGGAGGAAACCGGAGTACCCGGAGGAAACCCACGCAAACATGGGAGAACATACAAACTCCTTGCAGATGTTGTCCTTGGTGGGATTCGAACCCAGGACTCCAGCGCTGCAAGGCTGTAGTGCTATCCACTGAGCCACCATGCTGCCCATGACACTGACGCTGTATAGGACTGGAGCACTGACACTATACAGCAGCACTGACACTGTATAGGAGCACTAACACTATATAGCAGCACTAACACTATACAGCAGCACTGACACTGTATAGCAGCACTGACACTGTACAGCAGCACTGACACTGTATAGCAGCACTGACACTACAGCAGCACTGACACTGTATAGGACTGGAGCACTGATACTACACAGCAGCACTGACACTGTATAGGAGCACTAACACTATATAGCAGCACTAACACTATACAGCAGCACTGACACTGTATAGCAGCACTGACACTGTATAGCAGCACTGACACTATACAGCAGCACTAACACTGTATAGGAGCACTAACACTATACAGCAGCACTGACACTATACAGCAGCACTAACACTATATAGCAGCACTAACACTGTATAGCAGCACTAACACCATACAGCAGCACTAACAATATATAGCAGCACTAACACTGTATAGCAGCACTAACACTATACAGCAGCACTAACACTATATAGCCGCAATGACACTATACAGCAGCACTGACTGTACAGAAGCACTAACTATATAGCAGCATTGACACTGTATAGGAGCACTAACACTGTATAGGAGCACTGACACTGTATAGCAGCACTGACACTATATAGCAGCACTGACACTATATAGCAGCACTGACACTATATAGCAGCACTGACACTGTATAGCAGCACTGACACTGTATAGCAGCACTGACACTATACAGCAGCACTGACACTATACAGCAGCACTGACACTGTATAGCAGCACTAACACTATACAGCAGCACTAACACTATACAGCAACACTAACACTATACAGCAGCACTAACACTATACAGCAGCACTAACACTATACAGCAGCACTAACACTGTATAGCAGCACTAACACTGTATAGGAGCACTGACTCTATACAGCAGCACTAACACTGTATAGCAGCACTAACACTATACAGCAGCACTGACACTATACAGCAGCACTAATACTATACAGCAACACTAACACTATATAGCAGCATTAACACTGTATAGCAGCACTAACACTATACAGCAGCACTGACACTATACAGCAGCACTAACACTATACAGCAACACTAACACTATACAGCAGCACTAACACTATACAGCAGCACTGACACTATACAGCAGCACTAACACTATACAGCAGGACTAACACTGTATAGCAGCACTAACACTATACAGCAGCACTGACACTATACAGCAGCACTAACACTATACAGCAACACTAACACTATATAGCAGCACTAACACTATACAGCAGCACTAACACTGTATAGCAGCACTAACACTATACAGCAGCACTGACACTATACAGCAGCACTGACACTGTATAGCAGCACTGACACGATACAGCAGCACTGACACTGTATAGGAGCACTAACACTATATAGCAGCACTGATACTGTATAGCAGCACTGACACTATACAGCAGCACTGACACTGTATAAGAGCACTGACACTATACAGCAGCACTGACACTGTATAGGAGCACTAACACTGTATAGCAGCACTGACACTGTATAGCAGCACTGACACTATACAGCAGCACTGACACTGTATAGGAGCACTAACACTGTATAGCAACACTGACACTGTATAGCAGCACTGACACTATACAGCAGCACTGACACTGTATAGGAGCACTAACACTGTATAGCAGCACTGACACTGTATAGGAGCACTGACACTATACAGCAGCACTGACACTGTATAGCAGCACTGATACTATACAGCAGCACTGACACTGTATAGGAGCACTAACACTGTATAGCAGCACTGACACTGTATAGGAGCACTAACACTGTATAGCAGCACTGACACTGTATAGCAGCACTGACACTGTACAGCAGCACTGACACTGTATAGCAGCACTGACACTACAGCAGCACTGACACTGTATAGGACTGGAGCACTGATACTATACAGCAGCACTGACACTGTATAGGAGCACTAACACTATATAGCAGCACTAACACTATACAGCAGCACTGACACTGTATAGCAGCACTGACACTGTATAGCAGCACTGACACTATACAGCAGCACTAACACTGTATAGGAGCACTAACACTATACAGCAGCACTGACACTATACAGCAGCACTAACACTGTATAGCAGCACTAACACTATACAGCAGCACTAACACTATATAGCAGCACTAACACTGTATAGCAGCACTAACACTATATAGCAGCACTGACACTATACAGCAGCACTGACTGTACAGAAGCACTAACTATATAGCAGCACTGACACTGTATAGGAGCACTAACACTGTATAGGAGCACTGACACTGTATAGCAGCACTGACACTATATAGCAGCACTGACACTGTATAGCAGCACTGACACTATACAGCAGCACTGACACTGTATAGCAGCACTAACACTATACAGCAACACTAACACTATATAGCAGCACTAACACTATACAGCAGCACTAACACTATACAGCAGCACTAACACTATATAGCAGCACTAACACTATACAGCAGCACTAACTCTATACAGCAGCACTAACACTGTATAGCAGCACTAACACTATACAGCAGCACTGACACTATACAGCAGCACTAATACTATACAGCAACACTAACACTATATAGCAGCATTAACACTGTATAGCAGCACTAACACTATACAGCAGCACTGACACTATACAGCAGCACTAACACTATACAGCAACACTAACACTATACAGCAGTACTAACACTATACAGCAGCACTGACACTATACAGCAGCACTAACACTATACAGCAGGACTAACACTGTATAGCAGCACTAACACTATACAGCAGCACTGACACTATACAGCAGCACTAACACTATACAGCAACACTAACACTATATAGCAGCACTAACACTATACAGCAGCACTAACACTGTATAGCAGCACTAACACTATACAGCAGCACTGACACTATACAGCAGCACTGACACTATACAGCAGCACTGACACTGTATAGGAGCACTAACACTATATAGCAGCACTGATACTGTATAGCAGCACTGACACTATACAGCAGCACTGACACTGTATAAGAGCACTGACACTATACAGCAGCACTGACACTATAGGAGCACTAACACTGTATAGCAGCACTGACACTGTATAGCAGCACTGACACTGTATAGCAGCACTGACACTGTATAGGAGCACTAACACTGTATAGGAGCACTGACACTGTATAGCAGCACTGACACTATATAGCAGCACTGACACTGTATAGCAGCACTGACACTATACAGCAGCACTGACACTGTATAGAGCACTGACACTATACAGCACACTACCTATATACAGCACTAACACTTAAGCAGCACTACACTATACAGCAGCACTAACACTTATAGCAGCACTACACATACGCACAACCTATACAGCAGCACTAACACTGTATAGCAGCACTAACACTTATACAGCAGCACTAACACTCTATACAACAGCACACTAACTTACACATAACACTGTATAGCAGCAACAATGACACTATACAGCAGCACTTGACACCTAACTAGCAGACTACATATAGACTACTACATGTAAGCAGCACTAACACTATACAGCAGCACTAACACTGTATAGCAGCACTAACACTATACAGCAGCACTGACACTATACAGCAGCGACTAAACACTATACAGCAACACTAACACTATAGCAGCTAACTACACTATACAGCAGCACTGACACTGATACAGCAGCACTAACACGTATAGCAGCACTGACACTGATAGACACTGACACTATAGCAGCCCCTAACACTATTAGCAGCACTAACTGTAAGCAGCACTGATATACAGCAGCACTAACACTTATACAGCAACACTAGACACTATATAGCAGCACTAACACTATACAGCAGCACTAACACTGTATAGCAGCACTAACACTATACAGCAGCACTGACACTATACAGCAGCACTGACACGTATAGCAGCACTGACACTGTATAGCAGCACTACACTATATAGCAGCACTGACACTGTATAGCAGCACTGACACTTATACAGCAGCACTGACACTGTATAGAGCACTGACACTTACAGCAGCACTGACACTTATAGGAGCACTAACACTGTATAGCAGCACTGACACTGTATAGCAGCACTGACACTGTATAGCAGCACTGACACTGTATAGAGCACTAACACTGTATAGCACACTGACACTGTATAGCAGCACTGACACTATACAGCAGCACTGACACTGTATAGCAGCACTAACACTGTATAGCAACTGCACTAGAGCACTGTATAGCAGCCACTGACACTTTAGACCTACACTGTCAGCACTGACACTATATAGCATAGCACTTATAGCACACTGTACACTATAAGCAGCACTGACACTATACAGCAGCACTAACACTGTATAGCAGCACTGACACTATACAGCAGCACTGACACTTATACAGCAGCACTGACACTGTATAGCAGCACTAACACTGTATAGCAGCACTGACACTATACAGCAGCACTGACACTGTATAGCAGCACTAACACTGTATAGCACGCAGACACTGACACTATACAGCAGCACTGACACTGTATAGCAGCACTGACACTGTATAAGCCAGATAGCACACTAACACTGTATAGCAGCACTGACACTATACAGCAGCACTGACACTGTATAGCAGCACTAACACTGTATAGCAGCACTGACACTATACAGCAGCACTGACACTGTATAGCAGCACTAACACTGTATAGCAGCACTAACACTGTATAGCAGCACTGACACTATACAGCACATGACACTGTATAGCAGCACTACACTGTATAGCACACTAACACTGTATAGCAGCACTGACACTATACTAGCAGCACTGACACTGTATAGCAGCACTAACACTGTATAGCACTGACACTGTATAGCAGCACTGACACTGTATACAGCACTAACACTGTATAGCAGCACTGTATACACACTGATTCAGCAGCACTAACACTGTATACAGCACTGACACTGTATAGCAGACATCTATACGCACTGATACTTACAGCAGCACTGACACTGTATAGCAGCACCGTTACCCAGCACGGTCTGTACAGCGGCTTGTGATACTTTTCTATGCAGCCGCCTGCACTGTAGTTACTGTCGCCTATTTTCAGATCCAGCGGTTATATCGACGACTTTGTTGCAGTATTTCCTCTTGCCCACAGGCGCTGCAGTCACGTGTTATGTAGAAGTCTATGGGGCGATAGGACACGATCTACAAACAACGCTTTCTGTGGGTTTTGGAGGAGCTTTTGGTGCAGTCGGTGTGAGGGGAATGATTTTTCACAGGAAGCCGAGACACCGGCGCCGCAGCCGCTGACGGGAGGACCACCCCGACCCTGCTGTCACCTGGGACGGACACGGGATGACTTCCCGGACGAGCGCCCGGCTTTGCAAAATGAGCAAATAGGCGCGCTCCTGATGGACAGACTCCGCCTCCAGAACACCGATTGGTCGACCGAAACTTGAGCGCTTCCTGTGATTGGTCGGTCAGTTAAAGCCGGGCAAGGGGAGGGGGACAGGTGTCACAGCAGCCGGTTTGAACCGGCAGGCGCGAGGCTGCGGCTCTGCGGAAGAAGTGCTCGTGAGGGGAGACGGGAGAGCGCGGCTGGGCACGGCGGAGGAGGGAGGGTGTGTGCTGGGACTGAGGGAAGAAGGAGAGGGGGCAGGGGCTCTGCCATGAACCGACAGATCGGCGGGCAGCTGTAGCACAAACAGTACGGAACATTGTGGACAGTGCACAGGTGTCAGTAATGACGTACGGGAACGGCCTGCCGGTGTACCGTCAGCTCAGCGACGATACTGATAATGGGAAAGACATGAGGCACAAAATAAGGAAAGGCTCAAGTGTGAGAAAACGGGACGGAGTAATATGGAGGGCTCCGGGACACGGCGGCGCGTAACGTACAGAAAACCGGGCACAGTCCGCGGTGTGAGGGGCGGAGGCCGCGGACAAAGGACGCGTCCAGTATATCAGAGAGTGCTCCGGTCACCCAGCGACACACGGATGGGACGTGTGATGGCGGCTAGGGGTGACACTGACACAAGCTCCGATGGTGCCAGCGTCAATAAACTGCGCAGACAACAGGGGGCAGTATATACATGAGGACAGTATACAGGGAGCAGTATATACATGAGGGCAGTATACAGGGGCAGTATATACATGAGGGCAGTATACAGGGGCAGTATATACATGAGGGCAGTATATACATGGGGGCAGTATACATAGCAGGCAGTATACAGGGGGCAGTATATACATGAGGGCAGTATACACAGGGGGCAGTATATACATGAGATCAGTATACAGGGGGCAGTATATACATGAGGGCAGTATACACAGGGGGCAGTATATACATGAGGGCAGTATACACAGGGGCAGTATATACATGAGGGCAGTATACAGGGGGCAGTATATAAATGAGGGCAATATACAGGGGGCAGTATATACATGAGATCAGTATACAGGGGGCAGTATATACATGAGGGCAGTATACAGGGGGCAGTATATACATGAGATCAGTACAGGTGGCAGTATATACATGAGGGCAGTACATAGGTAAGCACAGTATACACAGGACAGTATATAGATGAGAGCATTATGTAGATCAGGGTAGTATATAGAGATTTGGGCAGTATATACAGGGCAGTACATAGATAAGCACAGTATATACAAGGCAGTATAAAGGTGAGGACAGTATATACAGGTCAGTATATAGATGAGGGCAGTATACAGGGGGCAATATATACATGAGGGCAGTATACAGGGGGCAATATATACATGAGGGCAGTATACAGGGGGCAGTATGTACATGAGATCAGTATACAGGGGGCAGTATACACATGAGGGTAGTATACACGAGGCAGTATACAGGGGGCAGTATATACATGAGGGCAGTATACACAGGGGGCAGTATTTACATGAGATCAGTATACAGGTGGCAGTATATACATGAGGGCAGTACATAGGTAAGCACAGTATACACAGGACAGTATATAGATGAAAGCATTATGTAGATCAGGGTAGTATATAGAGATTTGGGCAGTATATACAGGGCAGTACATAGATAAGCACAGTATATACAAGGCAGTATAAAGGTGAGGACAGTATATACAGGTCAGTATATAGATGAGGGCAGTATACAGGGGGCAGTATGTACATGAGGGCAGTATACAGGGGGCAGTACATAGATAAGCACAGTATATTCAGGAGCAGTATACACAGGACAGTATATAGATGAGAGCATTATGTAGATCAGGGTAGTATATAGAGATTTGGGCAGTATATACAGGGCAGTACATAGATAAGCACAGTATATACAAGGCAGTATAAAGATGAGGACAGTATATACAGGGCAGTATATATATCCTGTTAGTACCACCACTATCCCCCAGATTATTCCCATTATGCAGCACAATTACTGACAGATCAGTCTTCAGCCTGTTCACACCAGCACAACTATGTTCCTGCTGCCGGCTGGACCCGCGCGGGTAGTGGGCACCGTAGTGATAGTGGGCACCCAGTGGTAGTGGGCTCTGAGCTCATCGCCTGCGTCCATCTCTCCGGCCTCCCCGATGCTCCGGCAGCGCTGCCCCTCCATGTCCGGGCCGGGGCATCAGCTGTCATGCCCGGCAGGACTCGGTACTCACCGGTGCAGTGGACTCTGATGACAGTGGATGCTGCCCGGGATCGTGGACAGCGCAGTCCTCTCTCTCGCTGATCCCGGCGGTGCGGGTCCCGGGGCTGCCTCTATTCCTTATTTGGACCGGATCGGTTCCGGTGCCGCAGCCTCTTCTCGCCTTTCTCGGGCCCGACCGAGTTGTTTTCTCATTGCTCTTTATTCGGGTCCTTTTTATTGCGGAGCTTCTGAGAAAAACAGTGCTCGAATGTGATTGGCCGACAGGGGCTAGAAACAGAATCCAGCCAATCAGCAGGCGGTGAGATAAGGAGAAGTGATGGAACAAATACATATAGTAACCAGAGAGAATAAAGTCAGAGTGCAGAGTAGAAGTGGAGATCCATGAGGGGACCCCCAGCTCACCCCATGATGGGACCCCCAGCTCACCACATCATAGATTGCCAACAAGCCAATCACCTTCATCACTATGAGTACAGTACAGGATCTGCTGGAATAAGCAGTGCATTGTACTGACATCTGAGTGCTGCCCAACAAAGAAGTCAAGAAGCTGAAAGCTGACACCTTATAATATAAGCCAGATAGCTGCACAGTGGAGTAAACAGCTGACATGACACTGTGGTACAGCAAGATTTACCATTCTGCACACCATCCCTGAACTGAGCAGTTTATCCTCAGAATCAGAACTACATTGCTTAGATGGAAGGACATATGGAGACTTGGTTGTTTTGTCTGCTGGAGGAAACCTGATCCATGGAGACCAGCCAATGAGATTCCACAGCAAAGACAAAGAGAACCAGAGACGGAGACCATCACCCAACAACAAGACAAGGAAAACTAACCATGAAAAAAAGTCGTCCCTTCATTCCAAGAACCAGGCAATGTTCCTGAACTCTGGAGATAATTGTCTTTCCCACAAAGAAGGAGAGATATGTGTGATTGCTGAGGGCCCAATAGTCATTAGAACAAGGGTCCCAAACAGCCCTTTTCTCCTTATTGTATGACCGCATTGAAGAGCAGCTAGAACGTATTGTCCCATCAAAATTAAATTATAAATGAGCATGGACAACACCTCCAAGATTTACAGTTATTTGGGAACCCTGCTCCTATTGACTTATGTATTTCCTTCATACAGAATCCCTATCTACTCACCAGGGCCGATAGGGGATTCCCAAGAAGGCTCTGGATCTGTGAGGACCAGGGCTCATTTAGAAAGGGGGTGAAAAGTTTAACAAAGACACCCTTTGATTAAAAATATAGCCAGTGATTTTCCTTACTAAAGGCTCGTGCAGACAACTGTATTTTTGGTCCAAGTGCAATCCGACAAAACATAGCATCACGCTTGGACAAATGTATTTTTTTTCCTCGGACTGAGTCTAGCTGACGAAAAAAATTCATGACTTACATTTGGAAATCGGATTGCCCTTGGCCATGCAAGTCAGTGGGTCGGTCAAAAAAAATCGGAGAGCACTCAATGTATTCCAATTTTTGGGTACTGACAGAATGGAGATGTAGAATTTTTTTACATCTCCACATCTGAGAAAATTTGATCACACTGTCCTTACAATCTGATCAAACTCTGATCAAGGTGTGATTAACATAATCAGACCGATTGTCTCGGATGAGAGAAAATACAGTCGTGAGACCCTAGTCTAAAAGACAATACCTAACACATCTGTCAGCTATTCCTAAGAGAAGATCCCCTGTTATGAATGTGCTAGAGATGGTTTCTGAGCAGAGGCTCCCTCTGGTGGTTACAGACAGTACTGAACCTTTCAGCTAGGAGTGGCAATCTGGGTTCACTGACTGGTCTGATATAAGGGAGGTTCCCTCCCATGATGGTTGCCGGTGATCAATTGTTCTTGTCTCAATTGTGGTTCCTGGTTCATTTGGAAGTTTGCTGGAGTATTGCCTGCATCTCCTGCTTTCAGATATTTTTTTTGCTTTTCTTTTTGTGCTTGCTTTTTGCATTGTTTTCTGCACTTTTGTGGAGGTCAGCCAGGTCCCCTCCTGGGGCCTGAGCTCCTCACAGTTTATCTGCAGCCACTGTTATTTGCTTTTTCCTGTTTTTTCAGCGGCTGCAGCTTGGTTTTGTTCACACTGAGATCTGATTTGGCGGGTGGCGAGATCGTGTGATCTCAGTATTTTTGTAATCAGAATTGTTGGATTTTTATAGTGTTTTCTGGGTTGCAGAAAGTAATCTCTCTTTTCCTATCCTATTTAGTCAGCTTGTGGCCCCAGCGTTTGCTCAATCTATTTTCTGCCTATGTTTGTATTTTCATCTTGTCTAACCGCCATCATATGTTTGGGGGCTTCCTATTTTCTTTGGGAATCTGCTCCGGGCAGATAGCTTTCATCTTTCTGCCTTTAGGTGTAGAAATCTCTCAGGCTGTGACGAGGCGTCTAGGATCAACGTAGGAACGCTCCACGGCTACCTCTAGTTGTGTCGTTAGTTTAGGAATCTGCAACCCATCAGTTACCAACATCTCAGGTGTTCTGCTGCCCTGCTGTTCCTGTCCTCCTCAGCTACCGAAACACAACAGTATCACCGGCCATAACTGAAAATTATATGGTACTCACAGAAGGGAAAAATAGTGTGGAAAGAAAAAAGTTGTCAGAGTTGTCAGAGATTTTTTTTTTTCTGTCTGTTGCATTTTTTCCCTCTTTTTCTCTGGGTGCTGAGGAAGATTTATTTTTTTTTCTTTCAATGGAGTTTGCACAGTTGTCTGGCCGTGTGGATCAGCTTGCCACTGAGGTTCGGAGTATTGCTACCTATCTTACTAGGTTGCCGGTTGTGGAACCTAGGATTCCCATGCCAGATTTGTTTTTGGGGGATCGGGCTAAATTTCTGAATTTCAAAAATAACTGTAAGTTGTTTTTTGCCTTAAAGCCTAAGTCCTCAGGTAACGCAGCACAGCAGGTTCAAATTGTCATCTCTCTCCTGCGCGGCGATCCTCAAGATTGGGCTTTTTCCCTGACACCTGGGGATCCTGTTTTGAATGATATTGATGCATTTTTTCTGGCTCTGGGGTTATTGTACGATGAACCTAATGTCACTGATCAAGCTGAAAAAACCTTGTTGGCATTAAATCAGGGTCTTGAAGACGCTGAGTTGTACTGTCAGAAATTCCGAAAGTGGGCAGTCCTGACCAAATGGAATGATGATGCTTTGGCAGCCCTTTTTCGGAAGGGGCTGTCAGAGAATGTAAAAGATGTTATGGTGGGATTCCCTGCTCCCTCTGGTTTCAATGATTTTATGTCATTGGCTATTCAAATTGACAGACGTTTGCGTGAGCGCAGAGGTATGCGTGAGATAATGTTGCCTTGTGAGCCCGCTTCTGAGCCCATGCAGTGTGATAGAGTGACTTCTGGGGCACAGCGTCATGAGTTTCGAAAGCGCAATGGGTTATGTTTCTACTGTGGTGATGCCTCTCATGCTATTTCAGTCTGCCCTAAGCGGGGAAGACGTTTTGCACGCTCAGTTGTCTTGGGTAGTGTTCAGACTAAATTTCTGTTGACTGTTACCCTGATTTGCTCCCTGTCCACATTTTCTGCTCAGGCTTTCGTTGATTCAGGAGCAGCTATTAACCTGATGGATTTTGACTTTGCCAAACATTGTGGGTCTCCCATGATACCCCTGCGGAAGTCTATTCCCCTACTGGGCATTGATTCTACCCCTTTGGCGGAGAATAAACCCCAGTTTTCTACTCAGGTGATAATGAGGGTTGAACCAGATCATCAGGAGAGTTGCAAATTTCTGGTGCTGTATAATCTGCATGACATTATTGTACTAGGTTTCCCTTGGTTACAGTCTCATAATCCTGTTTTGGATTGGAAATCTGTGTCTGTGACCAGTTGGGGCTGCCAATGTGTTAATGCCGACACTCCTGTTTTTTCTGCCTCTCCCCAGTCTCAGAATGTTCCTGACTTTTTGACTGATTTTTCAGATGTATTTAGTGAAAGTAAATCTGCATCTTTGCCCCCTCACAGGAGCTACGATTGCGCTATTGAATTAGTGCCTGGTGATAAATTTCCTAAAGGTCGCCTTTTTAACTTGTCTGTACCTGAACACGATGCTATGCGATCTTATATCAAGGAGTCATTGGAGAAGGGTCATATCAGACCATCCTCTTCACCCTTGGGTGCTGTTTTTTTCTTTGTGGCCAAAAGGATGGTTCATTGAGGCTGTGTATTGATTATCGTCTCTTGAATAAGATCACTGTGAAGTATCAATATCCGTTACCCTTGATTTCTGACCTGTTTTCCAGGGTGAAAAGTGCTAGTTGGTTTACCAAGCTTGACCTCAGGGGGGCATATAACCTTATTCGCATTAAGCACGGGGATGAATGGAAGACGGCGTTTAATACCCCAGAGGGGCATTTTGAGTACCTAGTGATGCCCTTTGGGCTCACTAATGCTCCTTCCGTCTTCCATTCCTTCATGAATGATATTTTCAGGGATTTTGTGGATAAATTTCTGATTGTTTATTTGGATGATATCTTGATTTTTTCCAATGACTGGGACTCTCATGTGAAACATGTTCGGACTGTGTTCCAGATTTTGAGAGAAAATGCACTGTATGTGAAAGGATCAAAGTGTCTTTTTGGCGTACAGAAAGTCTCATTTCTGGTATTCATTTTGTCTCCGTCTGTTATTGAAATGGACCCGGTCAAGGTTCAGGCCATCTGTGATTGGGTCCAACCTACTTCATTAAAGGCTCTTCAGAGATTTTTGGGTTTTGCCAATTTTTATCGTAAATTTATTGGTAATTTCTCCGGTATTGTTAAACCATTGACTGATTTGACCAAAAAGGGTTCTGATGTGGTGAATTGGCCTCCTGAGGCAGTCTCTGCGTTTCAGGAACTTAAGCAGAGATTCACTTCTGCTCCTGTTCTACGGCAGCCTGATGTTTCTCTACCGTTTCAGGTGGAGGTTGATGCCTCTGAATTTGGGGCAGGTGCCGTTTTGTCCCAAAGAGATCCAGAGACCTCTAAGAGTAACCCTTGTGCCTTTTTCTCTCCAAAATTTTCTCCAACTGAACGTAATTATGACGTGGGTAATCGGGAGTTATTGGCCATGAAGTGGGCCTTTGAAGAGTGGAGGCACTGACTGGAAGGAGCCAAACATCAGGTAGTGGTCCTCACGGACCATAAGAATCTGGTTTATCTTGAATCAGCCAAGTGACTTAATCCTAAACAGGCCAGGTGGGCCTTGTTTTTCACACGTTTTAATTTTGTGGTTTGTTTTCTTCCTGGCACTAAGAATGTTAAGGCAGATGCCCTCTCGAGGAGTTTCATTGCGGACTCTCCTGAGTTATCTGATCCTACTGTTATTTTGAAAGAGGGTGTAGTTCTTTCCGCCATCTCGCCCAATTTGAGACTGGCCTTGGAAGGGTGTCAGGAGGATAAACCTGAGCGCTGCCCTATTGGGAAATTGTTTGTCCCAGACCAGTGGAAGAAGAGTGTGATGTCTGAGATTCATTGTTCTGCGTTGGCTGGTCATCCCGGGATTTTTGGTACCAGAGATTTGGTGAGTCGGTCCTTTTGGTGGCCTACTTTGTCTCGTGACGTCAGGGAATTTGTGCAGTCCTGTGGGACTTGCTCTCGCTCCAAGCCTTGCTCTCGCTCTAGTGGTTTGTTAATGCCATTGCCTGTGCCCAAGAGGCCATGGACCCATATCTCTATGGATTTTATTTCCGACCTCCCTGTTTCTCAGAGAATGACCGTTATCTGGGTAATCTGTGATAGGTTTTCCAAGATGATACATCTTGTGCCATTACCTAAGTTGCCTTCCTCCTCCGAATTGGTGCCTTTGTTCCTTCAGTACGTGGTTCGGTTACATGGCATTCCGGAGAACATTGTGTCTGACAGAGGAGTCCAGTTTGTTTCCAGATTTTGGAGGACATTTTGTTCTAAACTTGGTGCTCAATTATCTTTCTCCTCTGCTTTTCATCCTCAGACCAATGGACAAACCGAGAGAACAAACCAGACCTTGGAGACTTATTTGAGATGTTTTGTGTCTGCTGATCAAGATGACTGGGTCTCTTTTTTGCCTTTGGCTGAGTTTGCTCTTAATAATAGGGCTAGCTCTGCCACCTTGATGTCTCCATTTTTCTGCAATTTTGGGTTTCACCCTCGATTTTTTTCGGGACAGGCGGAGGCTTCTGTCTGTCCGGGTGTTGACTCTGTTGTGGAGCGAATGCAGCAGATTTGGGACCAGGTAGTGGAGAGATTGTCTCTCTCTCAGGAGAAGGCCCAACGGTTTGCCAACCGGCATAGGACTGATGGTCCTCGGTTTGAAGTGGGGGACTTGGTTTGGTTGTCCTCAAGAAATATCCCTATGAGGGTTGCATCTCCAAAGTTTAAGCCCAGGTTCATTGGACCTTATAAGATCATGGAAATTCTTAATCCTATATTGTGAAAATCAGTGGCGCTCTAGTGAATAAAGTTAATAGTGCAGCAAACAAGAGCACTACCACTAAAAAGTGCCAGTAGTAATAAATAGATATATAAAACAAGTAGTTTGCGCACATAAAAACTAGAAATGAAGCAATGACAATATAAAATGTGTAATTAAAAAATAATAATAAACATAACAATATAATAATACACTTGGTAAATAGGCAAATGTGAGATAGCACTATGCCTAGTGAGAAAGTGAAAAGAAAAAGCCTGTATAAGAAATCACCACTCCCATTATGACTTCAATTGAACATTGATTTATTGCATTAATTTAAATATAAAAATTAAAATATGAAATATGAAATATGTCCCGGTACCTATGTAAAAAGCTCAAAAATGTTGCATAGATATATTGCATAAAGCTATCCCGGCCGGCAATAGTTCAGTGGTAGGTGAATCCAATAAGGTTGAAATCTAACCTGCAAATGCAGGTGTTACCTTACAATCCCGATAGGTCTCTTGAATAAACACAGTGCTCTTTCAGCTCCCTTGTCCTGGAGCAAAGAAAAATCCGATTCCGCCTCCCTTGGCTTGATAGAAGTCCCGACGTCGGTAGCTGGGAACCGATAAGTGTAGAATCCTCCAGGAAAATCCAATGTACGGCAGTAAGAAAGTAGAACAAAACGTAGTCCCTCCGCTAACCGTGCAAGTGCGGACAGGACCTGCCGTGACGTAGGAGCTCACGTGACTCAGCACAGAGAGCCCTGATTGAACTGGTACGAGTCACAGAAAGGACCAAAAAGACATCTAACGCGTTTCGGAAAACCCGGTTTCCTTCTTCAGAGATGGTCCCTTCTGAGATGTAAGTCCTTTTATGACCGTACCAATTGATCTGATGACCTATTGGAAGGCAAAGAGTTCTATTTCGCTGTTTAAACCCTTTTGGGATCAGAGTGTCCAGCAAGAAAATCCATTTTGTTTCAATCCTGGACATTAGAGCTATATAGTTCCCCTTCCTACAAGGCACCGGGACAGATAAAAACCCCACAATTTCCATACAGTGAGTATTACACTTATGATATTCAACAAAATGTTTTGAAAGGGGGTGACCAATAAATTTATTTCTAATATTCCTGATGTGTTCTCTTATTCTGACCTTCAATGGGCGTTTTGTGCGGCCAACATAAAACTTATTACATGGACATTTAATTAAATATATAACCCCAGTGGAAGAGCATGTGATAAAATCATTAATTGTAAAATATTTATCATTAACTGAGATTCCCACACGTTTAATAGTATTGGTTCTTATGCACATAGTGCATTTACGGCAAGGAAAAAAACCATTATTTTGGTTAGGATTATTTTTATTTTTATGGGTGATAAAGTTGTTCTGAACAGTGGGAGCAATAATATTCCCTAAATTGCGTGACTTTTTAAATATAAATTTCGGGGTCATGGGGACGATTTCCCCCAGAATCTTATCTTCTTTTAATAAATTCCAATGTTTCTTAACAATCTTCCTTAAAATATGTATGTTGGAGTTATATTGTAAAATTATGGGGGTAAATTCATCATTTATATCCACCTGGTTGTCCTTTATGTTATTATTTCTGTTTAAAATATCACACCGGGGTATCTTAGAAACCATATTTTTTGATTTCTCCAGAGTATCGAAAGGATATCCTTTTTCTAAGAATTTAGATGTTAATATATCGCTTCCTTGTCAAAATCATTAGGTTTAGAACAGTTGCGATGAAGTCTGATGAACTGGCTCTTGGGTATATTCAATAACCAGCTTGGAAGATGGCAACTGTCTAAAGGAATAAAACTGTTAACATCCGTAGGTTTATTAAATGTGCGGGTTTGAATAGTGGAATTATCAATAAAAATTTCAAGATCTAAAAAATGAATATGTTGAGTGCTGGTCTGGGAGGTAAAATTTAAAAAATAATCATTTTTATTAATATTATTTAAAAATTCTTGCAAAGACGACAGCCCCCCAGACCAAATAAAAATGACGTCGTCAATAAAACGACGCCAGAGGACCAGGTTCTCACGGAGGATCCCCCAGGGAAAATACATTCTTCCTCCCAACGTCCCACATATAAGTTAGCGTAACTTGGAGCGAACCTGGTCCCCATAGCGGTGCCCCATTGCTGGGCATAGTAGTTCATTTTAAATTTAAAATAATTGTGAGTTAAAATAAAAGACATACAGTTTTTTAAAAAATCTATTTGGTCCATATGTAGAGAAGAGGATTTATTTAAAAAATATGAAGCAGCGTCACATCCTCTATCATGTTCAATAACCGTATAGAGAGATGCAATATCCAACGTACCCATTATGAAATGATCTTCCCATTTAACATCTTGCAAAATATTAAGGATATGGGTGGTGTCCTTTATATGGGCAGGGAGTAAGTGGTATCATATGTTGTAAATGGACGTCCACAAAACGAGATAAATTAGCAGTAAGGCATTGTATGCCCGAAATTATTGGTCGTCCTGGGGGTTTGGACAGATTCTTGTGAACTTTAGGCAGATAATAAAAACATGCTAATCTAGACATAGGTGTGTGGATGAATTCATACTCTTTTTTTATTTATAATGCCTTTTTGGAATCCATTAGAGATTAGAATTTTCATCTCAGTTAAATATTGGTCTGTAGGATCTTCCTCCAAAATTCTGTAAGTCTTTGTATCACCCAAAAGGCGTAAGGCCTCTTTGTCATAGTCATCCTGATTTAATATCACAATACTGCCTCCTTTGTCTGCAGGACGAATTACTATTTGTTTATTGTCCTGTAGAGAAATAATAGCTTTTCTTTCTTTGAGTGATAGGTTGTATCTGATCCTGGTACACCTCTTATCACTTAATTTTTTTATGTCATTAATGACATTTTTCTGGAAAGCATCCATTGATTCAGAATATTCATGTACAGGATGAAAATTAGATTTTTTATGTAAATTCGTATGTACAAAAGGTTCTGCTGTAGTAAGATCTCGATTTAAATGGTTGCCCAATTTCATAAAATGTTTTTTAATCGCCAATTTTCTCATAAACAATTTAACACCTATAAAGGCATGAAATTTATCAAACTTAGCAGATGGGGCGTATTTTAATCCTTTACTGAGGAGAGCTAGTTCGCTATCATCCAATATATATATCTGCTAAGATTAAAGATGTTTTTTTTGTCATAATTCGGCATTATGGATTTCTTTTTCTTTTTGGCGAATTTCCCCCCTCTGACGCCCCTCCTACACTTTTTACTCTTCCCACCTGAAAAAACGGCCTGATAGATTGGTTGCTTTTTTTATTGTTATTATTTTTGGAGTTTTGTTTCCCCTTGTGGGAAATAGATGACCTACGATCCACTGTATTATCACCATTACTATTATTTCTATTTATTCCATATGAAGTGGATGGTAAATTGGCAGTTGTATGTAAATCTTCGCTAATTGGATCAGATGCTAGGGTTTCAAAACGATTAGAGGTAGATAGGGGTGTAGAAGGTATGGTTTGATCACCTTCTTCACTAGGTCTATTACTCCTAGTGGATACTTGAGCACTAATGTTAGTACATGGTGGTGTAGGATGTACAGAAAATTGATCTTCTGATATAAGTGAAAGAGAAAAATTACTGCCTGTCTCATCCAAAGTTTCAAATCCTATATCGTTGTGCGAGATATTTTTGAATGCACATTCTGGAATGGCATCCCTACCAAATTTTTTCTTTTTCCTATTAACAATTTCCTGTTCTTTTTTGTTTATTCTGTTCCTAATGCTGGTAGAAATTTTGATAATTTCTGGGTGATCTTGATATGGTTTAATATCGTCAAATAGTGAAGCTATCTTGTGTTTACTTTCAATTAATTGATTTTTACGTTTATCAATAATAAATTCCACTGCTTTTTTTGAAAACTCCTTGAACATATGATCCCATTCCTCAATAGTATTTGGATCCCCAATGTCACCTGATAGTGATTTGTAAACAGTGAGACCTTTTGGTATACAATCATATGCAAGATATCTTTCCAAAGTAGCTATTTCCCAAAGGTCCCTCATTTCTTTAAGTAATAATTGTTCTAATTTGCTCAAAGATTGTTTAATAGTGGGAATATCTGGTTTATTAGAACCTGATTGAGCTTGTTTGTGAGATAAATTAAAAAATTTATGAATATTATCAATCCGATGTTTGCGGTCCCGTAGGAGATCACCCGTATTGTTGAAAAAAGCACTGAGCTGCCAAACTGTGAAGTGGTGCCCAATTAGGGACAAATAAATATATTGTGAAAATCAGTGGCGCTCTAGTGAATAAAGTTAATAGTGCAGCAAACAAGAGCACTACCACTAAAAAGTGCCAGTAGTAATAAATAGATATATAAAACAAGTAGTTTGCGCACATAAAAACTAGAAATGAAGCAATGACAATATAAAATGTGTAATTAAAAAATAATAATAAACATAACAATATAATAATACACTTGGTAAATAGGCAAATGTGAGATAGCACTATGCCCAGTGAGAAAGTGAAAAGAAAAAGCCTGTATAAGAAATCACCACTCCCATTATGACTTCAATTGAACATTGATTTATTGCATTAATCTAAAATATAAAAATTAAAATATAAATATGAAATATGTCCCGGTACCTATGTAAAAAGCTCAAAAATGTTGCATAGATATATTGCATAAAGCTATCCCGGCCGGCAATAGTTCAGTGGTAGGTGAATCCAATAAGGTTGAAATCTAACCTGCAAATGCAGGTGTTACCTTACAATCCCGATAGGTCTCTTGAATAAACACAGTGCTCTTTCAGCTCCCTTGTCCTGGAGCAAAGAAAAATCCGATTCCGCCTCCCTTGGCTTGATAGAAGTCCCGACGTCGGTAGCTGGGAACCGATAAGTGTAGAATCCTCCAGGAAAATCCAATGTACGGCAGTAAGAAAGTAGAACAAAACGTAGTCCCTCCGCTAACCGTGCAAGTGCGGACAGGACCTGCCGTGACGTAGGAGCTCACGTGACTCAGCACAGAGAGCCCTGATTGAACTGGTACGAGTCACAGAAAGGACCAAAAAGACATCTAACGCGTTTCGGAAAACCCGGTTTCCTTCTTCAGAGATGGTCCCTTCTGAGATGTAAGTCCTTTTATGACCGTACCAATTGATCTGATGACCTATTGGAAGGCAAAGAGTTCTATTTCGCTGTTTAACCCTTTTGGGATCAGAGTTAAGAAACATTGGAATTTATTAAAAGAAGATAAGATTCTGGGGGAAATCGTCCCCATGACCCCGAAATTTATATTTAAAAAGTCACGCAATTTAGGGAATATTATTGCTCCCACTGTTCAGAACAACTTTATCACCTATAAAAATAAAAATAATCCTAACCAAAATAATGGTTTTTTTCCTTGCCGTAAATGCACTATGTGCATAAGAACCAATACTATTAAACGTGTGGGAATCTCAGTTAATGATAAATATTTTACAATTAATGATTTTATCACATGCTCTTCCACTGGGGTTATATATTTAATTAAATGTCCATGTAATAAGTTTTATGTTGGCCGCACAAAACGCCCATTGAAGGTCAGTGTAATGTATGTAGTACAGTTCATATAGCGTCTTGTGCTTGGGTGCGATGAAAACACAGGAGTCACAGGTTTGATATAGAAAAGTCCTGTATTACTTCATACAAGTTGGCAGAAATAGTCACACAGTTTGCAGACACAGAAACAGGAGACACAGCAGGCCAGAGTAATCCAAGCTCAGCAATCACTCTCCAATACAGATTCAGGATCTTCTTCTCTGTTACCGTAAGTCCATGCAAACGTGGGTCTTTCAAAGAGCAGGGTTCAGAGTCCACAAGTGCTTCAGAGTTCCTCAGTAGGAATAGCTGGAGTACAAGGTCCAAGGCTTACAGGAGTCAAGTCACAGGTTCACTGCAGGCTAGATTCTGAAGCACTGATTGCTCAGCTGTGGCTGCTTAAGAAGCAAAGGAGAGAATCAGGGCGGGAACATGCAAGCTGGAAAACTCCATTTTGACTGAGGGCAAGATAGCTGCAGCAAGACAGAAAGTAAAATGGCTGACGAACAAACTGAGTTTCAGGAATATATACATAGAACCTTACAGTCAGAATAAGAGAACACATCAGGAATATTAGAAATAAATTTATTGGTCACCCCATTTCAAAACATTTTGTTGAATATCATAAGTGTAATACTCACTGTATGGAAATTGTGGGGTTTTATCTGTCCCGGTGCCTTGTAGGAAGAGGAACTATATAGCTCTAATGTCCAGGATTGAAACAAAATGGATTTTCTTGCTGGACACTCTGATCCCAAAAGGGTTAAACAGCGAAATAGAACTCTTTGCCTTCCAATAGGTCATCAGATCAATTGGTACGGTCATAAAAGGACTTACATCTCAGAAGGGACCATCTCTGAAGAAGGAAACCGGGTTTTCCGAAACGCGTTAGATGTCTTTTTGGTCCTTTCTGTGACTCGTACCAGTTCAATCAGGGCTCTCTGTGCTGAGTCACGTGAGCTCCTACGTCACGGCAGGTCCTGTCCGCACTTGCACGGTTAGCGGAGGGACTACGTTTTGTTCTACTTTCTTACTGCCGTACATTGGATTTTCCTGGAGGATTCTACACTTATCGGTTCCCAGCTACCGACGTCGGGACTTCTATCAAGCCAAGGGAGGCGGAATCGGATTTTCTTTGCTCCAGGACAAGGGAGCTGAAAGAGCACTGTGTTTATTCAAGAGACCTATCGGGATTGTAAGGTAACACCTGCATTTGCAGGTTAGATTTCAACCTTATTGGATTCACCTACCACTGAACTATTGCCGGCCGGGATAGCTTTATGCAATATATCTATGCAACATTTTTGAGCTTTTTACATAGGTACCGGGACATATTTCATATTTCATATTTTAATTTTTATATTTTAGATTAATGCAATAAATCAATGTTCAATTGAAGTCATAATGGGAGTGGTGATTTCTTATACAGGCTTTTTCTTTTCACTTTCTCACTGGGCATAGTGCTATCTCACATTTGCCTATTTACCAAGTGTATTATTATATTGTTATGTTTATTATTATTTTTTAATTACACATTTTATATTGTCATTGCTTCATTTCTAGTTTTTATGTGCGCAAACTACTTGTTTTATAAACTCTTAATCCTGTTTCCTTCCGTTTGCTTCTTCCAGGGACATTTAAGATCCATAACATGTTCCACAAGTCCTTATTGAAGAGGTTTGTCGAGCCAGTGGTTCCTATGGCTGCACTTCCTGACCCTGTTTTGGTTGAGGGCAATCTGGAGTATGTGGTTGAGAAAATATTGGATTCTCGTTTTTCTAGACAGAAACTCCAGTATTTGGTTAAGTGGAGAGGTTATGGTCAGGAAGACAATTCTTGGGTGTTTGCTTCGGACATCCATGCTAGGAGACTGATCCGTGCCTATCACCGAGCTCATCCTGATCGGCCTGGTTGCACAAGTGAGGGTTCGGTGACCCCTCCTCAAGGGGGGGTACTGTTATGAATGTGCTAGAGATGGTTTCTGAGCAGAGGCTCCCTCTGGTGGTTACAGACAGTACTGAACCTTTCAGCGAGGAGTGGCAATCTGGGTTCACTGACTGGTCTGATAAAAGGGAGGTTCCCTCCCATGATGGTTACCGGTGATCAATTGTTCTTGTCTCAATTGTGGTTCCTAGTTCATTTGGAAGTTTGCTGGAGTCTTGCCTGCATCTCCTGCTTTCAGATAAGATATTTTTTTTGCTTTTCTTTTTGTGCTTGCTTTTTGCATTGTTTTCTGCACTTTTGTGGAGGTCAGCCAGGTCCCCTCCTGGGGCCTGAGCTCCTCACAGTTTATCTGCAGCCACTGTTATTTGCTCATTTGCTTTTTCCTGTTTTTTCAGCGGCTGCAGCTTGGTTTTGTTCACACTGAGATCTGATTTAGCGGGTGGCGAGATCGTGTGATCTCAGTATTTTTGTAATCAGAATTGTTGGATTTTTGTAGGGTTTTCTGGGTTGCAGAAAGTAATCTCTCCTTTCCTATCCTATTTAGTCAGCTTGTGGCCCCAGCGTTTGCTCAATCTATTTTCTGCCTATGTTTGTATTTTCATCTTGTCTAACCGCCATTATATGTTTGGGGGCTTCCTATTTTCTTTGGGGACATGCTCCGGGGCAGATAGCTTTCATCTTTCTGCCTTTAGGTGTAGTTATCTCTCAGGCTGTGACGAGGCGTCTAGGATCAACGTAGGAACGCTCCACGGCTAACTCTAGTTGTCGTTAGTTTAGGAATCTGCAACCCATCAGTTACCAACATCTCAGGTGTTCTGCTGCCCTGCTGTTGTTCCTGTCCTCCTCAGCTACCGAAACACAACAATCCCCCACTTTACAAATGTTAGAGTACTTTGATGCTGGTAGTAAAAATTTAGTTTTTGTCAACACCAATTTAGACAGGATCTGCCCAATTTCTATGAAGGCTCCCAAAAAGTGAAAACAAGGATTTTTAACTCGTCTAATTCTTTGCAGGTCTAATTTGTCCTAATTTAGGTGATCAATAGGTTGGGTGAAGTAGAGGGTTATTGTTTTGCTGATTTTTTTTTTTTTTTTAAGTTTTTTTTACTACTTCACTACATGCATAAATACGTAATGTGGCATTCATTTGAATGTTCTTCCAAAGAAAACAACTTACAGATTAAAGGAGTTGTCCGTTGGATAGGTGATCATTATAAGATTGGTGATGACACCCAGCTCCCCACAGATCAACTGTTATCACCTCTGGTGGTGGCCGGATGTAAATAGTATATGGAGCCATTGTCATGACAAGTTTGTCACATCATCCTGCGTGGTCTGGGGTTAGGCAATCTTTATATACTGTAAATTGTAGGTCTTCCATTTAGCCTGTGTGTTTTGTTCCTCATATTAAATGGACTTTGTTTTCCGTTGGCACTAAAGAGGTTAATGACTCTTTGTATGCTGGTTGGAGACATGCAGCTCCATTTCACAGCTGCTCCTGACCTGCTGGTTTTCTCTCTCTATAAAACCTGACCAGACCTTCTCATCCCTGCCTGTGAAAGTTTACTTCCTGGCTTGCTGGAGGTGGTGTGCTGAAGCTGGCATTCCTAGTTGCTGCTGGAGATCATTGTTTGCTGTTTTTTTTGTGTATGCTCGCGCCACTATCCTAATCCCATTTGGTTTGTACCTTCCTATCATTCCCTTTATTCCTCTCTACCCTTGGTGAATGTTTTTTCATGTAAGTTGCTTTTTGTTTTTCCTGTTGGTCTTACGTGTATATACACTAACATATCTGTCCCAGGTCTCCTGGGACAGGGAAAAGCTTAGGACATTAACAGGAACATAGGTTACCTTTAAGAGTACCTGTGGGGCAGGTATAGTCAGGGTCCCAGTAAGAGGGACACTTTGAGGCCCCCCTTCCTTACCGAAGATCGGCACAGTGTGATAGCCGTTTACCGCTGATCAGCTCCTATCCTACACATTGTATGGAGCTGTGCTGTTTCAGTCTGTTCCCCTTTCTGACATCGGATATACTATCCCGTCCATGGTACCTGGGCCTGTATGACCGTGGACGGGATAGTACGCCATCGCGATCAGCTGCGCTCACGGGGTGAGTGCAGCTGATCGCGGCCGGGTGTCAGCTGTTTATCACAGCTGACACCCGGCACTATGTGCCAGGAGCGGTCACGGACCGCTCCCGGCACATTAACCCCTGGCACACTGCAATCAAACATGATCGCAGTGTACCGGGGCATAGGGAAGCATCGCGCAGGGAGGGGGCTCCCTGCGTGCTTCCCTGAGACCCTCAGAGCAGCGCGATGTGATCGCGCTGTTCCGAGGGCCTCCTCCCTGCAGGACCCCGGATCCAAGATGGCCGCGGGGTCCTTCTGGGTCCTACAGGGAGGCGGCTTCCTCAGTGCCTGCTGAGAGCAGGAGCTGAGAAGCCTCCTACACAGCCTGTCAGATCGCTGGTCTGACAGAGTGCTGTGCAAACTGTCAGACCAGTGATCTGACATTACACAGTGATGTCCCACCCTGGGACAAAGTAAATAAAAAAATTAACATGTGTAAAAATAATTTTAAAAAAATTCCTAAATAAAAAAAAATATATATATTCCCCAATAAATTCATTTCTTTATGTAAATAATAAAAACAAACAAAATAAGTACACATATTTAGTATCGCCGCGTCCGTAATGACCCGCCCTATAAAACTGTCCCACTAGTTAACCCCTTTGGTGAACCCCTAAAAAAAAAGAAAAAAACAAGGCAAAAAAACTGCTTTATCATCATTCCGCCGAACAAAAAGTGGAATAACACGCGATCAAAAAGACGGATATAAATAAACATGGTACCGCTGAAAGCGACATCTTGTCCCGCAAAAAACGAGCCACCATACAGCATCATAAGCGAAAAAATAAAAAAGTTATAGCTCGCAGAATAAAGCGATGCAAAAATAATTATTTTTTATATAAAATTGTTTTTATTGTATAAAAGCGCCAAAACATAAAAAATGATATAAATGAAGTATCGCTGTAATCGTACTAACCCGAAGAATAAATCTGCTTTATCAATTTTACCACATGCGGAACCGTATAAACGCCCCCCACAAGAAATTCCTGAATTGCTGTTTTTTGTTCATTCTGCCTCCCAAAAATCGTATTTAAAAGCGATCAAAAAATGTCATGTGCCCGAAAATGGTACCAATAAAAACGTCAACTCGTCCAGCAAAAAACAAGACCTCACATGACTGTGTGGGCCAAAATATGCAAAAATTATAGCTCTCAAAATGTGGTGATGCAAAACCTATTTTTTGCAATAAAAAGCGTCTTAGCGTGTGACAGCTGCCAAACATGAAAACCCGCTATAAATAGTAAATCAAACCCCCCTTTATCACCCCCTTAGTTAGGGAAAAATAATAATTAATTTTTTTTTAATTTATTTCCATTTTCCCATTAGGGTTAGGGTTCGGATTAGGGTTAGGATTAGGGTTAGGGTTGGGATTAGGGCTTGAGGTGTGTTGGGGTTAGGGTTGGAGTTAGAATGGGGGGGTTTCCACTGTTTAGGCACATCAGGGACTCTCCAAACGCGACATAGCGTCCGATCTCAATTCCAGCCAATTTTGCGTTGAAAAAGTCAAACTGCGCTCCTTCCCTTTCTAGCTCTGCCGTGCGCCGAAACAGTGGTTTCCCCCCCACATATGGGGTATCAGCGTACTCAGGACAAATTGCACAATAACTTTTGAGGTCCAATTTCTCCTGTTACCCTTGGGAAAATAAAAAAAATTGGACCTGAAATAATTTTTTTTGTGAAAAAAAGTTATATGTTCATTTTTTTTAAACATTCAAAAAATTCCTGTGAAGCACCTGAAGGGTTAATAAACTTATTGAATGTGGTTTTGAGCACCTTGAGGGTGCAGTTTTTAGAATGGTATCACTTTTGGGTATTTTCTATCATATAGACCCCTCAAAGTGACTTCAAATGTGATGTGGTCCCCCCCAAAAAATGGTGTTGTAAAAATGAGAAATCGCTGGTTACTTTTTAACCCTTATAACTTCGTAACAAAAAAAAATTTTGGTTCCAAAATTGTGCTGATGTAAAGTAGACATGTGGGAAATGTTACTTACTAAGTATATTGTGTGCCATATCTTTGTGATTTATGGGCATGAAAATTCAAAGTTGAAAAATTGCGAAATTTTCAAAAATTTCGCCAAATTTTAATTTTTTTTTCACAAATAAATGCAAGTTATATCAAAGAAATTTTACCACTAACATGAATTATAATATGTCACGAGAAAACAATGTCAGAATCACTGGGATTCATGGAAGTGTTCCAGAGTTATAACCTCATAAAGGGCCAGTAGTCAGAATTGTAAAAATTGGCCTGGTCATTAACATGCAAACCACCCTTGTGGGTAAAGGGGATAATGACTTATCCAACAGGTGGCATTATAGAGTTCAAGTCCTCTTCCTCGCTGAAGAGGCAATTTGCATATTAAATTTCCCAGAGGAGCATTGCCTGTTGAATAAGCCTCTTTACCTTGGCATGCCATAGCCGGTATGTCACTCTCCACAAGGAGAAACGTTACCTTTTAGACATTATTCTAAGTATACATAATCAATATAGAAGTATCAAACAAATGTCTCTGAAATAAAATCTGTTACAGCATGGTTGCACAGAGCATCAAGACCACTGCACACATTTTCCCAGCACCACCAGGATCTTCTTAGGTCAACTCCATTTTCAATACCTCATCCTCTAGCTGACAGCTAAGTAGATCATCGTTTACCTGCCACAGCCGCCTGGTATGGTAGTGCCACAGGGTATCATCCACAACGATCTGTAAAGCCTCCAAAGCAAAGATAAAATATGTACAGTATAAAGAGTCACATATATACACACAATGTGGCCACAATGTAACTATAGAGCAGTCAGTAAGAAACAATCAATAATAAAGGTTACACCTTCAGTCCTTGTGCTGTGACTGGAGAATATAAAGTTCATTCATCTTACAAATAAAAACATTGTAACCTGATTTGCCATAGAAATAAAGGTTATATTACAAATGTGCCTTTATGATATCATAGAATAGCAATGCATGTTATCTAATCTACTTCCTCTAAGCCCTGAATTATGGGGTTTGTACTGTATGTCAGACACCTAGGACTGCTGCTCCAGAGCTGGACACCCCTTACTGAGAATATCCCCTTACACTTTTTACCAAAGAGTAGGACTTTCTCTCCCTTGGCCACTTGGCAGCCCCAGTTTCTGTAAAGGGTATTATGTCAGAGGCAAGTTGTTTCCTCAGGAGAATAGGGCTCCACAGGAGAACTGCTTTGCTTCTTTCCCCTGTATACAATAGAGCTGCTGGCAGTTGCTTTTCAAGTGTTTGTTGTGAGGTTAAAACGTGCATCCATTTAAAAGTCTATCAAAGTCTATCATCCACTAGAGTTCCCCTAAAGGTCCCCATACACAGACTAACAAATCGGTGGTCTCAGCCAACATGGGGAGGCCACCTGACTCACCCTACCCTGAAAAATGATGTCAGGAATGATTATGGGGCCACCTGACTCTCCCCTGACAGGTGATATCAGGGAGATAAAGACACAATTTTGGACTGTATGCTTTTGTTCTGTGAGATAAGCCTCTGTCGGAGGAGCAGGTTTCTCATAGAGAACACAGGAGCACTTGGCATTTACATGTTTTACAGGTGAATCTTGTTGCAGTTTTCACACTGCATTGTACTGGGTCAAAGATGCTGTGAAAATTGCCAATAAATTGACACTGATTTTGTAGCCAAACTTTACCTTATTTGTATAAAATGTTTTTAATCTTTCATGAATTTTCTGCAAGTTTCAGAATTAAAGGGGGTTATCCAAGAATTTGCTTATTTTTTGCTATGGGGCTAAGAACCTACAGGCAGGTAGTTGTTAACTACCTGCCTGTTCTTCCCCACACCAATCTCTGTCGACACAGGGCGGTTACGGACATCTTCTGGTGATTTCTCTGCTTCATTTATCCTCACATAAACAGAGCAGCATTTTCCCAAAGGTTCCAATCAGATACCTGAAATGGGTATTAGTTTTGTTGCTGTGGGTCACTACTCCACTTTTTGCAGTAATAATAAGGTCCTCTATGACTCTTTCTGTTGTCGCCAGCAATCCTATTTTTTTCTGTTTTTGCCAGCGCAATCCTGCCTTGGCCAGTTTTGTTAACTTTTTGAAAAGTGGGCAGAGCTCAGGCTTGAATGAGAGCAGCCAAGCTCACCCCAACAAATTCATCATAATTTACTTAACAAAAGTGCCATAAAGTAAGACAGAAATGTACTCCAGTCCTCATCAGGCGTACATTTTTGGCGGTGGCGCACATTACTTGCAAGATGTGCCTCTTAACGAATTTGGCGCATCTTACTACAGATGACACTTCATTAAGACTAACATATAAATAAAATTTCTTAATGATCAGAGTCTAAATACTTGAAAGTGGACATTTAAAGGACATTTCCTGGGTGGTGGGGCTTAAAAGTCTTTATTTTATTACTATCATGTTAGTATGTGCTGTTCTTGCACACCTACAGTGGGTACAGAAAGTATTCAGACCCCTTTAAATTTTTCACTCTTTGTTTCATTGTAGACATTTGGTAAATTCAAAAAAGTTCATATTTTTTTCTCATTAATGTACACTCTGCACACCATCTTTACTGAAAAAAAACATGTAGAAATTTTTTGCAAATTTATTAAAGAAGAAAAACTGAAATATCACATAGTCATACAGTGGGGGAAAAAAGTATTTAGTCAGCCACCAATTGTGCAAGTTCTCACACTTAAAAGATGAGAGAGGCCTGTAATTGACATCATAGGTAGACCACAACTATGAGAGTCAAAATGAGAAAACATCCAGAAAATCACCTGATTTGTCAAGATTTATTTTGCAAATTATGGTGGAAAATAAGTATTTGATCATTAACAAAAGTTCATCTCAGCATTTTGTTACATATCCTTTGTTGGCAATGACAGAGGTCAAACATTTTCTGTAAGTCTTCACAAGTTTGGCACACACTGTTGGTGGTATGTTGGCCCATTCCTCCATGCAGATCTGCTCTAGAGCAGTGATGTTTTGGGCCTGTCGCTGGGCGACACGGACTTTCAAATCCCTCCAAAGGTTTTCTATGGGGTTGAGATCTGGAGACTGGCTAGGCCACTCCAGGACTTTCATATGCTTCTTACGAAGCCACTCCTTTGTTTCCCGGGTGGTGTGCTTGGGATCATTATCATGCTTAAAGACCCATCCACGTTTCATCTTCAATGCCTTTGCTGATGGAAGGAGGTTTACACTCAAAATCTCACGATACATGGCCAAATTCATTCTTTCATGTACACGGATCAGTTGTCCTGGTCCCTTTGCATAGAAACAGCCCCAAAGCATGATGTTGCCACCCCCATGCTTCACAGTAGGTACGGTGTTCTTTGGATGCAACTCAGCATTTTGTCTCCTCCAAACACGAGTTTTGTTTTTACCATGCAGTTCTACTTTGGTTTCATCAGACATATGACATTCTCCCAATACTCTTCTGGATAATCCAAATGCTCTCTAGCAAACTTCAGACGGGCCCGGACATGTACTGGCTTAAGCAGGGCGACACATCTGGCATTGTAGGATCTGAGTCCCTGACAGCATAGTGTGTTACTGATGGTAGCCTTTGTTACAGTAGTCCCAGCTCTATGCAGGTCATTCACTAGGTTCACCCCGTGTGGTTCTGGGATTTTTGCTCACCGTTCTTGTGATTATTTTGACTCCATGGGGTGAGCTCTTGCGTGGAGCCCCACATCAAGGGAGATTATCAGTGGTCTTGTATGACTTTCATTTTCTTATTATTGCTCCCACAGTTGATTTCATCACACCAAGCTGCTTGCCTATTGCAGATTCAGTCTTCCCAGCCTGGTTCAGGGCTACAATTTTGTTTCTGGTGTCCTTCCACAGCTCTTTGGTCTTCACCATAGTGGAGTTTGGAGTGTGACTGAGGCTGTGGACAGGTGTCTTTTATACTGATATCAAGTTCAAACAGAAGCCATTACTACAGGTAATGAGTGGAGGACAGATTTGCCTCTTAAAGAAGAAGTTACAGGTCTGTGAGAGCCAGAAATCTTGTGTTTTTAGGTGGCCAAATACTTATTTTCCACCATAATTTGCTAAATAAATCTTGCCAAATCAGATAAGGTGATTTTCTGGATTTGTTTTCTCATTTTGACTCTCATAGTTGTGTTCTACATATGATGTCAATTACAGGCCTCTCTCATCTTTTTAAGTGTGAGAACTTGCACAATTGTTGGCTGACTAAATACTTTTTTTCCCCACTATAAGCATTCAGACCCTTTGCTCAGTATTGAGTAGAAGCACCCTTTTGAGCTAGTACAACCATGAGTCTTCTTGGGAATGATGCAACAAGTTTTTCACACCTGGATTTGGGGATCCTCTGCCATTAATAGTTTTCACCTCATGTGTCTCAATGCAAAGACTTCAACAGGGCCCCTGTTGTGAATGGGTTTGAGATGAGTTCTGAGCAGAGGCTCCCTCTGGTGGTTACAAGCGGTGCTAGTGAGGATTGTGAGGACTGGGAATCAGGTGTTACTGACTGGTCTTATATAGGGGAGTCATTTTCCCATCAGGGTTGCCGGTGATCAATTGTTCTGGTCTGAATCCTTCATTCCAGTTTCCCTTGTAGCCTGCTGTGTCGTGTCTGCATCTCCTGCTTACAGATAAGACTTTTGCTTCTTTTGTGTTTTTGCTGTATTTTTGCATTTTGTCCTGCACTTCTTTGGGGGCCTTCAGGGTCCCCTCCGGGGGCTTCTGCCCTCTCAGTTTAGTTCAGCCACTGAATTTTGTTCTTTTGCTTTTTCCGGTTTTTTCAGTGGCTGCTGTTTTGATTTTGTTACACCAGAGAGCTAATTTAGGTGGAAGAGGTCGTGTGGTCTCAGGTGATTTTGAAATTAGTAGAGTTGGTTCTTTTCAGGGTTTTCTGGGATTGCAGTAAGTACCCTTCCTATCCTTTTCTATTTAGATAGTTTGGGCCCCAGCGTTTGCTCATACTATTTTCTTTCTGTGTCAGTATTTCCTCTTGTCTAACCGCCATTACATGTTTGGGGGCTTTCTGTTATCTTTGGGGTTCTGCTCCGGGGCAGATAGCTTTCCTATTTCTATCTTTAGGTATAGTTAGTTTCTCAGGCTGTGACGAGGCGTCTAGGACCAACGTAGGAACGCTCCACGGCTGCCTCTAGTTGTGGTGGTTAGTCAGGGTACTGCAATCTCATAGATTCCAACTGCTCTGGTGTATTGCCTTTTTTACCTGCACTCCTCAGCTACCGAAACATAACAGTATCACCGGCCCAAAAAATTGAAAATTGTATGGTTCTCACAGAAGGGAAAAAAAATATTGTGAAAGAAAAAAGGTTGTCAGAGTTGTCAGAGATATTTTTCTGTTTGTTGCATTTTTTTTTTTTTTTTCCCTCTGTATCTCTGGGTGCTGGGGAGGATCTTTTCTCCCAATGGAGTTTGCACAGTTGTCTGGCCGTGTGGATCAGCTTGCCACTGAGGTTTGGAGTATTGCTATCTATCTTGCTGGGTTGCCTGTTGTGGAACCTAGGATCCCATGCCAGATTTGTTTTTAGGGGATCGAGCTAAGTTTCAGAATTTCAAAAATAATTGTAAATTGTTTTTTGCCTTAAAATCTAAGTCCTCAGGAAACGCAGCGCAGCAGGTTCAAATTATCATCTCTCTCCTGCGCGGCGATCCTCAGGATTGGGCTTTTTCCCTGATACCTGGGGATCCTGTTTTGAGTGATGTTGATGCGTTTTTTTCAGGCTTTGGGGTTATTGTACGATGAGCCTAATGTCACTGATCAAGCTGAAAAAACCTTGTTGGCATTAAATCAGGGGCTTGATGACGCTGAGTTATACTGTCAGAGATTCCGTAGGTGGGCAGTCCTGACCAAATGGAATGACGACGCTTTGGCGGCCCTTTTCCGGAAGGGTCTGTCAGATAATGTAAAGGATGTTATGGTGGGATTCCCTGTCCCCTCTGGTCTCAATGATTCTATGTCATTAGCGATTCAAATTGACAGACGTTTGCGTGAGCGGAGAAGTATGCGTGGAATGGTGTTGCCTTGTGAACCAGCTTCTGAACCCATGCAGTGTGATAGAGTGGTGTCTGGGGCACAGCGTCATGAGTTTCAAATGCGCAATGGGTTATGTTTCTACTGTGGTGATGCCTCTCATGCTATTTCAGTCTGCCCTAAGCGGGGAAGACGTTTTGCACGCTCAGTTGTCTTGGGTAGTGTTCAGACTAAGTTTTTATTAACTGTCACTCTGATATGCTCTCTGTCCTCATTTTCTGCTCAGGCTTTCGTTGATTCTGGAGCAGCTATTAACCTGATGGATTATGATTTTGCTAAACGTTGTGGGTTTCCCTTGATACCCCTACAGAAGTCTATTCCCCTACTGGGGATCGATTCTACCCCTTTGGCTGAGAATAAACCCCAGTTTTCTACTCAGGTGATAATGAGGGTTGAACCTGATCACCAGGAGTGCTGCAAATTTTTGGTTCTGTATAATCTGCATGACATTATCGTGCTGGGTTTCCCTTGGTTACAGTCTCATAATCCTGTTTTGGATTGGAAATCTGTGTCTGTAACCAGTTGGGGCTGCCAATGTGTTAATACCAACACTCCTGTTTTTTCTGCCTCTCCCAGGCTCAGGATGTTCCTGACTTTTTGTTTGATTTTTCTGATGTGTTTAGCGAAAGTAAATCTGCATCCTTGCCTCCCCATAGGAGCTATGACTGCGCTATTGAATTAGTGCCGGGTAGTAAATTCCCTAAAGGTCGCCTTTTTAACTTGTCTGTACCTGAACATGACGCTATGCGGTCTTATATCAAGGAATCATTGGAGAAGGGTCATATCAGACCATCCTCTTCACCCTTAGGTGCCGTTTTTTTCTTTGTGGCCAAAAAAGATGGTTCATTAAGGCCGTGTATTGATTATCGTCTCTTGAACAATATTACTGTGAAATATCAATACCCGTTACCCTTGATTTCTGACCTGTTTTCCAGGGTGAAAAACGCTACTTGGTTTACCAAGCTTGACCTCAGGGGGGCGTATAACCTTATTCGCATTAAGCACGGGGATGAATGGAAGACGGCATTCAATACCCCTGAAGGGCATTTTGAGTACCTAGTGATGCCCTTTGGGCTCACTAATGCTCCTTCCGTCTTCCAGTCCTTCATGAATGACATTTTCAGGGATTTTGTGGACAAATTTCTGATTGTTTATTTGGATGATATCTTGATTTTTTCTAATGACTGGGACTCTCATGTGAAACATGTTCGAACTGTATTCCAGATTTTGAGAGAGAATGCTCTGTATGTGAAGGGATCAAAGTGTCTTTTTGGCGTACAGAGGATCTCATTTCTGGGATTCATTTTGTCCCCATCTGTTATTGAAATGGACCCGGTCAAGGTTCAGGCCATCTGTGATTGGGTCCAACCTACTTCATTAAAGGCTCTTCAGAGATTTTTGGGTTTTGCCAATTTTTATCGTAAATTTATTGGTAATTTCTCGGTTATTGTTAAACCATTAACTGATTTGACCAGAAAGGGTTCTGATGTGGTGAATTGGCCTCCTGAGGCAGTCTCTGCATTTCAGGAACTTAAGCAGAGATTCACTTCTGCTCCTGTTCTACGGCAGCCTGATGTTTCTCTGCCATTTCAGGTGGAGGTTGATGCCTCTGAAATTGGGGCAGGTGCCGTTTTGTCCCAAAAAGATCCAGAGACCTCTAAAAGTAACCCTTGTGCCTTTTTCTCTCGAAAATTTTCTCCTACTGAACGTAATTATGACGTAGGTAATCGGGAGTTATTGGCCATGAAGTGGGCTTTTGAAGAGTGGAGACATTGGCTGGAGGGAGCCAAACATCAGGTGGTGGTCCTTACGGACCATAAGAATCTGATCTATCTGGAATCTGCCAAGCGACTCAATCCTAGACAGGCCAGGTGGGCCTTGTTTTTCACACGTTTTAATTTTGTGGTTTCCTTTCTTCCTGGCACTAAGAATGTTAAGGCGGATGCCCTCTCGAGGAGTTTCCTTGCGGACTCTCCTGAGTTATCTGATCCTTCTGTTATTTTGAAAGAGGGTGTAGTTCTTTCCGCCATCTCGCCCAATTTGAGACTTGCTCTGGAGGGGTGTCAGGAGGATAGGCCCGAGCGCTGCCCTGTTGGAAAATTGTTTGTCCCGGACCAATGGAAAAAGAGTGTGATGTCTGAGATTCATTGTTCCGCATTGGCTGGGCATCCCGGAATTTTTGGTACCAGAGACTTGGTTAGCCAGTCCTTTTGGTGGCCTACCTTGTCTCGTGATGTCAGGGAATTTGTGCAGTCCTGCGGGACTTGCTCTCGCTCCAAGCCTTGCTCTCGCTCTAGTGGTTTGTTGATGCCATTGCCTGTGCCCAAGAGACCATGGACCCATATCTCTATGGATTTCATTTCCGATCTTCCTGTTTCTCAGAGAATGACCACCATCTGGGTAATTTGTGATAGGTTTTCCAAAATGATACATCTTGTGCCATTACCTAAGTTGCCTTCCTCCTCTGAATTGGTGCCGTTGTTCCTTCAGCACGTGGTTCGTTTACACGGCATTCCTGAGAACATTGTGTCTGACAGAGGAGTCCAGTTTGTTTCCAGATTTTGGAGGACTTTTTGTTCTAAACTGGGTGTTCAATTGTCTTTCTCCTCGGCATTTCATCCTCAGACCAATGGTCAAACTGAGAGAACAAACCAGACATTGGAGACTTATCTAAGATGCTTTGTGTCTGCTGATCAGGATGACTGGGTCTCTTTTTTGCCTTTGGCTGAGTTTGCTCTTAATAATAGGGCTAGCTCTGCCACTTTGATGTCTCCGTTTTTCTGTAATTCTGGGTTTCACCCTCGATTTTCTTCAGGACAGACGGAGGCTTCTGTCTGTCCAGGTGTTGACTCTGTTGTGGAGCGTATGCAACAGATTTGGGACCAGGTAGTGGAGAGGTTGTCCCTCTCTCAGGAGAGGGCCCAGCGGTTTGCTAACCGGCATAGGACTGATGGTCCTCGGTTTAAAGTGGGGGACTTGGTCTGGTTGTCCTCAAAGAATATTCCTATGAGAGTAGCATCTCCTAAATTTAAGCCTAGGTTCATTGGTCCTTATAAGATCATGGAGATTATTAATCCTGTTTCTTTTCGTTTGCTTCTTCCAGGGACATTTAAGATCCATAACGTGTTCCACAAGTCCTTGTTGAAGAGGTTTGTTGAGCCAGTGGTTCCTGCTGCTGTGCCTCCTGACCCTGTTTTGGTTGAGGGCAATCTGGAGTATGTGGTTGAGAAAATATTGGATTCTCGTTTTTCTAGACGGAAACTCCAGTATTTGGTTAAATGGAGAGGTTATGGTCAGGAAGACAATTCTTGGGTGTTTGCTTCGGACATCCATGCTAGGAGACTTATCCGTTCGTATCATAGAACTCATCCTGACCGACCTGGTTGCTCAAATGAGGGTTCGGTGACCCCTCCTCAAGGGGGGTACTGTTGTGAATGGGTTTGAGATGAGTTCTGAGCAGAGGCTCCCTCTGGTGGTTACAAGCGGTGCTAGTGAGGATTGTGAGGACTGGGAATCAGGTGTTACTGACTGGTCTTATATAGGGGAGTCATTTTCCCATCAGGGTTGCCGGTGATCAATTGTTCTGGTCTGAATCCTTCATTCCAGTTTCCCTTGTAGCTTGCTGTGTCGTGTCTGCATCTCCTGCTTACAGATAAGACTTTTGCTTCTTTTGTGTTTTTGCTGTATTTTTGCATTTTGTCCTGCACTTCTTTGGGGGCCTTCAGGGTCCCCTCCGGGGGCTTCTGCCCTCTCAGTTTAGTTCAGCCACTGAATTTTGTTCTTTTGCTTTTTCCGGTTTTTTCAGTGGCTGCTGTTTTGATTTTGTTACACCAGAGAGCTAATTTAGGTGGTAGAGGTCGTGTGGTCTCAGGTGATTTTGAAATTAGTAGAGTTGGTTCTTTTCAGGGTTTTCTGGGATTGCAGTAAGTACCCTTCCTATCCTTTTCTATTTAGATAGTTTGGGCCCCAGCGTTTGCTCATACTATTTTCTTTCTGTGTCAGTATTTCCTCTTGTCTAACCGCCATTACATGTTTGGGGGCTTTCTGTTATCTTTGGGGTTCTGCTCCGGGGCAGATAGCTTTCCTATTTCTATCTTTAGGTGTAGTTAGTTTCTCAGGCTGTGACGAGGCGTCTAGGACCAACGTAGGAACGCTCCACGGCTGCCTCTAGTTGTGGTGGTTAGTCAGGGTACTGCAATCTCATAGATTCCAACTGCTCTGGTGTATTGCCTTTTTTACCTGCACTCCTCAGCTACCGAAACATAACAGGCCCCCAACTATCAGAGGTCTTTAAAAAGGTTCCCCAAGAACAAGATAAAATGGCATCCCTGATATAATCCAAACTGCAGCACATCCTAGTCATGTCTCAGGATAGCGTGCAGGCGGAAGATATATTGCTCCGAGACTTGTGTCTCAATTGACAAGAGCTGTATCACACACACTCATTGTGAGCACAGCTGCGATATGTGAAGAAATATGTTTTAACCCATGTTGTGCTCGGCAAGGAGATCTCCAGGTTTATAACAGTGCACGGAGACTGACTACGCCCACCTGGAAAATAAAAAAACATTGGGAATAGATATGACGAGCCGCGCACGTACCAGGGCTTTGGGATACTCGGCACCGAGCCCGTTGATGTCTATGGGGGATGTCACGGGTAGCACAGCTCGGTCCGTGCCCTGGGCGCTCGCCGTAATGTGGGATATTTACAGGGGATGATGGAGTGTTCGTATAGTTTGTCGTGACGCCACCTGTAGTATCTGGTCAGGGTGACCAGCGCTGCTATACAAATACTCTGGAAGGGATGGTGTTGGGCAGCTAGATGGTAGGTCTTCTACAGGCAAGACGGTGTCCTTCCAGGGCAGATAGAAATAGGAGGATGCAGGACAGGTGGGGATCCCACCGTCAGAGACAATAAGGGGAACACACACAAAAGTCAGTTTGGTACCTTTACTGTAGAAATGGCAGGTACTCCCCGGAGCACGATAGGGCGAAGGATGCACATCCAGATTCCTCCACTGGTAGGTGTATGGCCTCCTATCCTCTGTCGTTACACAATAAAGTCCTGACCTGCTTATAGCTAGGTCTAACTTGATCTCTGTCCTATACCTGGCTGATTTTGTGGTCGGACCTTCTCTCTGGCAGGACAGGGTCCTTGATGGCTGGCCGAGCCGGACTCCGTCCTCCTGATCCTGTTACGTATCAACTCTGTGGTACTCCTGGGACTTGTAGTCCTCCAGGAACTCCGGTGTTCTCCTAATAGGTCGTGGAGATCCTTATAGGCTCGGGCCCCGGTGTCCGGTATTTCTTGCTGAGGGGAGCTATTAATGCTCACTGACCCCTCCAATTCCACTTGCCTTCGGCCTACCTGGGTCCTACTAAGATCACACACGCCGGCAGTTGGTAATCGGCCTCTTCGCCGCTCTTTAAGCGTCGGCACGCTTCCTTGTGAGTTACGCTTCAGAATCTGCTCTGACTAGGCTAGAGTGATTTCCCTTTCACTCGTACTAGCCTCCACTTAAGCTCAACTTGAACTGATTGAACAGCTGTGCACAGAGTGGAGCTCTGCACTTCACTAATCACTCTTCTCCTTCCTTTCTCTTCTGAGGCAAACTGAAACTAAACTTGTTTTTATATGCCTATCACAGCTCCCTCTAATGGTCTTCTAGGTAAACTGAAATGTGTGTGTGTGTGTCATGACCTCTAGTGGGATCTTCCTTTAGTGCATCCTTCTGGAAGATATGGATCCAGTCACAGCTGGGCTCCACATTCCCCCCTAGTAGAACTCAGCACTCCGGGGCTGAAATAAAAAAACAGGTAACAGAACAATAACATATCAGAAAACAATTCTTCCTTTACAGGAGGTAAGGCACTCTTGAACTGTTGCATAAACGGAACTGATCAATTATGTACAATGAGGGATTGAGGAATTGAGCAACCATAAAAGTCCCAGTCTCTTTTGGAAAGGATGCTCAAAATAGGGGTGGAGAAAACAAGTAGAAATAATGTCCATTTCTCTTGTCCCAAGATGATAAGGGAAATAAATAATGGTATATACAGCATATTATAAGCAAACATATATACATTTATATATAATGACTTTAAACAATTATTTACATTTGCCAAAGGTTAGACTAATCTCTGAACCTAGCAGGGATGTGTCCTTTTGTGCTACGTTCTGATCTGCGTGGTGCAATGACCTGTGAGGTAGCAGTTTCCTTGTTTGTTCTATGTGAGAGTGAATTATAGAATTGTCTCAACCTCCCTACTGGACTGGCAAGCACACTGTGAGCTGAGTGAACTGGTGCAACTTCTGCAGGGGATCCTTCTTCCTGAGGTTCAATTTCTTGGGATTCTGCTTCTTGTGGTGCTGCTTCTTGTGGTTCCACTGGTTGAGGTTCCGCCGGAACAGGTCCTTCTGGAACTGACTCTACTGGCACAATTAGTGCAGCTGGATGTAGAGGTTCTTCTTGTGGTTGATAGAATTGCAGCACGGGGATGATTACAGCTTCTCCAATTCTGGGCCAATCTGCGGGGAAATCTCCCAAATCTGTATGTATAACTGCTTCATCACTCTCTTTCTGATTGACAACAGGTTCTTCCTCACGAAGCTTTAATGGGTCCGGACACAACTTTAGATGGTCTCTAGACACAGTTGCAGTCGTTTTTCCTCCATCCTTGCTTATTATGCACGTTTTCTTGTTATTAAACCTTGAACTCTGTATGATGTAGGGCTCTCTTTCCCACTGATCGTCGAGTTTGTGTAACCTCCTTTTTCTTTTCAGTACGATTTCACCAGGTGCGAAAGGTTCAGCTGGCGCACTTTTATTGTAGCGATCTGCTTGTTTATCCCTTCCTCGATTGAGACTTTCCTCCACACAAGTCTGTACTTTTCTGTACTGTTCCTGTCTGTTTGTGTCCCAGTCTCCAGTAGTTACATCCGCCTCGGGTTCTACAACACCAAGCTCTAGATCCATGGGCAGCTTTCCTGGTCTTGCCCGCATGAGATAGGCTGGGGTGCAGTTGGTGGAACTCACCGGTATATGGTTGTACAGGTCTACCAGGTCAGGTAGCAAGTCTGGCCACCGATTTCTTTCCTCCAGTGGTACAGTTTTCAGTAAGTCAATGACGATGTGATTCATCTTTTCACAAAGTCCATTGGTTTGGGGGTGGTATGGTGTAGTTCTTATCTTCTTACACCCGTACAAGTGACAGAACTCTTTGAATAATTCGGCCTCAAAGGCTGGGCCTTGATCAGTTAGCACCTGCTCCGGATATCCGTGTGGTCTACAGAAATGAGTCTGAAACGTCTTTGCTGCTGTCTATGCCGTCAGATCTTTGACAGGGGCGACCACCAGAAATCTGGAGTAGTGATCCACCATAGTCAGGGCATAGGAATATCCTGACCGGCTGGGTGACAACTTCACATGGTCCAGGGCCACGATTTCCAAAGGGCGAGTCGTCTAGATGGGCTGCAGGGGTGCCTTCTGACTGCTGTAGTCTTTTCGTCTGAGGCCACAGGGTCCACAGTTCCGGCACCACTTCTCGATTGAGCTGCGCATCCCTACCCAGTAGAACCGACCCAGTCTGATTGCCGTATGTGGAGTCGGGAAGGAATTTTTTTCCCCAATGTGAAGCTTACTGTTTGCCACTTGGGTTTTTTTTGCCTTCCTCTGGATCAACATGTTAGGGCAGGTTAGGATAGGATATGGGTTGAACTAGATGGACTTAAAGTCTTCCTTCAACCTTAATAACTATGTTACTATGTTACTTCAACAGGGTCTCCAGCTTTTTCCAGCCAAAGTGTCCCGCTTGATCGTGGAAGGCTTTTAACACCATCTGGATGTCTGCTCTGGGAACTACTATCTGCCAGACCATTTCATGGGTCCTCGGGTTGACGTATCTCCTGCACAGCTTCTCACGGTAGATGAACAACCGGCTTCTTTCATTCCACAGCTGCCTTGCTGGTAGGGGCGCGTCCTTCTCCAAGGATGAACCTTCCTGTGTTATCAGCTCCTTGATACGGCTGACCACTGGATCGCTGTCCTGAGTCTCTTTCCAGCTGTGGTGAGGTAAAGGATTTAACGTCTTACCACGCTGTCTCCTGCTGGCTTGTTGCTCGTAGATCACCCCATTCCGGTGGAAGGCAGGTAGTTCAATCTCTTCCAGATCATCCACTTCCTCTTCGGTGTCTGATTCATGAGGCATCCTGGACAGGGCATCAGCATTGGCATTCTTGCGGCCCGCCCGGTACTTAATTGTGAATTGATTTGACAGTCGAGCCATCCATCGTTGTTCCATGGCTCCCAACTTAGCTGTTTCAAGATGCATCAAGGGGTTGTTGTCAGTGTAGGCAGTGAACTTGCTGGAGGCCAAATAGTGTTTAAACCTCTCCGTGATGGCCCAGACCAGTGCCAGGAACTCCAACTTGAAGCTACTATAGTTCTCTGGGTTTCTTTCGGTCGGGCGGATCTTCCTGCTAGCATAGGCGATGACTTTCTCCAGGCCATTTTGCTTCTGACTGAGGACTGCTCCCAATCCTTCGTTGCTGGCATCAGTATACAGCAGGAACGGCTGGCTGTAGTCAGGGTAAGCTAGGATCTCATCACCTGTCAGGATCTCCTTCATTTCCTTGAATGCTTCTGCCTGTTCTTTACCCCAGTGGAAGGGAGAATTTCTGCTCTTGAGGGACTGTCCCACCAGGAGGTCTTGCAGAGGCGCTGCTTTCTTGGTGTAGTCCTTCACAAACCTCCGGTAGTACCCTGTCAGTCCCAGGAACTGTCGCACCTCCTTAAGATTTTTCGGCTCCGGCCATTTCTGGATGGTGGTGATCTTTTCAGGGTCTGGCGCTACCCTTCTGAACTGACAATATGTCCCAGATACTGTACTTTTTGTTTGAGCAGATGGCACTTAGATAGCTTCAGTTTCATCCCATACTTGGACAGTGACTCAAATACCTCCGCCAGGTGCTTCAAATGGTCTTCATACGTTTTGGAGTATACGATGACGTCGTCCAAGTACAGCAACACAGTCTCGAAGTTGAGATGGCCCAGGCAGCTCTCCATCACTCTCTGGAACGTGCCAGGGGCACTGCTGAGTCCAAACGGCATTCTGTCAAACTCACAGAGTCCCATCGGTGTGGTGAAAGCCGTCTTCTCCCGATCCTCCTCAGCCACAGCTACTTGCCAGTACCCACTAGTGAGGTCAAGGGTGGAGAAGTAGTTAGCAGTTTTTAGTGCAGCCAAGGATTCCTCAATGCGTGGTAATGGGTATGCATCTTTATGTGTAATGCGATTTATTTGTCTGTAATCTACACACATTCGCATGCTTCCATCCTTTTTCCTGACTAAGACTAGAGGTGCTGCCCAGGGACTGCAACTATCCCTTATCACCCCTGCTTCCTTCATATCACGCAACATCTCCTTGGCTTTCTGGTAGTGTGCTGGTGGTATAGGCCTGTACCGTTCTTTGATGGGAGGATGATTGCCTGTGGGGATGTGATGTTGAACCCCTTTAATTGTCCCAAAGTCGAGCGGGTGTTTGCTGAATACCTGAGCATACTCTTGAACTACTCGGTATACTCCTTGTTTCTGGTGGGCTGGAGTGGTGTCTGTTCCAACATGGAGCTGCTGACACCAATCCTCTACCTGGGTGGTCGGACCATTATCCTCCACTGGTTGTGGGGAGGTTAAGGGCTCCGCTGGGTGAATGGAGTTATTATCCACAGCATGTAACTTAGCAACAGTGGCGTAACGTGGTAATTTGACTTCGTCTTCTCCCCAGTTGAGAAGACGCACTGGCACCCTCCCATTATGTACCTCCACTACCCCTCTGGCAGTCAAGAGTGTAGGTCTGTGTTCTGAACAATGGGGTTCTACTACTGCTTGGTAGTTTTGTCCTCTCAGACCTATTGCTGCTCTACACCAAATAAGCATTTCACTCATCGGGGGTATCACAATAGGATTCGGGTCTGTTACCCGTACATTACCAATCTCACCACTGGTCATTTTCACTTGCTGCTGGCACATCAGGGTTCGGATCTCCCTCCGGATCTCTCCCTTTTGCCTTGGTCTGGCGATTTCGGCAAGCTGTTGGAGTAAAAACACAACCTCCTCCAAACAGTTACTATAATGTTAGTGCCTAAGACCACATTCAACCCATTTTCTTCATTAACAGTCTTTACTACAAGAAGTCCCTGATTCTTTAGCTCCACTCTCCCCACCTTTACGTCTACATCTTTAGCCCCCCGTAATTCAAGAGGGAGACCATTTGAGGCGTATACGGTAAAGTCAGGGTTTGGGGGTTGGAGACTGTCACTGGACCAGTACTTGTTGTAGAGAACATCAGGTATAATGGTTACCTGGGATCCAGTGTCCAGCAGGGCAGGGATTGCGATCCCGTCCAGTATGATGGACAGGTATGGCCTTCCTCCTACAAACCTGCGATTCCAGTCTGAGGGGCCTGAGGAGTCTATTCCTGGGGGTTGGCCCTCGGACCCAGGATTTGCTCGTTTAAAGGACACCGACGGGCTGGGTGACCTTCTCTGTGGCAGCGGTAGCAGATGATCTCTCGGCGAGGATGAGGCTGGTCGCGGGTCCTTCCAGGGGGTGGCGTTGTCCTCCTCCGGTAGGGCGATGTCCTCCCTCTCCTCCGGCGCATCCAAGGGACATCCTCCGGGCAGTCAGCCAGCAGAATCTTTCCTTCTTCTTCCGTCGACAGTTGCAGGGCACTCATTACAGTGGCCAGGTTTTTGGTCAGCTGGCGCACTTCTGAGCGCAGGCAGTCCAGCTCAGTAGGGGGCGCCTCCTGCGTTTTGGCTTCCGCAACCAGCGGGGAAAAGGTGGATGCTGTTGGCTTTAGGGTGGTTTCACTTGGGTGACACTGGGTTGCCATCTCGGGTGTCTCCAGAGGTCGCAGTCCTTTTATAGCCATATCCTTAAGGGCATCAAAGGTAGCATCTGGATGATCCAAGGACCACCAGTGCACAGTCCTGCTTTCCGCTTGAGACCTCAGTCCCCGTACAAATTGTTCCTTTAACATTTTATTTTCATTGGTGACACTTATAGGGTTATCTTGTTTAAGAGCTCGCAGGGCCCCTTGTAGCGGCAGGCATAGTCTCTAATGCTTTCATCTGATTTCTGGGAACATTGATAAAACCTCATCCGGAGATCTGTTTCAGTGCGGTCTTCAAAAATAGTCTGTAGCTTTAAGAAAATTGCATGCACTGACTCCTGGTCTGCAGCTGTCCAAGTCTCTACCTCTCTCTCAGCAGCACCAGTTAATTGTCCCACTAACACTGCAGCTCTTTGCTTTTCTGTCATAGGGTACATGTCCATTATGCTGCATATTTTTCGCTTGAACCCTGACAGGGTGTCTGGCTTGCCGCTGTACTGAGGGAGCCACTTCGCTCCAGGCATGTATGGCAGCGTTAGCGGTACTATTGGGACCACAGGACCAGGTGAGGGGCCTGGATTTCTATCCTGCGCTGCAGCGCCAAGCGGTAAGTCATTGGGGTAGTCGGCCTGGGCCGCGCTGTCGGCTTGCTGCTGCGACATATCTGCGCCCCCCTAGTTAATCGTGGCCTACCTTCTCTGAAGGCTGCAGCTCTGCAGGCACAGAGGTGGAGAAAGGACCTGTGTCGCTGGCGCTCTGACGTCAGAGCGTTCACTGAAGCTCTCCACAGGACCTGCCGCCGCGTCAGCGTTGGGGGCGTGTTCAGGACTCAGCGCGCTTTTGCAGGTATGCCCACTAGTTTTCGCGCCGGGACGCTATAAATGGTGGCAAATGGCGGGAAATCTTCACCACTATACACAACAGTCTTTTTGCAAGGCACACAGTACCCGGTGGCAACGGGCACAAATTGCTCCGTTGCTGCAGGCACGAAATCCTGTTCGTGACGCCAAGTTGACGAGCCGCGCACGTACCAGGGCTTTGGGATACTCGGCACCGAGCCCGTTGATGTCTATGGGGGATGTCACGGGTAGCACAGCTCGGTCCGTGCCCTGGGCGCTCGCCGTAATGTGGGATATTTACAGGGGATGATGGAGTGTTCGTATAGTTTGTCGTGACGCCACCTGTAGTATCTGGTCAGGGTGACCAGCGCTGCTATACAAATACTCTGGAAGGGATGGTGTTGGGCAGCTAGATGGTAGGTCTTCTACAGGCAAGACGGTGTCCTTCCAGGGCAGATAGAAATAGGAGGATGCAGGACAGGTGGGGATCCCGCCGTCAGAGACAATAAGGGGAACACACACAAAAGTCAGTTTGGTACCTTTACTGTAGAAATGGCAGGTACTCCCCGGAGCACGATAGCGCAAAGGATGCACATCCAGATTCCTCCACTGGTAGGTGTATGGCCTCCTATCCTCTGTCGTTACACAATAAAGTCCTGACCTGCTTATAGCTAGGTCTAACTTGATCTCTGTCCTATACCTGGCTGATTTTGTGGTTGGACCTTCTCTCTGGCAGGACAGGGTCCTTGATGGCTGGCCGAGCCGGACTCCGTCCTCCTGATCCTGTTACGTATCAACTCTGTGGTACTCCTGGGACTTGTAGTCCTCCAGGAACTCCGGTGTTCTCCTAATAGGTCGTGGAGATCCTTATAGGCTCGGGCCCCGGTGTCCGGTATTTCTTGCTGAGGGGAGCTATTAATGCTCACTGACCCCTCCAATTCCACTTGCCTTCGGCCTACCTGGGTCCTACTAAGATCACACACGCCGGCAGTTGGTAATCGGCCTCTTCGCCGCTCTTTAAGCGTCGGCACGCTTCCTTGTGAGTTACGCTTCAGAATATGCTCTGACTAGGCTAGAGTGATTTCCCTTTCACTCGTACTAGCCTCCACTTAAGCTCAACTTGAACTGATTGAACAGCTGTGCACAGAGTGGAGCTCTGCACTTCACTAATCACTCTTCTCCTTCCTTTCTCTTCTGAGGCAAACTGAAACTAAACTTGTTTTTATATGCCTATCACAGCTCCTTCTAATGGTCTTCTAGGTAAACTGAAATGTGTGTGTGTGTGTGTCATGACCTCTAGTGGGATCTTCCTTTAGTGCATCCTTCTGGAAGATATGGATCCAGTCACAGCTGGGCTCCACAGATATATTTTATAATATATGACAGCCGTGCTCCTGATTGCCGACTGTGATATTTGTTATACAACGTTTGTCAGTTGAGACACAGGTCTCTGGAGCTGCATGTCTTCAGTCTGCAGCCTGTAAAGACACATGACTAGGACAGGCTGCTGTTTGAATTATATCAGGAATGCCATTTCAGCTCATTTTCGAAATACTCCTTTAATGCCTTCTTGTATGCACATTAGAGACGTTTTGGTCCGTTCTAGGCCCAGATGCAACTCTTTCCCACTTTCCCACACTATAGTTACCCTCATGTTTTACACTCCATAGGGATAATACTCAAATTGATAAAATCTATTTGTTATGTATAAAGCAGGTGTACTGCCCCCTAGTTTACAGATATATTTGCAGACAGCAATCCCCTGCTAGGCTGCTTGGAATAAAAGAGTAATGCCCAATGCAATGTGACCAACTGTGTGTGTAGTTAATATTACAAGCTGACCTGCACTGGGTGCTGCTGCTGAAACATTGACGGCCTTTAGGAACATTCACCTTGAATGTCTCAATTCGCCCACAGCTTTACAACATAAAAAATATGTGCAGGTTATTACAGATGGATTCAATTAATAAATAATCAAGAGTGTTGGCATTAAAGGGAATCTGTCAGGTCTCCCATGCCCATGCCGTTTGCATTGATCTGATATTTATGAGAGATATATTTTCAGCATCGTAGCGAAGGGATACACTTAACGTCTTCCCTCATTCTTACTGCTACAGCGTAATATCGGCCTGATTGATGATGATATCCATGCCATGTTTCAGCTCTATAAACAGATAAAATCGCAATAAGAAACATGATGACAATATCTACCACCTGGAACCTCCAGGAGTGAAGATATCCTGAAAGATAGTGTAACGGGAGTGGTGGAATGACTGTGACATGATCTGAGGAGTGCCTGGAGCCCCTGATGGTAGGGTTAGGCTTGGATCCCGATAGATAGCAGGTGGTACACCTGGACAGACTTCGCACTCATGGCAGCTGACCCCAAGGGACAGGTAGCTGGAACGGCCTGGTAGGAGAGTATAACTAATACAGGTAGGAACACAGAAACCACAGATGCTAGTGGGTACAACTGGTATACAGTTTGGCACTGGCAGGTGCAGGCTGGTATACAGAAAAGCACTGGCAGGTGCGGGCTGGTCCAGCTAGTATACAGATAGGCATTGGCAGGTGCAGGCTGGTATGCTTGGTATACAGATAGGCACTGGCAGGTGCAGGCTGGAACGGTTGGTATAAAGACAAGCACTGGCAAGTGCATGCTGGTCCGGCTGGTATACAGATAGGTGTGTGGCCCAGCTGCGCGTGGCACACATGTCTCCAGGAGAGTGCACAGATAAGGTAATTGTGAAGCCTGATATTCATTCACATCACACACTTCCAACACTGCCACCAGAGGGCAACTTGGACTATTTAAGTTAGTGTGACGTAGCAGTAGTGGTTCGGTTCGGATCAGTTCAGTCTTGGAGGGAGAAGAGAGAAGACTGATTCCTGACAGAGCTCAGGTAGTTCATTTTGTACTGAAGTGGAGGCTAGTACGAGTGGGAAGGAATCACTCTAGCCTAGTCAGAGCTACATTTAAATCTGAAGCTGTTACTCAGAACAAGCTGCTTGTGTTCTCTAGAACGTGGGAAGTGATTCTCAGAGCGAGCATGAAATCAGTTGACAGAGTTCCTGATAGCCACTCTGGACAGAGTCTTTGAAGGAAAGAAGGAAAGGGATTACAGCAGTTATAACAACGAGGCAACTGAGAACAGGTCAGTGAGCTTGGAAGAACAACTGACAACTACATCTACTGTTATCCGTGCTTATGTTAAGGGCAAGAGCAGGGCGACAGGCGAGTGGAGAAAGACGGATAAGTGACCAAGGTGACAGATCATCTTCACTTAATTAACCGGACACCGGGGTCCGAAGCATTGCTAGTACTTCACGGCTGGTAATAAGAAACACCGGAATCCTTGCTGGACTTCAAGTCACAGAAGGTAGCCCTAAGCGTTGATACGTAACTGGAGTCAGGGAGAACAAGGACTTTTAGCTAGGCCAAGCTTAGAAGGACTTCGTTCTTGCCAACGTCTGAGCATCAGAGACAGAAAAGACTCTACCACAATGTCAGCCGGGCGTAGCTGCTATAGTAAGAGTTAAACTTGACTTCATGCAAGTTAGGACTCACATACACTTCAAGGAGAAAGGAGGCCTTAAACCTGCTCAGCAATTCCCTGAATGTGCATTCTCCAACCTGACCAGCTTCCCGGGACATGCCTGCCAACAACATCAGTAAAGGTATGGAAAGAGACTGAATCGTGTGTCACTGCTTATTTGCCTGCACTCTGCACCACCATAGACTTCAAGGGAAAAGTCTCGCCTGTGGGAGACTCACCATCTTGCTGCCCCATAACATCCCCTTAGAAGATCCATATTGCAGCACTGGTCAAATTGATCAGATACCACAGGTGGCGTCACGAACTAATCTTTATAATCCCCTGTAAATATCCCCCATTGCATGACCGCCCAGGGCCACGGACCGAGCTCTGCTGCCAGTGACATCCCCATAGACTTCCATGGGCTCGGTGCCGAGTGTCCCATAGCCCTGGTACCCACATGTGGTGCGCGTCATAGGCACTGGCAAGTGCAGGCTGATACGGCTGGTATACAGATAGGCACTGGCAGGTGCAGGCTGGTATACAGATAAGCACTGACAGGTGCAGGCTGGTTCGACTGGTATACAGATAAGCACTGGTAGGTGTGGGCTGGTAAACAAATTAGCACTGGCAGGTGCGGACTGGTACGGCTGAAATACAGGGAATACAGGGAAACAAGGCAAGTACAAGCAGACAGGTACTGGACAGGTAGACTGTCTGGCGAGTACTGGGGACCTGACAACAAGCAAGCATGCAGGGGACTAACTATACACATTACTCATGCACCTCCATTCAGGTGGAGGTGCCATAAATAATAAATGTCTCCCAGCCTTTGGCTGGGGACACTTTAGGACAGTGTGCATGGCCCCTTAAAGAAGGAGGGAGCATGCGTGCCCTAAGCACAATGCCAGGGGATCTGCGCACCATTCACAGACTATGGGCAGCAGTCAGAGAAGGAGAATGAGGAAGTGCAGGACAGGGGTCGCAGTGGTGAGTGAGTTGGTGTCCCTGCTGGGGGAGGGGAGAAGCATGCAGTGACACCTGCACTACAGTTAGGGATCTTATAAAATTCAGACCTAGCACATCCCACAACTAGCCCCCTTATGAGCTCATCAAGGGAAGGTATGAGGGTGTAACCTTGATGTTATAAAAAGCAGAATTTGGGTGTCTGTCATTGTTCATTCTGGAAGACAAAGTTCACTGGGAGATTGTTCCATTTTCCTAATCGGAGCGCTTCCCTCCATAAAGATGAGAGCAATTCCTTCATCATCAGGTTTAGTTATTTTCACTGCCTACTTTTCTGCATTAAATATATAAAATGTAATAGCTCTGTTCTTCTTGCTCTGTAAACCACACTCCTTAAACGATATGCTACCTGTAACATGTGTCCAATCGGCCTGTATGAATGATTGGTGGTGTCAGCTGAGTCGCACAACACCAGGGTTATGGGGTACTCGGCACCGAGCCCGTTGATGTCTATGGGGGATGTCACGGGTAGCACAGCTCGGTCCGTTGCCCTGGGCGCTCATACAAAGGGGGATATTTACAGGGGATAATAATAATTGTTCGTGACGCCACCTGTGGTTTCTGATTGCATTGACCAGCGCTGCAAATGGATCTTCTGAGGGGATGTTACAGGGCAGCAAGATGTTACGTCTCCCACAGGTGAGACGGTTCCCTCAAAGTCTATGGTGATGCAGGGTGCAGGTAATAAGTCAGTCACACACATTCCAGTCTCTTTCCATACCTTTACTGTTGAAGGTTGCAGGTATGTCCCGGGAAGCTGCTCAGGGTGGAGTATGCACATCCAGGTAATTGCCAAGTAGGTTTAAGGCCTCCTTTCCCTTTAAAGTGTATGAGTCCTAACCTGCGTGAAGTCAGGTTTAACTCTAAGCAAGACAGCTTCGCCCGGCCAACATTGTGGTGGAAGTCTTCTCCTGGCAAGAACTAAGTCCCTATGGCTGCAGACCCGACTCCTGTTCTGCCTGACCCCGGTTACGTATCGGCACTTAGGGCTACCTTCTGTGACTTGAAGTCCAGCAAGGATTCCGGTTTTTCTCTCACTAGCCGTAAAGGTTCTAGCAATACTTCGGACCCGGTGTCCGGTTAAGTCGAGTGAAGGTGATCTGTCACCGAAGTCACTCCTTCCTAGGGTCACCACTTGCCCATCGCTCTACTCTCATCCTTAACATAAGCACAAGGTAGCAGTAGGTTTTGTCATTAGCGGTCTTCCTTCTTTCCAAAGCTCGCTGACTGCTTCTCAGTTAACTCGATGTTCCAACAACTGTAGTCCCCTTCCTTCTGTTCCTTCAAAGACTCTGTCCAGAGCAGCTCTCAGGACCTTTCGTCAGACTGAATACACGCTTGCTCCGAGAGTCACCTTCCACATTCCTTAGGGTACTAACAGTCCGTCTGTTCTGAGATAACAGCTTGCAATCTTTCTCTTTCTCTGTCTTGTCTCTTACAGGATCTCTCCACACGTCTGGCTAGAATGACTCACTGCCTCAGACTCGTCTCCAACTCCCTCCAGTCACTGATCTAACTGCTACATCTCTCACACCCCCTTAAGTACTCTAAAGGGGCTCCCTCTGGTGGCAATCTAGGGAAGTGTGAGATGTGAATGAATATCAGATTTTGCAGTTACCTTTCAGTACATACTCCTGGAACATGTGTACCAAGCGCAGCTGGGCCACACATCCCCCCCTAGTTATCATCAGCACTCCCGGGCTGAAACAGAAAAACATTTTTATATTAACATTAACAATAACTCTTCCCTTGCGGGAGGTAAGGACTCTTGAACGTTACAATGTATACAACAGCAAAATAGGAAAATATCAAAATAGTATTTACAATAAATAATTACAAGGCAAGATTCTTGTGGAGGACCCGCACCAAAAACCTCCCACGTGGGTCCTGGGTGGGCTGCAGGACTTCTCTGCTGCAGACCTCACTCTAGGCCACACCATACGGGTTTTTCTTCAGAGGTAGTAAGGCTTTGTGTAAAACCAAGATGGGCACCGAAGTGCTAACTATTTACAAATAAAGTTTTTGTGCTGCAAGAGTCCTCAGCACGCAGTCCTTGCATAAAACACTTCAAATAAATCACATTTCAATAATACTGCTGCATTACTCATTACCCAACTGGGGTATACTATTTAAAATTATGCAAATTATGCAAACATCATCACATGTTATCAATATTTCAATAAAGTGCAAATTCTTCTTCAACTTTGTACAGATGCAGTAAACCCTGTCTGGGTCCTACTGGTCTTTTTCTTTGCAGATTGCGATGACATCTTCCACTCCTGGGGCTGGAAGCACGCGGTGCACTCTTGAACGCATCACAAAGAGATCATGTCCTGCTACCTGTGTCTGGGTAGCTACAGTCCTTGTTTCACTTTTGCGATTGCTTTTGCAACTTCCTGGAGGCCTTACAGGTGCCTCTTCTGAATACAGATTTTCCATCGATGACGCAGATTTGTGCAGTGGCTTACTTGGGGTTGCTGTGCTCTGTTGCGTTTCAAATGATGACGCACTAACCGACTGCGTTGCAGAATAAGTCGCCGTATACGATGCAGAATAGGTCGCAGTACACGATGCAGGATTGGTCGTAGTATACGATGCAGGTGCGCGGCCTGGCGCTGACGTGGCTGGGACTTGGGACTCTGAGACACGGGATGCATTGCCGGCTTCAGGGACGGGGTCGGTGACACGGGAGACATTCAAGGCATACCACCCCTTAAGGCCCCAGTGCCGTGTGTAGGTGACTATATCCCCGATGATCAGATCCCTTCCCGGGTGCCCATCTGGCAGGTAAGACTCCACATCCCTGCGGTTGACAAATATCTCCTGGTACAGGCCTGGCTCATGGATGAACCCCCAGCCTCCCTGATGTTTAAAGCCTCTAATGGCCCCCTGGCGCTGCGGTTCCCGGAGCGTACCTTTATCCTTCCTGACGCTTTCCTTATCAGCGAGATCCCTCTCCCGGTATCTCTGGCGAAGCTGCTGCGCCTCTCTCTGCTCCTGTCGCTGCCGCTGTTCGCGTTCACGGCGTCGCCACTCGTTCTCCAGCTGGGCGGCGTATTCTACGTCGTCCAGGTACTCCATCTCCTCCCAGTCGACTTCCATCACGGACGGCTGGGCCTCCTCCTGTGTCCCTACCGGGGGACTGCATTCCGCTGCGGCCTCCAGGCCGGGCTGGCACTCCGGAATGGGCAAGGCCTCCTCAGCCTCCTCCTCTCCCGCCGCGTCCCCGGCGGAGTCAGGATCAGCACTTTTGGAGCCGGCCTCCGGTTTCTCATCAGCCGCTGGCAATGGTGGCACAGGTAACGGTTGCGCTTCTGGAGGGGAGAGCGTTGCGTCCCACAGCAGCCGCTGTTTCAGGGCACGCCAGCTTTTCTCCATCTCCTCCATTTCTTCACGGTGTCGGGCCATGTCCCTTAGCACCGCATCCACCTCCTCTATTTTCTGCATTGTTTGGTCGGTCTCCCGACCTGGGGACAGCTCAGGCACAGGCAGTAGCTCTTCAGGGGAACGGGGTCTGCGCACCGCCATTCCTCCACACAGCGTCTCCTGTCCTTCCGCCATCTCACTCCAGGCCAGACTGTGTTTTCCATCTGGAACAATCTGGTCTCTTCCGCGGAGGCGGACTTTCGCTTTCTCTTCTTGGCATAGAGGATGAAGAGTAGGCGGATTTCTCTTGCAGTAGGGCAGGCTTTCGTATTGTAATAGCATTTAGACAGGGCGCCCATCACTTTCGCGCCACAGGGGGGGTACGCCCATGAAGGCACGCCCTTCTTCTTCACCAGCGCCTCAGGGCGCGAATATGGCGGCAAAATGGCGGAAAATGGCGCCAAAAATCACAAAAACTACACACAGTCTTTTCTGCACAAAACAGTCCAATTAGGCACACAGGACTCACATCCAGTAAGCTTCGTATCCTGTTCGTGACGCCAAGTTAGATGAGTCGCACAACACCAGGGTTATGGGTACTCGGCACCGAGCCCGTTGATGTCTATGGGGATGTCACGGGTAGCACAGCTCGGTCCGTTGCCCTGGGCGCTCATACAAAGGGGGATATTTACAGGGGATAATAATAATTGTTCGTGACGCCACCTCTGGTTTCTGATCGCATTGACCAGCGCTGCAAATGGATCTTCTGAGGGGATGTTACAGGGCAGCAAGATGTTACGTCTCCCACAGGTGAGACGGTTCCCTCAAAGTCTATGGTGATGCAGGGTGCAGGTAATAAGTCAGTCACACACATGCCAGTCTCTTTCCATACCTTTACTGTTGAAGGTTGCAGGTATGTCCCGGGAAGCTGCTCAGGGTGGAGTATGCACATCCAGGTAATTGCCAAGTAGGTTTAAGGCCTCCTTTCCCTTTAAAGTGTATGAGTCCTAACCTGCGTGAAGTCAGGTTTAACTCTAAGCAAGACAGCTTCGCCCGGCCAACATTGTGGTGGAAGTCTTCTCCTGGCAAGAACTAAGTCCCTATGGCTGCAGACCCGACTCCTGTTCTGCCTGACCCCGGTTACGTATCGGCACTTAGGGCTACCTTCTGTGACTTGAAGTCCAGCAAGAATTCCGGTTTTTCTCTCACTAGCCGTAAAGGTTCTAGCAATACTTCGGACCCGGTGTCCGGTTAAGTCGAGTGAAGGTGATCTGTCACCGAAGTCACTCCTTCCTAGGGTCACCACTTGCCCATCGCTCTACTCTCATCCTTAACATAAGCACAAGGTAGCAGTAGGTTTTGTCATTAGCGGTCTTCCTTCTTTCCAAAGCTCGCTGACTGCTTCTCAGTTAACTCGATGTTCCAACAACTGTAGTCCCCTTCCTTCTGTTCCTTCAAAGACTCTGTCCAGAGCAGCTCTCAGGACCTTTCGTCAGACTGAATACACGCTTGCTCCGAGAGTCACCTTCCACATTCCTTAAGGTACTGCCACACTAAACAATCCCGCTAGCGATCACGATAACGACGCATACTAATGCGATCGCTAGCGGGATTGTTTCTATATCGCTAAATGCGGCCACATTTAGCGATATAGTTAACGACGCTATCGCCGTTAGCGATCTTCTTAACGACTTTAGCGGTACAAAAGTACCGCTAAATCGCTAAGAAAAGGTGCCACACAGCGATTAGATACTTACCCAGCGGGAGCGCCAGCGATGAAATAGGGTCCGGAACGATTCCAGCGACGAGCGAGATCACAGCAGGAAGCTCGTCGCTGGAAGCTGCCGCACTGAACAATATCGCTAACGGGATCGCTAAATAGTGACGTTTTTTAGCGATCTCGTTAGCGATATTGTTTAGTGTGGCATACCCTTTAGGGTACTAACGGTCCGTCTGTTCTGAGATAACAGCTTGCAATCTTTCTCTTTCTCTGTCTTGTCTGACAGGATCTCTCCACACGTCTGGCTAGAATGACTCACTGCCTCAGACTCGTCTCCAACTCCCTCCAGTCACTGATCTAACTGCTACATCTCTCACACCCCCTTAAGTACTCTAAAGGGGCTCCCTCTGGTGGCAATCTAGGGAAGTGTGAGATGTGAATGAATATCAGATTTTGCAGTTACCTTTCAGTACCTACTCCTGGAACATGTGTACCAAGCGCAGCTGGGCCACACACAGCTAATAGTTCAATTTGTAATTGCAGAATTGGCAGTGGCCATACAGGGGTATATACTGTATATATACACTCCAAACAAAGAAAAGAGGTTTTTCTCATCATAAAAAAGTAATTTTTATTAGAACAATCATAAAATGTTTTGTAAAAAATGTACACATATATGCAAAAAGATGGGGATCACAAATGCAATAAAGATGTATAAAGCAAGCCTAACAAGGATATCAAATGCAAATATTCAACAAAGGGGCCCAATGTGTGAAAAAGGGGTAACAGGAAAAGCTGCTAAACTGCAATACGCTTATCTGCTATATAATGCAGCATATGAATAACTGCCCTAAATGACACCCTCAATTATTCATTAATATAAATCCAGCTCATATCTAAAAAATGGCTTCTATAGCCAAAAGAGTGCATAATGCTTAGCAAGGAGAGTATATATGCTGCATGTCTATCTATATGAAATATATACATCAATCGCTAAGTAGCGCTTACTAAATGTGAAATATTCATGCTGCTTGTCTGTCCATACAGAGCATATAGATTAAGCGCTAAGTAGCGCACACTAAATACAAAATCAAAGGCTGGTAAAGATTGCTCATACCTCTAACAAAGGCTACAGCACCCCTGACGCGCGTTTCGCAAGTTGCTTCTTCCAGGAGCAATGGAACGATATCATCATTATCATGAAGAACTGGCGGGAGCCTTTACAGGAATCACATGGAAAACACCGGATCCCTGATGTATTGAACGGGAAGAGAATCCCCTGTCATTCCCTAAGGGGCTATCAATGGACTATCCCCCAAACTCCCGCCCTTAGAAGGGCAGTCCACAACTAGCCCTATAATGAAATTCGCCCTGCACTTTCCCTAAGGGATCCGGTGTTTTCCATGTGATTCCTGTAAAGGCTCCCGCAAGTTCTTCATGATAATGGTGAGATCGTTCCATTTTTTTCTCATCATATACTGTTTGATTTTTCACATTTACAATTATCATTGTGTGTTATATATGTGTTTCCTTGGTGACAGCCTTTGAATTTTGGTGGGTTATTTATTTCATATTCCCCCATTTGGTTGCACCTCGGGACATTGTTGCCACTTCATGATTATTAGTGGCTAACTAGATCCTTAGTGAAGTTGTTTGCCCCAGGGTCCTACAATTCTAAAGAGTATATGTACTATTCACTGAGTTGATAGCATCTTCTATTGATTTTATTGGGTGACTCACTATATTTGTGGTTTTATCTATTACTATTAAAAGTTATATTTTATGTTCACCTTCGCTGTATGTTGCAATTTATCAGGTGATATTGGTCCTATTTTTCTCCGGCCGACACTGGAGTTTTGCTTTTTCTATATCTGTTACCTCGGAGATGCATTATATACATAGGAGCTGTACTATGTCAAAGAGAATTTGTAAACCCTATTGTAAAGTTGCTTTTTTTGTGTGTTTACAGGCATAAAATTTGATTTTGAAGATGAATATAGTTTTCAAAGAGGACTTGTCACCAGGTCAGAAGCGACCAGCTTTTGCTGTTTGTTAATTCCTGCAATAATCTGGGGATTTCTGTAATTAGGGATTACTAATCCCTTTAGTAATCTATTTTTTTTATTTGTCAGGTTTTTAATCCAACACAGGTTTCCAGAGATATGGGTCTTTTTATTAGTGCTAATCTTTATGGTTTAAACTAAATGGGCGGGGCTTACAGGAGTCTCTGGGGGGGGTGTCCTGAGGCTGCTTTGCATTATTACACTGTGAGCCATACCCCTACATAAATACAATAAATATTAGCACAAAATGAATTGGCCCATATGGCGAATTAAAAAAAAAAACATGGCAACAAGAATAACATAGGAGCAAAAATTGGACCCTTTCCAACTGGTGGTAGGTCCTCTTTAACCCCTTAACGACTGCCAATACTCCTTTTAACCGTGGCAGTTAAGGGTACTTATGCCTCAGAGCTGCTTTTTAATGGTGCTGAGAAATAAGTGTATAGCGCCCCCTCAGGGTCAGAATTTCTCCGGGGTCTCGGCTACTGGAGGTAACTGAGACCCCAGAGAACATGATTCAGGTCGGTTTTTACCGACCCCAGTGTTGCGATCGCCGTTATTAATGGAATAACAGCGACCGCAAAAAAAAGTCCAATTTCCCATTTAATTTCTCTCTCCTGTAATGTGATCGCACATCAGAGGAGAGAGAAATGGGGTCCCCCAATCCCTCCCGGTACCTCCAGAGTCCCTGCAACCCCCTGTGAAGTCCCCGAGGCCTCCGGCGTCTTTTTTCCAGGAGATCTGCCCGCCGGCACCCTGCAACAATAGGAAATGTTTCCTATTGGTTAATTTTGATTGCTGTGATATACCCTATCACAGTGCTCCAAATAAAAAAAAATAGTAAATCAAACCCTCTTTTATCACCCCCTTAGGTAAAAATACTAAAATTAAAAAAATGTATTTATTTCCATTTTTCCATTACGTTAGAGTTGGGCTAAAGTAAGGGCTAGGGTTGGGCTAGGGTTAGGCTTGGGCTAAAGTTAGGGTTAGGGTTGGGCTAGGGTTAGGCTTGGGCTAAAGTTAGGGTTAGGGTTGGGTTGGGGTTAGGGTTGGGCTAAAGTTAGGGTTGGGATTACGATTAGGGTTGGGATTAGGGTTAGGGGTGTGTTAGGGTTAGGTTTGTGGTTAGGGTTATGGTTGGGATTAGGGTTGGAGTTAGAATTGGGGGGTTCCACTGTTTAAGTACATCAGGGGGTCTCCAAACGCGACATGGCACCACCGTTGATTCCAGCCAATTTTGCGTTCAAAAAGTCAAACAGTGCTCCCTCCCTTCTGAGCCCTGCCATGCACCCAAACAGTGGCTTTCCCCCACATATGGGCTATAGGTGTACTCAGGAGAAATTGCACAACAAATTTTGTGGTCCATTTTCTCCTGATACCCTTGTGAAAATAAAAAATTGGTTTCAAAGTAAATTTTTTTTGAAAGGGTAAAATGTTCATTTTTTCCTTCCACATTGCTTTAGTTCTCATGAAGCACCTGAAGGGTTAATAAACTTCTTGAATGAGGTTTTGTGCACCTTGAGGGGTGCAGTTTTTAGAATGGTGTCACGTTTGGGTATTTTCTGTTATATTAACCCCCAAACTCACTTCAAATGTGAGGTGGTCCCTAAAAAAAATGGTTTTGTAAATTTTGTTGGAAAAATAAGAAATCGCTGTACAACTTTTAACCATTATAAATCCTAACAAAAAAACTATGTTTCCAAAATTGTGCTGATGTAAAGTAGACATGTGGGAAATGTTATTTATTAACTATGTTGTGTGACATATCTCTCTGATTTAAGGGTACAAAAATTAAAAGTTTGAAAATTGCAAAATTTTAAAATTTTTTGCCAAATTTTCCGTTTTTTTCATAAATAAACGCAAGTTATATCAAAGAACTTTTACCACTAACATGAAGTACAATATGTCACAAATAATAATTTCAGAATCAGCGGGATCCGTGGAAGCGTTCTAGAGCTATAATCTCATAAAGTGACAGTGGTTAGAATTGTAAAAATTGGCCTGGTCATTAAGTACCAAATTGACTCTGTCACTAAGGGTTAAAGGGTCTTTTCCAAAATTGTTCACTTCTGGTCAGCTAATAATAATATCTATTACAAAGTTTGTTCAGCTTCAGTCCACTGGTCCCCGGTGATGGCTGTTATCTATTATACCAGGCTCACTCTTTTTTGAAGAGAGGTCTAATGCGTTCCTTCACACAAGCAGTTCATTTAGTTGTCCCACGTCACTGGAAGACCCCACCGGTTCCCTCTCTTGTGGAATGGCTAGATACCTTCCTGGACATTTTTTGAATGGAGGACTTCACCACCTGAGACATGACAGGACTGACCAACGTATGGCCTTCTTGCTCTAGGCACCTGTTAAATATTAATTATTGGTTATGGATTTATTCTTTATACACTCAATTCTGTACCAAGCACATTAACGTTCGCTGACATACACATGCTATTTTTGTATGGTAAAGTGTCATCTCCATATACAGAGACCACGTGATCTAAGGGACTTATATATAATGGCTACACGAAGGGAGGGGTCGCTCTCTCTCCACAGACACTTTACTCTGACACTATGATGATGGGACAAGGACTATGATGAATGAACAGCTGCAACCACGTGTTGTTTCTCTGAGACACTGCTGACAAGGCCAGAATGTCATTTTGCCATTCAGGACACCAAGGAAAGAAGTGTATAAGCTTTGCTATGGACAATCTCTACGTAACTATTTCACTCATTTTATGTTTCCTGTAATGATGTTTTTTTGGTAAACAGTCCAATAAACCACTACATTTTTTTTTATATAAGAAACGTGACGTTTTCTTTAAAGTATCGCATCTGGTAACAAGTCCTTGAAAAATATACAAAATTAAGCATTTTTAACAGCACCCATTATGGCCACTAGCGCAAGGGTCCACGTAAACCCGCAACATGTCGTTTTGGCAACAATTTAAGGCCAAGTGAATTAAGAAAAAACTCCCACAAATGTGCCAGGAATAGGGAGGCAGCGGCTCTGACAACTGACACCTGTGTCGGTCCTTCTCACGTACAGCACCATGGAATCAATGGTGCTATATAAATAAATAATAATAATTCCTGACTTTTGCAACGCAATCTCATGAACGCACACAAACACCATTTGATAGATTTTGCTTTTTTGGGACGTTTCTATTATTGTCTTCCTTTAAAAAGCATAGTTTCAAAAACTCCCCCCAAAGTAAGACTGGTACAGGGTGTTTAAGGATAGAGTGGGAGAAAAGTGCTGAGTGATCAGTAAATACACACTAGGCTGCAAAGTGATGTCAGTCTGCCAGTCACCAAATGTGTCTGGAATCTGGCCAAAGCCAAAAGGCATGCTTAGGGATCAGTGAAGAGCACACATTAGAAAGTTTTAAAGGTGCACCTGTCCTCTTGACTTAAGGTACTGCCACACTAAACAATCCCGCTAGCAATCACGATAACGACGCATACTAATGCGATCGCTAGCGGGATTGTTTCTATATCGCTAAGTGCGGCCACATTTAGCGATATAGTTAACGACGCTATCGCCGTTAGCGATCTTCTTAACGACTTTAGCGGTACAAAAGTACCGCTAAATCGCTAAGAAAAGGTGCCACACTAGCGATATATACTTACCCAGCGGGAGCGCCGACGAGAAAATAGGGTCCGGAACGATTCCAGCGACGAGCGAGATCACAGCAGGAAGCTCGTCGCTGACAGATGCCGCACAACAACATCGCTAACGGGATCGCTAAATAGTGACGTTTTTTAGCGATCCCGTTAGCGATATTGTTCAGTGTGGCATACCCTTTAGGACAAATGTTTTGTTTTTTTAAAGGGGGGGAGAGGGACACTGATCGGGATCCTTTGTTTTTAGCTGCTGAAAAGAGCAACAAAAACTCTGGAGGACTTTGCACCAAAATATAAAGATTGTCCTGTAGGGAGATATGAACATCTGGCAGCAGAGCCAGAGCCCCCTATAAGGTGACTCCCAGTGATCAGCTCGTTATTGGGGGTGCTGCTGTACAATTAGAGGTTTGTCCTTATAGCCTTGTCTCTCTGTGCAGTGCAGTTAATGGATTGTTTTTCTGCAGATGTTCTACTTTGTCCAAAATAACAGATTATTGCTTCATCTGGGTTGAGGGAAACAGAAAGTGTACAAATTACTGGACTTTGGCAGAATTTTAAATCCCAGACTGTATTTGTTTAAAAAAGAAGCCAGCTGTAGTTTTTGTTCTTTACAAATCTCCTGGAAAGATCTGAGATTAATATGACTGTTTAAAAGCTGTAGAACAGAGCCTGAAACATGATTTGCAAAAACAGTTGGTCTGGAACAAAGAAAAAGAGGTCACGTAGCGCCATCTGGTGGATTTTTAGGGGACATGCACACAAGTGTAATCTCCATAAAGCCTTTCAGTAGTACAAAACCCTAGGGGGATAGCTATTGTATAGTGGGTGCAAGATTAGGCTATGGTCACACGACTGTAGATTCTCTATCCAGAGGGAATAGGATCGATTATGCAATTGACACTCCGATCAAACTCTGATCCAAGTGTCAGCTTGGTGTGATCAGAGAATCGAGCACATGTGAGGAGCAGATGGAGAACAAGATTTCTCCACCTTCTCATGAAACCGGACTGCACTCGGATGTCATCAGAGTGCCGTCCAACGTTTTCCACGCATCAATAAGCTTGAATGGGTGAAGGACCTCCGACTTGCTCTGCAAATCACAGCATGCTGCGATTTTTTTTCTTATACCAAATCGGCGTGAAACAAAAATGCTGATCTGCATTGCCCTATAGAATAACATTGGTCTGAGTTTTCGCCGATAAAACATCAGATAGCATTCTCCCGGTGTATACGCTTGTGTGAGCGAGCCCTAAGAGTTACATCCAAGCCCTGACGTCTAGGGAGACACAAAGTTTCTTTGGCCCATATGAGAAGACAGGGTTATTAAGGACCCTTGATAGTTGGGGCTCACAAGCAGATTTTGCCTTGGGATCCACGAACTTTACATTTTACCACTACCAAGCTCAGATTTTTATGGTAGAGATTTCTTATAGATATGAAAACAATTGTGCCATGCTGTCATAGGTGCTATATTTTTTTATAAGGGAGGATTTTTCTGCTTTATGGATCAGTCTCATAGGGAAATGTCTCATATAGTGTCACATAAAGGGTATAAAGAGTATATAAATATATATTTATATATATATACACACATAATCGTCTGATCCATGAGCTTGTTGATATTCTAGTTAGGAAGGGCCCCTGAGGGTCAACCTGGAAAAGGATGGACTCCCATTTTTCTTGTATACTGACAAATCTCTCTAATTACTTCTCTGTATCACTGAGACTTTCCTTATTTCCGGACGGCTTTTCAGACAATCTTGACATCTCACATTACACATTATTGTATATTGTAAAGGGACCTTAGTTCTGCACTGCCACCTTGTGATCTTCTCGGGAACGACATGTTGTTTTTGTTTAATTTATAATTTTGTACATTATTTCTGACATGTTGACTTCAGAATGATCCATTGTTTCAAGCTTATCTCCACATTTGCTATGGGAAAAAAATATTGTCAGATATGAATCTATGTAAATAGAGGGGTACTAGTTTTATTATTATGGTGGCTGATTTCTGTGTTGCTCCTTTTATTTCTAGAATTTCTTTCTATGGCTCCTTGTCAACAAGCAGGTTTAGAGCTTAGTGGGGCTTCCATGTGACGGGTTATACATGACTGGGATCAGAATAGAAGCAGAGCTGTAATCTGCAGCCATGGAGCAGAAACTGCATCAAACTGGTAAGTCATAAATCTGCAGAGGATATTTATAATTAGGGCTATTAACAATATTGCTTCGTTTTTTATTTCTGATATGTTTAGACCAGGGGTTACCAGCAATCAGAGGATGGCATGTCTTACTGACAAATCATAAACACAATGACTCTGCATTTTTCCTCTGATCTGTAGCAGGCCATAAGAGGGCAACAACCCAGCAGCAGAACCACTACCTCCTCCTTTGTACAAGGAGAAACAGGAGGAGCAGTGCCAGAGCTCTGCAAAATGGCCTCCAGCAAGCCACTAACATCCATGTGTCTGCTCAAACTGTCAGAAACAGACTCCATGAGGGTGCTATGAGGACCCAACGTCCGCAAGTGGGTGTTGTGCTTACAGCCCAACACCATGCAGGGAGATTGGCATTTGCCAGAGCACATCAAGATTGGCAGATTCGACATTGGCGCCCTGTGCTCTTCAAGGATGAGAGAGGTTCACACTGAGCACTTGTGACAGACGTGACAGTTTCTGGAGACGCCATGGTGAACGTTCTGCTGCCTGCAACATCTTCCAACATGACCAGTTTGGCAATGGGTCAGTAATGGTGTGAGGAGGCATTTCTTTGGAGGGCCACATCCCTCTATGTCCTAGCCAGAGGTACCCTGACTGCCATTAGGTAACGGGGTGAGATCCTCAGACCAATTGTGAGACCATATGCAGGTGCAGTGGGCCCTGGGTTCCTTCTGATGCATGACAATGCTAGGCCTGACCACAGAGCCGGGGCTGTTATTTGTGTCACTCCCTACTGGTTACACAAAGCTACAAGAATATGAAGGAGAAAGAAAGCGACGCCATCATGAGGATTCATGGACGTCTCTGTTATGGCCAGCGGCTGCTGGTCAAGGCTCTCTCTTCCTCCAAGTCAATTGGCTTTAGCCTTCTGACCCAAATTTAGGAAATCCCAACGCAATTGGAGAACTCTGCTGAAGGATTCCTTCCAGACCACAAAATCTGTCAACATTACAGCGGTCCGGAGCTTCAGGTCAGTTGCTATAAAAAGACATAAAGACCACGTCATCAGCCAACACAGCGTTGAGAAGAGCCCAACCTACATAGTAGGTGATACTGAGACCGCTTCTAGCATTGCAGAAAGTGGAGAGGATCTTGCCGATCCAGAATGTGCACAAGGTGCACACGAGGGGCTACCACAAACAAGACCCCAGGATCTTGCCGATTCAGAATGTGCACAAGGTGCACCCGAAGGGCAGCCACAAACAAGACCCCAAGACAATCTAAATAGGAAAGCACCAACCTCCGAGGACAGTCAGCCTGAGATGCTGCCACCAGCCAAGAGAGCTGCTGCAGAAAACATTACTGATCTACTTAGAGAAGTAACCCCAGAGATGCAGACCCCACAAATGGAGATGACTGATATCGGGAACCAGGAGGACAACCTGTCTCCAGAGCTCTTAGCCGTCCAGCAGAGCAAAGAGGTTATAGACTTCCTGGAAGACGAGATCGTCATCATCGCCCAGGACCTGCTGCAGATCCAGTTTGAGGGTTTTGATGGCCTGCAGCCCCCCTGCGCTCTTCTTGTACCAGTGTACAGCGTACTGAAGAATGCTGAACAAATCCGCTATGATGAGGATAGGGTGCACTGGCTGACACCCTACTATAAAAATGGCCAAATCTTTGTGGCCGACAGCATCAACTCCAGGAATCTGTCTCCATCCATCCGTCAGCAGATTATCAACATGTACAGTGAAGTGGTCGACAATCCCCTGAAACATCTGAGGTTTATCGATGTGGATCAGCAGAAGAACTGCTACGACTGTGGCTTACTCGCTATAGCATTTGCCTACAAGCTTATGGCAGATGACGGTGAACCCAGAGCTGAGTTCCAGCATCAGAAGATGAGGACTCATTTAATATCCTGTGGCATAAGAGAAATACCAGAAGTATTGCCATAATATAAACAAGCTTCATTGAAACAAAAATTTAAAAACCATTAAAAAAGGTACATCCCAAAAATTATGCCACATAGGTCTATATATCCAGATAAGTAATCAAAATTATATTCTGCGAATGTGCAATATGCCGAAGATAATAATATGTACACATCTAAGCATCAATGGATATAGGGTATAAATATCCACAATATTGAGGTTGTAAAGCACTTCCAATATATGTGACCAATAGGTCTAATACTGTCCTCCTTAATGTATACTATATTATAGCCTGCAGTAATAGGGTCACAATCTAGTACATGTGTACATAAGTATCAGCTGGTTACAGATAGGTACATGCATAGTAAGCAATACATATAAGGTGCAATGAGTGCATATATAAAGTGAAACAGTTGGGCTCATAAGCCTAACAGCAATAGTGCAGTTCCCCATGAATTACCATGCAGCCAGTAGAAATGTGCAATATAGTACATGTGTACATGAATACTCACTGGCTACATGTGAATACATGGGCAATGATAGTTAGACATGAAAGTGCATACAGTGCAAATTGGCATAGAAAGAGTAAAAGGCATATGACCTGTAAGCAGTAGTTCAGCTCCCCGACGCGCGTTTCGCGTTAGCTTTCCCCAGGGGTAGGTTCCTATGCCTATGCCTTTTACTCTTTCTATGCCAATTTGCACTGTATGCACTGTATGCACTTTCATGTCTAACTATCATTGCCCATGTATTCACATGTAGCCAGTGGGTATTCATGTACACATGTACTATATTGCACATTTCTACTGGCTGCATGGTAATTCATGGGGAACTGCACTATTGCTGTTAGGCTTATGAGCCCAACTGTTTCACTTTATGTATGCACTCATTGCACCTTATATGTATTGCTTACTATGCATGTACCTATCTGTAGCCAGCTGATACTTATGTACACATGTACTAGATTGTGACCCTATTACTGCAGGCTATAATATAGTATACATTAAGGAGGACAGTATTAGACCTATTGGTCACATATATTGGAAGTGCTTTACAACCTCAATATTGTGGATATTTATACCCTATATCCATTGATGCTTAGATGTGTACATATTATTTTCTTCGGCATATTGCACATTGGCAGAATATAATTTTGATTACTTATCTGGATATATAGACCTTTGTGGCATAATTTTTGGGATGTACCTTTTCTTAATGGTTTTTAAATTTTTGTTTCAATAAAGCTTGTTTATATTATGGCAATACTTCTAGTATTTCTCTTTTGATACATAATCTATCATTGAAGTGCCATCTCTATAGGCCCTATAAGGTTTTAGATAAATCATTTAATATCCTGCCTGCAGAATGGCAGGATCAGCGGATTTCCCAAAAAGGTCAGGAAGTGACTCCATGTCTATAAACGGCAGGTAGAATCTATGACAGTCCAAGAGATCACCCCAACCTTCCACCGGACACAACCCGGGGCCACAGACCAGTCTGAACCAGTAAGTAACCGTGGACTTTCCATAATAACCTCAATATAGTGAATGTATAAAAATGGGGGACGCGCTGACATTATTGGGTCATCTGATCTTTATTGTTTTTACTTTTTGTTTAAGCTCCGGAAGTGACTCCATGTCTATAAACGGCATGTAGAGTCTATGATCCAGTACTGTCCAGGGGAAGAGCAGTCCGTCAGCCATGGTTCCCTAGAGGTTTCCTCCACTGGGGGTTTTTCTCTCCTGAGCGCTGACGGATGACTCTGTGAGTCCAGGACCCATCATCATCATCATCATGGTGGGAACTTCTACATGTGATATCTTGTATGAAGCTAATAAAGAATTCAAATAATATCTAGTAGCCATGTATCTGAGCCGTGTATCTGAGCCGTGTGTCTGTGCCAAGTCTTATTATGTATCATCACAGTATATTTAGTACAGGAGGTTGAGAACGCCAGGGGGGTATATGCAAGGGTGCAGTATTGTAGTGTTATACAACTGTCATATATATACAGTATTTAACCTCAGTTTGTTCCCAGCTGTAACGCAGGTTTCTTGTTCTCTCTATATATATATGCCTTTTAAATAAATGTATATACTGTTCTGTATAAATATTACACAGGTATTCTGATCAGCCATGATTTTCTTCCAACTATAGACATTGATGGCAGATCCATGACATTTGTCATTAATCTGATGAGCACCCCTTTAAGATATGTTCCATTTGGGAAAACAGGGGGTCCACATTACCCTTTCATTTGCTGCAGGTGTGCAGGAACCCCCAATCTCTAAACAGATGGGGTGACTCTCAGGCCATAATTCTTTGTTGGCAGAATACTCCTTTTATGATGTCCTGCTTGGTATGAATGATCAGGGTGAGCCCATCAGACAAATGGACTAATTTAGCCTGGAGGGTTTTCCTACCAAACCCTCTAGAAATTATTTTTTATCATAGGCAGAAGCAGCCAGCAACCATACGAGAACTCCGCTTACCAATGTCTCTCCATGTAAGGTAACAGTAGGAGTTCAAGTGGACGACCCCCCTGTATAACATCCGTATGACCCAGTGGGTCATACAGACAGGGCTTGTCTTCATGGAGTAACCCTGTATAAGACATTATCATGTGAATAGGAAAATATTACCTGTCTTTTAGACCATCCATAAAAGTATGACTGGTGGACGACCAACACCCTCATCCCCACCATTGCTGAGAATAAGAGGCCCAAGAAATCTACCGCCGTTCCTATCTATTCCTGTAGATACTTGCTGAACCTCGGCAGCTCTCAGGCTAAGAATGAGGGCTTTATCCTTACGATCAAAGGCTTCTGGCTTCAATCATTGCGATTTTCAACAAACTGCCCGAAAAATGATTGGAGTAGAGAATATTCTGTACAGGATGGCACCTAACCATGGCGCCTAATCAGAGCTGGCGTCACTGTCCCCGCCTTTAGACGGTTTGAACATGTTGAGGAAGTCCGGGCTGTAGCTGATCTCTGACTTCCTTTCATGCTCAAAACGTCCGAGGGCGGAGACAGTGATGACAGCTCTGACTGGGTGCCAGGGTCATGTGTCACAACAACCGCACGAGATCCCCAGGACCACCAATGCCTATACCGCTGGAATGGCACCAGCACAAGAGACGATTATAAGTTATTTTATCGGGGTCAAACATTTAGATAAAGAAGGGGTTGTCCTTAGTAGTGGATCACTTTAAGGGTAAGTGTTTAGCTACCTTTTCAATGTGCCCAATTATAGTTAGAGGGGCTAATACAGCCCTTTCCATGTGGTTTAAAAAATCCTGCGTGTCAGTCTTTTCCTCTTCACTTTTGTATCCTGGAGGTGCTCACCTGGACTCACATTATACTTTTATATTATCTGCTCTATGAACAGGATATGAGGGATTTCACAAACCGATCAAAGCATTTTTAGGAGCCAAAAGTTATAAATGTAACTTTTTTATGTGAACACATACTGTATTTAAATGACATGAATGTGGGCGAAACTCTGCCCACCCATGGCCAAAACCCCGCCTACTTGCAATTAGCCAATTAAATTGATGAATGGGCGGGGATTGGGCCAGGTTGGCGGAGTTACGTCCTCCGAAACCCCGAATTTTATGCCCAGTGAGAGCCAGAGAATTCAGTGGCTCTCACTGGGGTGCCAGCTCCCATCGTTCACAGCAGGGAGCCGGCTCTTTGTACCTCGTGTGCTCGTAGGTTCTCTCCATGTATACATAAGGGCTCCTTTTTGCCCCCTAAAACACTCTTGATAGGTTAATTGGCTTTATATGAAATTACATCTTGAGCTTGTCTGAGACAAAGACATTTTATTGTGAGCTCTATTGGGAATACGGGTTATGATAATATCTATACAGCTCTGCTGAATATGTTGGCGCTATAGAATCATCAGGAAATAAATAAATAGTCTGCAATGTACACCTTGTCCTGTTGTAGTAAATAAAAACATTTCAGAGACCAATGTATCAGAAGATACAAGGGTGTGTTTTCCCGAGGAGATTGGTCTCAAACACAATCACATCTCAGAAAAAATGCAGCGTTTGACCGTATCAGAAAAGTGAATGATATTTCTGAAATCTCAAGTGCATGCTACTTGTCTTGTCCTTGCAGATTTGAAGCAGTTTCAAATCTGCAACATGTCAATTCTTTCAATATTTTTTTGCAGCATTTGTCACCCAGTCAAATCTATGGGAAAAAAGTATAAAAAATGCACGCACAAACGTGTATTTTATGCAGTGTTTTTGCTGCCAACACTCCACGATTTGCTGCAAATTTTTCTGCTGAAAATACTGAACATAAGGCCACATTCACACGTTCAGTATTCAGTCAGTAATTTACGTCAGTATTTGTAAGCCAAAATCAGGAGTGGAACAATCAGAGGAAAGTATAATAGAAACACATCACCACTTCTGTATTTCTCACCCACTCCTGATTTTAGCTTACAAATACTGATGTAAAATACTGACCAAATACTGACTGTGTGCACGTGGCCTAATACTATTTGTAATTTGGTGGGGACATGTGTCCATGAAAATAAGCTTCGGAGTGTCTATGTTGTGATAGACGGCCCCCCGACGAAGCTCATGCGAAACGCTCGTTGGGGCTGCATGCACGATGTCCCCAAGCGGTGATCATGGGTAAGAGCAGCTTCTAGCATGGTTCAGGGTGATTCTGTTCCCTTAAAGTGATATACACCTTTTTTCTACTTTGGTTATATGAATCTGGTGGTGACTTTTTCTCTCACCGTCTCATTTAGTTCTGCATCTTTACTTGATTTACTTTTTTCCTCTATTACCTTTATGTGGGTAGCATGAGATGGTGGGTGTCCTTTTCCCCATTGAGTATCATAGTTATATGGGAACATCTATTGATTTTATGCACTTGCACTTTTAATCATTCTGCTGCCACTTTCTGTTCTTTCCTACCACTATAATATAGGTGGACTCTGTGTGTTACATCAATGTGATATCAATTATCCAACTTTGTCTTCAATTTGATTATTACTATGTTCTTGCTGTGTTTTACATGTTTTTTTGAATAAATTTTGACCGAATTTTATTCTGAGACGTTTTTTGCTTTTTTTTTCTTTTGATATGGAAATACTGAACATAAGGCCACGTTCACATGTTCAATATTCGGTCAGTATTTTACATCAGTATCTGTAAGCCAAAACCAGGAGTTGAACCATCAGAGGAAAAGTATAATAGAAACACGTCACCACTTCTGTATTTATCACCCACTCCTGATTTTAGCTTACAAATACTGATGTAAAATACTGACCAAATACTGACTGTGTGCATGTGGCCTAATACTATTTGTAATTTGGTCGGAGTGTAAGGGGTTGCAGAGACTGACCTATGCCCCAAGCACGTCCCGGTTAACTGTCTATAACTGAATGTTCCATACTGTATATATATATTTGTAAAGTACCTAATGCTGCCATGTATATAATGTTATTTAACGAATTACTGTTACATGTATATTGCATATAGGGAAAGTGTAGTATTAAAATTAGGCCACTAGAGGTGGGTACATTAGCATATATAGGATTAGGAACTTAGTATAGGATAAGTAATAGTTAAATAAGGAGGGGCCAGCTGTGGGTAAGCCAGGAAGATTCTCTGAAGTTAGTTATTAGGGCCAGGGAGCCCAGACAGTACAGCAGGGCCTTAGAGCCCGGGCAATGCAGTTGACCACGTAATATTCATGCTAGGAGCCCAGTTGTCCAGAGCTTGGGAACTGAAGGACACAGCAGCAGAGGAATGCAGGGCAGCACCAAGATGTGGCAGCTTACTACATGGGCAGATGCTCTTATGTCGGGCGAAACGGACACGGGAACTCCTGAAAGTGGTTAAGCTGGACAGAAGGAACGCTGCGGTACCGGACGAGTTGGTACGACCCAGGAGCATTCTAGAGGAAGTGAGGGAAAGCACAGGAATAGACAAGGATGTGTACTGTGATGTTCCCTGTGATGTTGCTGTAACTGAGCTGGACGTACTGACAACAGATTCAAGTAAAGTTGTTTGTTAGAAGTTGGAACTGGACTATGTCTCTCTTTGTGTGAAACCAGCAGGAGTGAACCAGCAGCAGATCAGAGCGGACCCTGATGGTTCAGAAGGCGTCAAGGAGGGTACACTGCAAAGGGGACATTATATCTATGTGGCGGCAGACCAGGGCATGATTGAACAACCGTTGTCAGCCACGACACCCTACAGGGACATGAGACCATGAAATAAGCTTCAGAGTGTGTATGTTGTGATATGCACCATTTGGATAAAAGTATTGGGACACGTACACATTACAACCACAGAAGCTGTTATGAAATTTCATTCTAAACCCATAGCCATTATTATGGAGCTGGTCCCCATTTTGCTGTTATAACAGCTTCCACTCTTCTGGGAAGGCTTTCAACAAGAATTTGGAGTGCATCTGTGAGAAATTTTGCTCATTCATCAAGAAGAGCATTTGTGGGATCAACACTGATGTTGGATGAGACAGCCTGTTGCTCAATCTCCAGTTTAGTTCATCCCAAGGGTGTTGGATGGGGTTGAGGTCTGGGCTCTGTGCAGAAAATCAAGATCATCCACACCAAACTTCCCCCAACCATAACTTTTGGACCTTACTTTGTACACTGGGCCACAGTCATGTTCTCACAGTGAAGGGCCTTTCCAAAACTGATACAACAAAGTTGAAACCATACTATTGTCCAAAATACCTTGGTATGCAGAAACATTAAGATTTTTCTTCACTAGAACTAAAAGGCTTAGACCGACCCTGAAAAACAGCCCCATATCATTATCCCTCCTCCACCGAACTTTACAGTTGGCACAATGTAGTCAGGTAGGTAACTTTCTCCTGGCATTCACCAAACTCAGATTCATCTATTAGATTGCAAGATAGAAAAGAGTCTCTATGCAGAAAGTTTCCACTGCTCTAGAGCCTGATTGCGGTATCTATAATATAACGCTGGGAGCGTCACTCTGAAGCCTTTATAGACTGCGCAAGCGCGACGCGCCTGTGCAGTCTGGACAGAGTAACGCTCCCGGCGATGAGGAGGGTGGCCAGGAGATCGCGGTATGCGTAAGCACTGAACGCATACCGCGATCTTCGCCACAACCCTTACCGATCCCACCGATCCCGTGTTGCGGCGCCGCGGGGTCTTGCTGGGATGCCAGGACTGGAGAGGGCGGGTTGTGGCGCCGGAATCGGGGCATGCCCAGTTCGCGCTTTCCGGCGCCATATTGTGGAAGACACTGCAGTGTGTCTTCAAGAAAATAGCGCCGGAAAGCGAGGACTGCGCAGGCACAGATTTCGCCGTCATCGGCGCATGCCCAGTCTGCGCTTTCCGGCGCCATTTTCTGGAACACAAACTGCAGTGTCTTCAAGAAAATAGCGCTGGAATGCGCGTACTCCGGCGCCACACTCCTCCCCCAGCCTCTGGCAGAACGGGACAACGCTGGAGCACGGGGAAGAAAGGTGAGTATAAATGTTGTTGTTTTTTTGTATGTGTGCAGTTTCATAGGGGTGAATGGGACCATACGTATCAGGATACGGGAGTGAGAGGTAGCATGCATATCAGGATAGGGGACTGAGGGGGCCATGCATATCAGGATAGGGGACTGAGGGGGCCATGCATATCAGGATAGGGGGGTGAGGGGACCATGGATATCAGGATAGGGGGGTGAGGGGTTCCATGCATACCAGGATTGGGGGGTGAGAGGACCATGCATATCAGGATAGGGGGGTGAGGGGGCCATGCATATCAGGATTGGGGGGGTGAGGTGACCATGCATATCAGGATTGGGGGGTGAGGGGACCATGCATATCAGGATAGAGGGATGAGGGGACCATGCATATCAGGATAGGGGGATGAGGGGACCATGCATATCAGGATTGGGGGGTGAGAGGACCATGCATATCAGGATAGGGGACTGAGGGCGCCATGCATATCAGGATTGGGGGGTGAGGGGACCATGCATATCAGGATAGGGGGGTGAGGGGACCATGCATATCAGGATAGGGGGGTGAGAGGACCATGCATATCAGGATAGGGTGGTGAGGTGACCATGAATATCAGGATTGGAGGGTGAGAGGACCATGTGAGTCGCACTTAGTACCAGGGCAATGGGGTACTCGGCACCGAGCCCATGAAAGTCTATGGGATTTGTCACTGGCAGCAGGACTCGGTCCGTGGCCCTGGGCACTCATACAATGGGGGATATTTACAGGGGATTATAAGGATAGGTAGTTCGTGACGCCACCTGTGGTATCTGATCAATTGGACCAGCGCTGCTATAAGGATCTTCACAGGGGATGTTATGGGGCAGCTGGGTGGTAGGTCTCCCACAGGTGAGACGGGTCCCTGGAAGTCTATGGTGATGATGCAGGGTGTAGTTAAGAATTCAGTCACACACAATGCAGCTTCTTTTCATACCTTTACTGGTAGATGGTTCAAGAAGATCCCGGGAAGCTGGTCGGGGTGGAGAATGCACACTCGGGTAACCGCTGAGCAGGTTAGAGGCCTCCTTTACTTCAAATGTATTTGAGTCCAAACTTGCCTGAAGCGAAGTTAACTCTGCAATCTCCAGCTTTCTCAATAGCTGCCAAGCTCGGCTGACATTGTGGTGGAGCCTTCTATGTCTCTGATTCTCAGATATTGAGAAGAACTAAGTCGTTAGGGGTGATCAGGCCTTGCCCGTCTTGTTCTCCCTGACTCCGTTTACGTATCAGCACTTAGGGCTGCTCTCTGCGACCTGTAGTCCAGATAGCCTCCGGTTATCTTGTTACTATGCTTGAAACACTAGCAACGCTTCGGACCCCGGTGTCCAGTGATTTAGTGCAGGTAGTCCAATACCTGATGCACTGCTCTCTGTCTTCTCCACTGCGCCCTTCGCCCTGCTCTCGCTCTTAGCATAAGCACTTGTAGCTTTGATGGAAATGTCAGCTTTCTCCAGAGCTCACTGAGCAGATCTCAGTATCCTCCTTGTTTCAGCTTCTGTTGAGGTACTGATTAAGGGTAGCTCTGACTAGGCTAGGATGATTCACTTCACCCGTACTAGCCTCCACTTCTTTGTCAGGTGAGCTACGCTAGCTCTGCGAGGATTCAGTCCTCTCTTCTCTCCCTCCAAGTCCAGACTGAACTGGCACTGAACTGCACTGTCCTAAGACAGGAAACAGAATGATCTGAGCTCTTCTCAGACAGGAAACTTGAATGAGCTCTGCTACGTGTCACTACCTCCTACACCCCTGATGGGTGTGTCTGAAAGTGTGAGTGAAGTGAATGGATAACAAGCTTTTGCGGTTACCTTCCTGTGCATTCTCCTGGATTTATGTGTGCCTGACATAGCTGGGCCACACATCCCCCCTTGGTTAAACACAGCACTCCCGGGCTGTAAAAGAGAAAAAGAAAACATTTTTGTTTTGCATTTAACAACAACATTTTAACTCTTCCCATCCGGGAGGTAAGACTTCTTGAACGTTACAATTTGTACATTAGAAAAATACAAAAGTATCAAAAGTATTAAAACATTCTCATAATACAAGACAAATTCTTGTGGAGGACCCGCACCAAAAACCTCCCACGTGGGTCCTGGGTGGGCTGCAGGACTTCTGACTGCAGACCTCACTCTAGGCCACACCATACGGGTTTTTCTTCAGAGGTGATAGTAATGGTTTCGTGTAAAACCAAGATAAGGCACCGTAGTGCAACTATTTACATAGAAAGTTTTTGGGCTGGCACAGTCCACAGCCACGCAGTCCATGCATGAGAAAAGACACATTTCAAATAATTACATTATACTTGAACTCTTATTAAAGTGCAAATCTTGTAAAACTTTATACAATTTTGTCAGTGACAATAAACCCTGTCTGGGTCTTGCTAACTAGTTTACTAGGACTACTCCTGATAGCGAATAGGTAGCTTTCCTTTAGTGATACGTTCTGACCTACGTGGTGTAGTGTCAAGTGTAGTAGTCTCTAACCTTTCTGTTCTGCGTAACGGCAAACTATAAATACGACTCCACCTCTCTAGGGACCTGGCAAGCATGCTAGCGACTGGGCGATGCGGTACTGCTTCACCAGGGGTTTCCACTCCTTGTGGCGCTGCTTCTTGTGGTTCCGCTGCTTGGGATCCCAATGGTTGAGGGTCTGCCGGAACAGGTCCTTCTGGAACTGGCTCCACTGGCACAATTGGTATGACTGGATGTAGAGACTCCTCTTGCGGTTGATAAAACTGCAGCACAGGAATGATTACAGCGTCTCCCAATCTGGGCCAATCCGCAGGTAAATCTCCCAAATCCGTGTGTATGACCGCTTCATCATTTTCTTTCTGAAGGACAACAGGTTCTTCCTCACGAAGCTTTAATGGGCCAGGACACAACTTTAGATGATCTCTAGACACAGTTGCAGTCGTTCTTCCTCCATCCTTGCTGATGGTACAGGTCTTTCTGTTATCAAAATTGGAATTTTGCACGACATAGGGCTCCTGTTCCCACTGATCATCCAATTTGTGCATTCTTCTTTTTCTTTTTAGCACAATTTCTCCAGGCATTAAAGGCTTAGCGGGGGCATTTTTGTTATAGTTCTTCTCTTGTTTTTCTTTTACTTTATTGAGACTGTCTTCCACGCAGGCTTGTACTCTCTTGTACTGTTCTTGTCGAGTTGTGTCCCAATCTTCAGCACTGTCATCAGCCTCTGGTTCTACCACTCCCAGCTCCAAATCCATTGGCAGTCTTCCTGGCCTTGCTCTCATAAGGTAGGCTGGAGTGCAGTTGGTGGAACTTACTGGTATGTGGTTGTACAAGTCGACCAGGTCGGGTAACAAGTCTGGCCACCGATTTCTTTCTTCCAGTGGTACAGATTTCAATAAATCCATGACAATGTGATTCATCTTTTCACAAAGGCCATTGGTCTGAGGGTGGTACGGGGTCGTTCTGATCTTCTTACATCCATACAACCGACAGAATTCCTGAAACAGTTCAGCTTCAAATGCAGGACCTCGATCAGTCAGTACCTGCTCGGGATATCCGTGTGGTCTGCAGAAACTCGCTTGGAAGGTTTTTGCTGCTGTCTCTGCTGTCAGATCTTTGACAGGGGCGACCACCAGAAATTTGGAATAGTGATCCACCATGGTCAGGGCATATGAGTATCCTGACCTGCTTGGGGACAACTTGACGTGATCCAATGCTACGATCTCCAGGGGACGAGTCGTCCGGATAGGCTGCAAGGGTGCCTTCTGACTACAGTAGTCTTTTCGTCTGAGGCCACAGGGTCCACAGTTCCGGCACCACTTCTCGATGGAGCTGCGCATCCTTACCCAGTAGAACCGACACCTCAACAGGGTCTCCAGCTTTTTCCAGCCAAAGTGTCCTGCTTGATCGTGGTAGGCTTCTAACACCATTTGGATGTCTGCTCTGGGGACCACTATCTGCCAAACCATCTCATGGGTCCTTGGGTCGACGTATCTCCTGCACAACTTCTCACGGTATATGAACAACCGGCTTCTCTCATTCCACAGGAGCTTTGCTGGTATTGGTGCATCTTTCTCCAAGGAGGAACCTTCCCGTCTTATTAGCTCCTTAATACGGCTGACCACTGGATCACTGTCCTGAGTCTCCTTCCAGCTGTGATGAGGTAAAGGGTTCAACATCTCACCACACCGCTTTCTGTAGACTCGTTGCTCTTGGACCATCCCATTTCGGTGGAACGCAGGTAGCTCGATTTCTTCCAGATCATCTGATTCTTCCTCCGTGTCGGATTCGTGCGGCATTCTGGACAAGGCGTCCGCGTTAGCATTTTTACGGCCCGCTCTGTACTTGATGGTAAACTGATAGTTTGACAACCGAGCCATCCAACGTTGCTCCATGGCCCCCAGCTTGGCTGTTTCAAGGTGTGTCAAGGGGTTGTTGTCGGTGTACGCAGTGAACTTGTTGGAAGCAAGGTAATGTTTGAATCTTTCGGTAATGGCCCAGACCAGCGCTAGGAACTCCAGTTTGAAGCTGCTATAGTTTTCCGGGTTCCTCTCAGTTGGCCTGAGCTTTCTGCTGGCATATGCGATGACTTTTTCTTGGCCATTCTGCTTCTGACTGAGGACAGCTCCTAATCCTTCGTTACTGGCATCTGTGTATAGCAGGAACGGTTGGCTGTAATCTGGGTAGGCTAAGATTTCATCGCCTGTCAGGATCTCTTTCATCTCTTTGAATGCCTCAGCTTGTTCTTTTCCCCAATTGAATGGAGGGTTTCTGCTCTTGAGAGGTTGTCCGACCAGGAGGTCCTGTAAAGGCGCCGCTTTCTTAGTGTAATCTCTTACAAACCTCCTGTAGTAACCTGTTAGTCCCAGGAACTGACGCACCTCCTTTAGATTCTTCGGCTCCGGCCATTTCTGGATGGCTGTGACCTTTTCGGGGTCCGGCGCTACTCCTTCGGAACTGACAATATGTCCCAAGTACTGTACCTTCCGTTTGAGCAGATGGCACTTTGAGGGCTTCAGTTTCATCCCATACTTGGACAGTGACTCAAATACCTCTGCCAGGTGTTTCAGATGATCTTCATATGTCTTGGAGTAGACAATCACGTCGTCCAGATACAGCAACACGGTTTCGAAGCTGAGATGTCCCAGGCAGCTCTCCATCACTCTCTGAAATGTCCCTGGGGCACTGCTGAGGCCAAACGGCATTCTGTCAAACTCGCAGAGTCCCATTGGGGTGGTGAAAGCAGTCTTTTCCCGATCCTCCTCAGCCACAGCTACTTGCCAGTACCCACTAGTAAGGTCGAGGGTAGAAAAGTAGTTAGCCGTTTTCAGAGCAGCTAAGGATTCCTCAATGCGTGGTAGTGGGTATGCATCTTTATGTGTTATGCGATTTACTTGTCGGTAATCTACACACATTCTCATGCTACCATCCTTTTTCTTAACTAGAACTAGAGGTGCTGCCCAGGGGCTACAACTATCCCTTATCACCCCAGCTTCCTTCATGTCACGCAGCATTTCCTTAGCTTTCTGATAGTGGGCTGGAGGTATAGGCCTGTACCGCTCTTTGATGGGAGGATGACTGCCTGTAGGGATATGATGCTGTACTCCCTTAATCGTCCCAAAGTCAAGTGGGTGTTTGCTAAATACTTGTGCGTACTCTTGTACCACCCGTAGTACCCCCTGTTTCTGGTGGACGGAAGTGGTGTCTGTCCCTATATGAAGCTGCTGACACCAATCCGCTACTGGGGTTGGCGGGAGGCTAAGGACTCGGTTGTGAGGATAGAATTGTTATCTACGGCATGTAATTTAGCAACTGTGGCATAACGTGGTAAATTTATTTCGTCGTCCCCCCAGTTGAGAAGTCGTACTGGTACTCTCCCATTTATTACTTCCACTACCCCTCTAGCAGTCATGAGTGTAGGTCTGTGTTCTGAACTATAGGGCTCTACTACTGCTTGGTAGTTCTGTCCCCTCAGACCTATGGCTGCTCTGCACCATATTAACATTTCACTCATTGGGGGTATTACAATGGGGTTCGAGTCCGTGACCCGTACATTACCGATTTCACCATCCGTAAGCTTCGCTTGCTGCTGGCACATCAGGGCCCGGATCTCCCTCTGGATCACTCCCTTCTGCTTTGGCTTGGCAACTTCAGCGAGCTGTTGGAGCAAAAACACAACTTCTCCCAGACAGTTACTGATAATGTTAGTACCTAATATCACATTTAGGCCATTTTCCTCATTTACAGTCCTGACCACTAGAAGTCCCTGATCCTTCAGCTCCACTCTGCCCACTTTTACGTCCACATTTTTGGCTCCGAGTACTTCAACAGGGAGACCATTGGTGGCGTACACTGTAAAGTCAGAGCTCGGGGGCTGGAGACTGTCCTTGGACCAGAATTTATTATAAAGGACATCAGGTATTATGGTCACCTGAGATCCAGTGTCCAGTAGTGCAGGAATTGCAATCCCGTCCAGAATGATGGACAGGTAGGGTCGTCCACCCACGAACCTGCGGTTCCAGTCTAAGGGGCCTGATGAGTCTACTCCTGGGTGTTGGCCCTCTGACCCAGGATCGGCTCGTTTAAAGGACATTGCTGAGCCATATGACCTTTTTGGTTGCAGCGGTAGCAGATGATCTCTCGGCGAGGATGGTGTTGATCAGGAGTCGCTCCTGGGGGTGGCGTGGTCCTCCTCCGGTGAGGCGACGTCCTCCATTTCCTCCGGTTCATCCAAGGGACATCCTCCGGACAGTCGGCAAGTAGGATCTTTCCTCCTTCCTCTTTCCGCAGTTGCAGGGCATCCATTACAGTGGCCAAGTTCTTAGTTACTGGCGCACTTCTGAGCGCAGACATTCCAACTCACTAGGGGGCGCCACCTGCGTGGTAGCTTCTGCCACCTGCGGGGAAAAGGTGGGTACTGCCGGTTTTAGAGTGACTTCACCCGGGTGATACTGGTTTGCCACCTCTGGCTTTTCCAAGGGTCGAAGTCCTTTTATTGCCATGTCTTTTAGGGCATCAAAAGTGGCATCAGGATGATCCAAGGACCACCAGTTTACAGTTCTGCCTTCCGCTGGAGACCTCAGTCCCCGCACGAATTGCTCTTTCAACATTTGGCTCTCATCAATGGGACTTGTGGGGTTAGCCTGTTTAAGAGCTCGCAGGGCCCCCTGTAGTCGGCAGGCGTAGTCCCTAATACTGTCACCCGGTCTCTGGAAACACTGATAAAATGCCATCCGGAGATCCGTTTCTGTGCGGTCCTCAAAGATGGCCTGTAGCTTTAAGAGAATCGCAGGTACTGACTCCTGGTCTGCAGCGGGCCAAGTCTCTACTTCTCTCTCAGCCGCACCAGCTAACTGCCCTATTACCACAGCAGCTTTTTGCTTTTCAGTCATTGAGTACATATCTAAAATACTACATATCTTCCGTTTAAACCCTGGCAGGGTGTCTGGCTCGCCGCTGTACTGGGGAAGCCACTTCGCTCCTGGCATGTATGGGAGCGTTAGCGGCATGAGCGGGACCACCGGACCAGGTGAGGGGCCCGCACCTCCATCCTGCACTATAACGCCAAGCGGTGGGCTATTGGGGCCACCGGCTGGGGCCGCTCCGTCTGCCGGTTGCTGCGACATGTTGATGCCCCTTGGTTAATCTGAGCCTACCTCTTTCGCAGGCACAGCGGTGGAGACAGGACCTTTGTCGCTGTCGCTCTGATGCCAGAGCGTTCACTTCCTGTTTCACAGGACCTGCCGCCGCGTCAGAGTTGGGGGCGGGGCCAGGGAACCAGCGCGCTTTTCTTTCAGGTACGCCCCCCTTCTTCACCAGCGCCTGAGGGCGCGAATATTGCGGTAAAGATGGCGGTATTATGGCGCCAAACACAGCAAACAGTCTTTTTCACCATAAACAGTTCAATATAGGCACACAGGACTCACAATTGCAAGTTTCGCATCCTGTTCGTGACGCCAGATAGATGAGTCGCACTTAGTACCAGGGCAATGGGGTACTCGGCACCGAGCCCATGAAAGTCTATGGGATTTGTCACTGGCAGCAGGACTCGGTCCGTGGCCCTGGGCACTCATACAATGGGGGATATTTACAGGGGATTATAAGGATAGGTAGTTCGTGACGCCACCTGTGGTATCTGATCAATTGGACCAGCGCTGCTATAAGGATCTTCACAGGGGATGTTATGGGGCAGCTGGGTGGTAGGTCTCCCACAGGTGAGACGGGTCCCTGGAAGTCTATGGTGATGATGCAGGTGTAGTTAAGAATTCAGTCACACACAATGCAGCTTCTTTTCATACCTTTACTGGTAGATGGTTCAAGAAGATCCCGGGAAGCTGGTCGGGGTGGAGAATGCACACTCGGGTAACCGCTGAGCAGGTTAGAGGCCTCCTTTACTTCAAATGTATTTGAGTCCAAACTTGCCTGAAGCGAAGTTAACTCTGCAATCTCCAGCTTTCTCAATAGCTGCCAAGCCCGGCTGACATTGTGGTGGAGCCTTCTATGTCTCTGATTCTCAGATATTGAGAAGAACTAAGTCGTTAGGGGTGATCAGGCCTTGCCCGTCTTGTTCTCCCTGACTCCGTTTACGTATCAGCACTTAGGGCTGCTCTCTGCGACCTGTAGTCCAGATAGCCTCCGGTTATCTTGTTACTATGCTTGAAACACTAGCAACGCTTCGGACCCCGGTGTCCGGTGATTTAGTGCAGGTAGTCCAATACCTGATGCACTGCTCTCTGTCTTCTCCACTGCGCCCTTCGCCCTGCTCTCGCTCTTAGCATAAGCACTTGTAGCTTTGATGGAAATGTCAGCTTTCTCCAGAGCTCACTGAGCAGCTCTCAGTATCCTCCTTGTTTCAGCTTCTGTTGAGGTACTGATTAAGGGTAGCTCTGACTAGGCTAGGATGATTCACTTCACCCGTACTAGCCTCCACTTCTTTGTCAGGTGAGCTACGCTAGCTCTGCGAGGATTCAGTCCTCTCTCCTCTCCCTCCAAGTCCAGACTGAACTGGCACTGAACTGCACTGTCCTAAGACAGGAAACAGAATGATCTGAGCTCTTCTCAGACAGGAAACTTGAATGAGCTCTGCTACGTGTCACTACCTCCTACACCCCTGGTGGGTGTGTCTGAAAGTGTGAGTGAAGTGAATGGATAACAAGCTTTTGAGGTTACCTTCCTGTGCATTCTCCTGGATTTATGTGTGCCTGACATAGCTGGGCCACACACATGCATATCAGGATAGGAGACTGAGGGCGCCATGCATATCAGGATTAGGGGGTGAGGGGACCATGCATATCAGGATAGGGGGGTGAGGGGACCATGCATATCAGGATAGGGGGGTGAGAGGACCATGCATATCAGGATAGGGGGTGAGGTGACCATGAATATCAGGATTGGGGGTGAGGGGACCATGCATATCAGGATAGGGGACTGAGGGCGCCATGCATATCAGGATTGGGGGGTGAGGGGACCATGCATATCAGGATAGGGGGGTGAGGGGACCATGCATATCAGGATAGGGGGGTGAGAGGACCATGCATATCAGGATAGGGGGTGAGGTGACCATGAATATCAGGATTGGGGGTGAGGGGACCATGCATATCAGGATAGGGGGGTGAGAGGACCATGCATATCAGGATAGGGGACTGAGGGCGCCATGCATATCAGGATTAGGGGGTGAGGGGACCATGCATATCAGGATAGGGGGATGAGGGGACCATGCATATCAAGATAGGGGGATGAGAGGACCATGCATATCAGGATAGGGGGGTGAGGTGACCATGAATATCAGGATTGGGGGTGAGGGGACCATGCATATCAGGATAGGGGACTGAGGGCGCCATGCATATCAGGATTGGTGGGTGAGGGGACCATGCATATCAGGATAGGGGGGTGAGGGGACCATGCATATCAGGATAGGGGGGTGAGAGGACCATGCATATCAGGATAGGGGGGTGAGGTGACCATGAATATCAGGATTGGGGGGTGAGGGGACCATGCATATCAGGATAGGGGACTGAGGGCGCCATGCATATCAGGATTGGGGGGTGAGGGGACCATGCATATCAGGATAGGGGGGTGAGGGGACCATGCATATCAGGATAGGGGGGTGAGAGGACCATGCATATCAGGATAGGGGGGTGAGGTGACCATGAATATCAGGATTGGGGGGTGAGGGGACCATGCATATCAGGATAGGGGGGTGAGGGGACCATGCATATCAGGATTGGGGGTGAGGGGGCCATGCATATCAGGATTGGGGGTGAGGGGACCATGCATATCAGGATAGGGGGGTGAGGGGACTATGCATATCAGGATAGGGGGGTGAGAGGACCATGCATATCAGGATAGGGGGGTGAGGTGACCATGAATATCAGGATTGGGGGGTGAGGGGACCATGCATATCAGGATAGGGGGGTGAGGGGACCATGCATATCAGGATTGGGGGTGAGGGGGCCATGCATATCAGGATTGGCGGGTGAGGGGACCATGCATATCAGGATAGGGGGGTGAGAGGACCATGCATATCAGGATAGGGGGGTGAGGTGACCATGAATATCAGGATTGGGGGGTGAGGGGACCATGCATATCAGGATAGGGGACTGAGGGCGCCATGCATATCAGGATTGGGGGATGAGGGGACCATGCATATCAGGATAGGGGGTGAGGGGACCATGCATATCAGGATAGGGGGGTGAGAGGACCATGCATATCAGGATAGGGGGTGAGGTGACCATGAATATCAGGATTGGGGGGTGAGGGGACCATGCATATCAGGATAGGGGGGGTGAGAGGACCATGCATATCAGGATAGGGGGGTGAGGTGACCATGAATATCAGGATTGGGGGGTGAGGGGACCATGCATATCAGGATAGGGGGATGAGGGGACCATGCATATCAGGATTGGGGGTGAGGGGGCCATGCATATCAGGATTGGCGGGTCGGGTGAGGGGTACCATGCATACCAGGATTGGGGGGTGAGGGGACTATGCATTCCAGGATTGGGGGGTGAGAGGACCATGCATTCCAGGATTGGGGGGTGAGGAGACCATGCATTCCAGGATTGGGGGTGAGGGGACCATGCACACCAGGATTGGGGGTGAGGGGACCATGCATTCAAGGATTGGGAGTGAGAGGACCATGCATTCCAGGATAGGGGGGTGAGGGAACCATGCATACCAGGTTTCGGGGTGAGGGGACCATCCATTCCAGGATTGGGGGTGAAAGGACCATGCATACTAGGATTGGGGGGTGAGGGGACCATACATATCAGGATAGGGGTGTGAGGGGACCATGCACATCAGGATAGGGATGAGGGGACCATGCATACCAGGATGAGGGGTGAAAGGATCATGCATACCAGGATTGTGGAGGTGAGGGGACCATGCATACCAGGATGGGGGGTGAGAGAACCATGCATACCAGGATTGGGGGGTGAGGGGACCATGCATATCAGGATACGGGTGTGAGGGGACCATGCATACCAGGATAGGGTGTGAGGGGACCATGCATACCAGGATGGGGGGTGAGAGGACCATGCATACCAGAATTGGGGGTAAGGGGACCATGCATACCAGGATTGGGGATGAAGGAACCATGCATACCAGAATTGGGGGTGGGGGGGTCCCATACATCCTACGATAGGGATGAGGGTGGAACATGTATACCAGGATTGGGGGGTGAGGGGACCATGCATACCAGGATTGGAGGGTGAGGACACCATGCATACCAGGATTGGGGGGTGAGGGCACCATGCATACCAGGATTGGGTGGTGAGGGACCATGCATACCAGGATTGGGGGGTGAGGGCGCCATGCATACCAGTTTTGGGTGGTGAGGGGACCATGCATTCCAGGATTGGGGGGAGGGGACCATGCATACCATGATTGGGGGTGAGGGGACCATACATACCAGGATGTGGATGAGCAGGTACCATGCATACCAGGATAGGGATGAGGGGATACCTTGCATACCAGGATTGGGGGGTGAGGGGACCATGCATACCAGGATGAGGTATTGGGTGCCATGCATACCAGGATTGGGTGGGGTGAGGGGACCAGGCATACCAGGATAGGAGGGGGCAGCACATACCAGGATGGGAGACCATATACCAATAAAAATGCTTGCCACCCGGGCGTAGAACGGGTTCATCACTAGTACTATATATTACTAGATCCAATGGTTGGCATTGTGCCTAGTGATGTACGGCTGGCATGCAGCTGCACAACCATAAAAACTCATGCCATAAAGCTCACGTAATTTTGCTGATGATAGAGAAGGTTTGGAGCTCTGCCGTTATTGATGCAGCAGTTTTGGTGACGTTTATGGTCTATGCACATCACCAATTGATGACCCCGCTCCACAACTACGTGGTGTGACAATTTGTGGCTGTGTTACTGTGGTTCCTAGAATCTTTCCCTTTTCATTAATATCACTCACAGTTGATTGTTGAACATTCTGGAGTTAAAGGAGTTGTCTAATACCAATAATGCCCTTTATGAATATCTATCTTTAAGCATTAACCACTTTTACAATTTGCTTTATTAAAATTTTTCCTATCATTCTCCTTAACCCATTCCCTATATGGGCTTTATTTTTTCTTTACTTCCTGTAATTTTTCGTTTGAGGGGAGTTTCAAACAGGACATCACAGGAGGCTGGGGCTGAAGTCACTTCTCACACAGCTTCTATCATTCTCTGAAAAAAGACATTATCAGGGAGCGGCGCTGCGGTAAATTATCTGTTTCAGGAAGGTGACGGAGAAGTGACCACAGCTTTAATGGCAGCCAGATCACATGTTTTGTGCCCACCACCCATGGCAATGTGATGGAATAGAAAATGTGAATTCATTGCTTAAGAGATGGATGTGTACCAATATTTTTGTTCGTATAGTATATATGCTGTTCTTGAGCAACTATGCAACTTGAAAGCCAAGGTTCTAAATAGGCAAATGCTAATACTGTGCTCAGACAATATCAGCTTCTTATTTAGCAGACGGGGACATGGATGTTTGAGTGGAAACATGGGAGAACAAGGTAATGAGGGAGTCACCTTCTCAAGGATTTAGGGACCAGTTGATAGATATGCAGAGATGTAACTACCGCCATAGAAGCCGAGCGGGGCAGTCGTGGGTGAGCTGTAGTTCCTGCACGCTCTGACATCCTACAAGAAAATCGTGCCCCATTCTCAGTGTGCTGCTAGGCATGGGGTGCATCACACTCACTTGTGGGCAATAGGCCTCCCCTGACTTCAGGCTTTCATCGTCAGGAACCGCTGCACACAATCTAGGGAACACCAAGTGTTATCAACAGTCAAACTTATACTGAACAGATCACAGTCCTTACAGTGGAGCATGTGTGATAGGGCACAACAGGTTACAGTCTTTCCTCAGGTACTGGACATAACTTCAGCCCTAAAATACGTTCCCGATAGAGCACCCCTTTTCCTGCTATCTCCACTACTTCTATGGACCCTTCTCCACCAATGGCAGTGCACCCGGATTTTATTATCCTCCGCCTTTCAGGATCCGTGTCCATCTTCTCCTGCAGGCCTGCAAGTGTGTTGTGCTCAATGGCCCCTGCACCAATCTCGAGCTTCAAGAACCGACAAATGGATTCACATGGAGGAGTTGTATGGCAATCCACTGCCCTGAGTGATAGGCCCATGTTGACCCTAGCAACCCACTGCACTTGAACTCCATGAAGAACTTGCTTAAACCTTCCACTACTCCTAACCACCCATAACCAGGAAGTACCTCTCCTTTTATTAAAGGGAACCTGTCAGCAGGATTGTGCACAGTAACCTACAGACAGTGTCAGGTCGATGCCGTTTTACTGATTAAAATGACACCTTGGTTGATAAAATCAAGGTTGCTTCTTAATCTTTATGTTCAGTTTTGTGTGAATGATATGCTCGTGTCCTAAGGCGGGGTTCATGTATGTGGTGCTCTGATTAGGTATTCATAATGCAGACTGCTGACAGGTCACTGATCTTCCTCCTAGTTTGCATAATGAATATATGTACATAGCGTGCTGCAGAATAATCGCATGTTTACTGTGCACTTAATCCCTTTTGCTTATTTAAGTGAGAAAAAAAAAATTGAAAGTGGCGCATGCCACGCCTGCGCAGTAGCAGCTATCGGTATGTATAGGTTCGATAGCTGCTATTGCACAGCTGCCGACAGCACCATCTTGCTGGAGAAAAAAAAATTCCTCCTCCAAGATGGCACCGCCATCATTTTATTCATTATAAAGGCGCTGACCTGACACTGTAGGTTACTGTGCACAATCCTGCTGACTGGTTCCCTTTAACACTATTCCCCTTCCATCTGTGGGTCTGTACCTAACATTAACTATTCCTTATTTATTTCCTATCTCTACAGTATATTACTAATAATTCTTGCTTCCTTTTAGCTATAAAACTCTTATCTTTATTCACTTTCATGGGCTTTCGGCGTTTACCATAACACATTACATAGGGATTATACACATACACATTAAATGCATAAAAGGCATAACATTGTTCACATTACACAAATGCATACGGCAGTTGTCTTCAGGGTAGGGACGGGGTAAGACAGTCCACATCCTTCACTAAGCCATAGCATCAGCTATGGAGCCCATGGTCTCAGGGCAGTTTGGGGTGTCAGAATCGGCAACTAAATGATGCTTGATTATTATAATCAGGGGCGGATTACCAGAGGGTCAATCTGGGCTACCGCCCAGGGCCCAGTGGTGTGGGGGGCCCACCACAGGGCCTCCATCAGGGCATTACTGCCCTGAATGGCGTATGGGGCCCGGTGGGCAGAGGGGGTCCACATCGGACCCCGTCTCTTCTGCTCACCGGGCCCCTACCAGCAGCCGGCAGGCTAAGCCCGGCCCTTAGCGGCAGCGCGCTGTGGCATTTTAACGCCCGCACGTCAATAGTTAACAGCCGCCAGCCAATCGAAGGCTGGCAGCTGACGTCAGCAGCGCGCACGTCGCCGGCGTCTGACGTCATTGTTAGTCGCCGGCGAGTGCGCGCTTGTGGAGGGAACTGTCTTCGCAGCAAGAGCACGGCAAGGTAAGAAGAACTTTTTTTTTTTATTGAGCGGTGGGGCAGCCTGTGAGACTCGGGACCGAGGGACACACTGGACATGGGGGAAGAATGCTGCCTGCTGGACACGGGGGGCGGACTGTGAGACATGGGGACATGAATGCTGGACATAGGGGCAGACTGTGAGACATGGGGGCAGGGGGGCAGAATGCTGGACATGGGGCAGATTGTGAGGCATGGGGGCAGAATGCTGGACATGGGGGCAGACTGTGAGGCATGGGGCAGAATGCTGGACATGGGGGCACACTGCGGCATGGGGCAGAATGCTGGACATGGGGCAGACTGTGAGACATGGGGCAGAATGCTGGACATGGGGGCAGACTGTGAGACATGGGGCAGAATGCTGGACATGGGGCAGACTGTGAGACATGGGGGCAGAATGCTGGACATGGGGGCAGACTGTGAGACATGGGGGCAGAATGCTGGACATGGGGGCATGAGTCGCACATGGTACCAGGGCTATGGGGTACTCGGCACCGAGCCCATGGAAGTCTATGGGGGATGTCACTGGCAGCAGAGCTCGGTCCGTGGCCCTGGGCGCTCATACAATGGGGGAATATATTTACAGGGGATTGTAGTAATAGTTGTTCGTGACGCCACCTGTGGTTTCTGATCAGATAGACCAGCGCTGCAGGGTTAATCTTCTGAGGGGATGTTATTAGGCAGCTAGATGTTAAGTCCCCCACAGGTGGGACTGTTCCCTCAAAGTCAATGGTGTTGCAGATAATAAGTCAGTCACACACAATTCAGTCTCTTTCCATACCTTTACTGATGTTGTTGGCAGGTATGTCCCGGGACGCTGGTCAGGTTGGAGAATGCACATTCAGGTAATCGCTGAGCAGGTTTAAGGCCTCCTTTACCTTTGAAATATATGTGAGTCCTAACTTGCATGAAGTCAAGTTTAACTCGTAATGCAGCAGCTACGCCTGGCCGACATTGTGGTAGAGCCTTTTCTGTCTCTGATAATCAGATGTTGGCAAGAACGAAGTCCTTCTAAGCAGTGCACTTGCTAAAAGTCCTTGTTCTCCCTGACTCAAGTTACGTATCAACACTTAGGGCTACCTTCTGCGACTTGAAGTCCAGCAAGGCCTCCGGTTTTCTAACACTAGCCGTGAAGTACTAGCAATGCTTCGGACCCCGGTGTCCGGTTAATCGAGCGAAGGTGATCTGTCACCAAAGTCACTCTTCCTTATGTTTTCCACTCGCCTGTCGCCCTGCTCTCACCCTTAACATAAGCACGGGTAGCAGTAGATGTAGTAGTCAGCTGTTCTTCCAAGCTCACTGACCTGCTCTCAGTTGGCTCGTTGTTATAACTGCAGTAGTTCCCTTCCTTCTTTCCTTCAAGACTCTGTCCAGAGCAGCTCACAGGACGTTCCATCAGACTGTATACATGCTGTAGCTCCGAGAGTCACTTTCCACGTTCTAGAGAATACAGGCAGCTTGTTCTGAGATAACAGTTTTGGCTGTAGCTCTGACTAGACTAGAGTAATTCCTTCTACTCGTACTAGCCTCCACTTCAATTCAAGATGAGCTAATCAAGCTCTGTCAGGATTCAGTCTTCTCTCCTCTCCCTCCAAGACCAGACACTTGAACTCTGACTGAACTGGCTGTCTTGACTTGACTGACTACTGCTACGTCTCTCTAACCTTATATATCCTAAGGTTCCCTCTAGTGGTAGTGTTGGGAAGTGTGAGATGTGAATGAATATCAGGTTTTGCAATTACCTTCCTGTGCATTCTCCTGGAGACATGTGTACCAAGCGCAGCTGGGCCACACATCCCCCCCTAGTTATCATCAGCACTCCCGGGCTGAAATAGAAAAGAAAAAAACATTTTTGCATATAATAACATTAACATATAACTCATCCCTTGCGGGAGGTAAGGACTCTTTAACGTTGCAATGTATACATGGGCAAGTAGAAAAATATCAAAACATTTTCCACATAAATATATATAAGACAGATTCTTGTGGAGGACCCGCACCAAAAACCTCCCACGTGGGTCCTGGGTGGGCTGCAGGACTTCATCACCGCAGACCTCACTCTAGGCCACACCATACGGGTTTTTCTTCAGAGGTAGTAAGGTTTTATGTAAAACCAAGATGGGGCACCGAAGTGCGAACTATTTACAATGAAAGTTTTTGGGCTGGCAAAGTCCTCAGCCACGCAGTCTTTGGATAAAACATTTCAAATTTAGAAAATCACATTAATGCTTCACATTAACTACTTTTACCCAACTGGGGTATTCTATTTCAAGATTTATGCTAATTATGCAAACATTTATCACATATAAGTAAAAGACAATAAAGTGCAATTTCTTCTTTAAACATTTCTTCAACTTTATACAGGTGCAGTAAACCCTGTCTGGGTCCTACTGGTCTTCTTCTTTCTTGCAGATATTAAGGACGTCTTCCATTCCTGGGGCTGGAATGACGCAGTGCGCTTTTGAATGCATAACGAACAAGTCATGGCCTGCAATCTGCGTTTGCGTTGCCACAGTTCTTGTGCGTTCCACTAGGGGCCCAACGGGTGCCTCTCCAGAATATAGATTTGGCTCATGTTGAGACGCACTTTCTTGCTGCGTTTTTAAATAAGACTCTGGTTGCGTTGTAGAAGGAGCCGCAGTATACAATGCCGGTTGCGATGCAGAGTGGGTCGCAGAATATGAGGCTGGATAGGATCTTGGTGCAGAGAAGGACGCAGATTGCGATGCTGATGCGCGGCCGGGTGCTATTGGAGCTGGGTCTCGGGACGCTGTGGCATGATTCACATCACCGGCGTCGGGGACGGGGTCGCTGACACGGGAAACATTTAAGGCATACCATCCTTTTAGACCCCAGTGACGGCGTATAGCTGACGATGTCCCCGTTTATGAGATCCCTTCCCGGGTGGCCAATGGGCAGATGAGACTCCACATCTCTGCGGCTGACAAATACCTCTTGGTACAGGCCTGGCTCATGGATGAACCCCCAGCCTTTGCGGAGTTTAAAATCACTAACGCACCCCTGGCGCCGCGGTTCCCGGAGCGTACCTTTATCCCTCCGGACATTCTCCTTGTCGGCGAGGAACTCTTCCTGGTACCGCTGACGGAACTGCTGCACCTCTCTCTGCTTCTGCTGGCGTCGCTGCTCTTGCTCGCGGCGTCGCATTTCGTTCTCTACCTGGGCGGCATAGGTCACATCGTCCAGGTATTCCATTTCCTCCCAGTCGACCTCCAACACGGACGGCTGAGTCTCCTCCGGCGTCCCTACCGGGGATCGGCATTCCGCTGCGGCCTCCAGGCCTGGCTGGTACTCCGGAACAGGCAGGGCCTCCTCAGCCTCCTTCTCTCCGACCGCTTCATCGTGGAGTCGGGATCAGCACTTTTGGAGGCGGCCTCCGGTTTCTCATCAGCCACTGGCTGTGGTGGCACAGGGAGCACAGGTAATGGCTTCGTTCCTGGGGGAGAGAGCATTGCGTCCCACAGCAGCCGCTGTTTTCCGGGCACGCCAGCTTCTCTCCGTCTCGTCCATCTCTTCACGGCGCTGGATCATGTCCCTGAGCACCGCATTCACCTCCTCTAATTCCAGCATGATTTGGTCGGTGTCCCGACCTGGGGACGGCTCAGGCACAGGCGGCAGCTCTTCTGGGGAACGGGGCCTGAGCGCCGCCGCTCCTCCACACAGCGTCTCCTGTCCTTCTGCCATCTCTCTCCAGGCCAGACTGTGCTTTCCATCAGGAACAATCTGGTCTCCTCCGTGGGGGCGGGATTTGCGCTTCCTCTTTTTGGCATAGAGGATGAAGAGGAGGCGGACCTCCCTTGCAGTTGGGCAGGCTCTTGTATTGTAATAACATTTAGAGGGGGCGCCCATTGCTTTCACGCCACAAGGGGGGGTACGCCCACGAAGGCACGCCCTTCTTCTTCACCAGCGCCTCAGGGCGCGAATATGGCGGCAAAATGGCGGAAAATGGCGCCAAAAATTACAAAAGCTGCACACAGTCTTTTCTGCACAAAACAGTCCACAAAGGCACACAGGACTCACAAATTGTAAGCTTCGTATCCTGTTCGTGACGCCAAAGATGAGTCGCACATGGTACCAGGGCTATGGGGTACTCGGCACCGAGCCCATGGAAGTCTATGGGGGATGTCACTGGCAGCAGAGCTCGGTCCGTGGCCCTGGGCGCTCATACAATGGGGGATATATTTACAGGGGATTGTAGTAATAGTTGTTCGTGACGCCACCTGTGGTTTCTGATCAGATAGACCAGCGCTGCAGGGTTAATCTTCTGAGGGGATGTTATTAGGCAGCTAGATGTTAAGTCCCCCACAGGTGGGACTGTTCCCTCAAAGTCAATGGTGTTGCAGATAATAAGTCAGTCACACACAATTCAGTCTCTTTCCATACCTTTACTGATGTTGTTGGCAGGTATGTCCCGGGAAGCTGGTCAGGTTGGAGAATGCACATTCAGGTAATCGCTGAGCAGGTTTAAGGCCTCCTTTACCTTTGAAATATATGTGAGTCCTAACTTGCATGAAGTCAAGTTCAACTCGTAATGCAGCAGCTACGCCCGGCCGACATTGTGGTAGAGCCTTCTCTGTCTCTGATAATCAGATGTTGGCAAGAACGATGTAATGTATGTAGTACAGTTCATATAGCGTCTTGTGCTTGGGTGCGATGAACATACATGAGACACAGGTTTGATATAGAAAAGTCCTGTATTACTTCATACAAGTTGGCAGAAATAGTCACACAGTTTGCAGACACAGAAGCAGGAGACACAGCAGGCCAGAGTAATCCAAGCTCAGCAATCACTCTCCAATACAGATTCAGGATCTTCTTCTCTGTTACCGTAAGTCCATGCAAACGTGGGTCTTTCAAAGAGCAGGGTTCAGAGTCCACAAGTGCCTCAGAGCTCCTCAGCAGGAATAGCTGGAGTACAAGGTCCAAGGCTTACAGGAGTCAAGTCACAGGTTCACTGCAGGCTAGATTCTGAAGCACTGATTGCTCAGCTGTGGCTGCTTAAGAAGCAAAGGAGAGAATCAGGGCGGGAACATGCAAGCTGGAAACTCCATTTTGACTGAGGGCAAGATAGCTGCAGCAAGACAGAAAGTAAAATGGCTGACGAACAAACTGAGTTTCAGGAATATATACATAGAACCTTACATTACTCCCCCCTTAAGGACAACCTCCGGATGACCTCAGACCAGGCTTGTGTGGGTACCTCTGATGAAACTGATGGAGCAAGCGAGGAGCATTAACGTTATTGACCGGTTCCCATGAGTTGTCCTCCACTGGGTAGCCCTGCCATTTAATCAGATATTGTAACTGATTTCTATACAACCTGGAATCTAAAATCCTTTCCACCACAAATTCTTCCTGACCATCGACTAGCACTGGGTCAGGGCAAGGAGAGGAACGTCCAGGAAACGTATTGGGTGTCACAGCCTTTAGTAGGGATACATGAAAGACAGGGTGGATTCTCATAGTTCTGGGCAGTTGAAGACGACAAGCAACGGCACTTATAATTTTACTGATTTTATAGGGTCCAATGTACTTATGTCCCAACTTAGACGATGGAATCCTTAACTTAAGATTTCTGGTTGACAGCCAGACCAAGTCTCCTACCTTGAAAGCTGGTGCAGGTTTACGAAATTTATCTGCTGCTTTCTTGTACCTTTCTTGAGCCGATTCCAGATTTTCCTTTAGAAGATCCATATTCTTCTGTAAAGACGTGATTCTTTCAGCCACTGCTGGTAAAGGCGTTTCTATGGGAAATCGTGGTAGAATGTTAGGATGATAACCTAGATTAGAGTAAAAAGGAGACTGTTTAGTGGAGGCACTCTGAGAGTTGTTATACGAGAACTCAGCTAATGGAAGTAGATCCACCCAATCATCCTGTAGGTGGCAGATAAAGCAGCGGAGATACTGCTCCAGGGTTTGATTGGTTCGTTCGTTCTGTCCATTAGTCTGGGGATGAAAAGCAGAAGAAAGGTTTACTTTAATGTCCAATGCTGCACAGAAATTTTGCCAAAACCTAGAAGTGAATTGCACCCCTCGATCCGAAATAACCTCATCCGGTACTCCATGTAAGCGAAACAATCTTTAATCATCAAATCTGATGTCTGTTTTGCAGTGGGTAAGCCGACACAAGGGATAAAATGAGCTGCCTTTGTTAGACGGTCAACCACCACTAGAATGGTGTTCTTCCCCTGAGAGGTTGGTAACTCCACAATGAAGTCCATAGAAATGGATCCCCACGGGCGGGACGGGGTGGGAAGAGGCTGTAACAGACCAGTTGGTGAGGAGCGAGGTGTTTTGCATCTTGCACAGACCTCACATGAAGTGACATAATTCAAAACATCCTTCCTGCAAGTGGGCCACCAAAAGAAACGAGAAAGAAATTCCTGTGTCTTTAGAATTCCTCTATGCCCAGTTATCTTGGAATCGTGAATGAGTTGCAATACTCTCAATCTGACTGTTTCAGGAATATACAGGCGTTGTCCCTGAATCCACACACCATTCTTAAAGACAAGACTTACGTCCCTTGGGGGTTGTGCCAAAAAGGAATCCGCATGGTATGCTTCCTTGATGTCCTTAAGTAGGTCTTGATTATGAATTACAACTAGGAATCTAGAGTCAGGAAGAATAGTCTTAGGAGGAGTAATTGGACGTGTCTCTGCTGAGTAAATCCTAGAGAGTGCATCAGCCTTTCCATTGCGCGATCCTGGTCTATAAGAGATGATAAAATTAAATTGGTTTAAGAAAAGATTCCAGCGAGCCTGGCGAGGAGTCAGGCACTTAGCCGACCTGATAAACTCAAGGTTACGATGGTCTGTCAGGACGACTATTTGCTGTGCAGCTCCCTGAAGAAGGTGTCTCCATTCTTTGAAGGCGGCAATAATGGCCAACAACTCTCTATTGCCCACATCGTAGTTCCTCTCAGCCGAAGACAACTGCTGGGAAAAGAAGGCACAGGGATGCAAGACATTCTTCTCACCTGTTCTCTGAGAGAGTATAGCTCCAACGGCACAGTCTGAAGCATCCACCTCTATTATGAAGGCAAGCTCGGGGTTGGGATGTACTAGGATAGGTGCAGTGGTAAATTTATCTTTTAGACGGGAAAATGCTTCCTGGGCTTGGGGAGTCCAGGAAAACCTAGACTCTTTCCGGGTAAGTTGAGTGATAGGTGACACAACCTCAGAGAAATTTCTAATGAAACGTCTATAGAAGTTGGCAAACCCGATGAAGCGCTGTACCTCCTTCACATTTCTAGGACTTGGCCAATCCTTGATGGCTTGGGTTTTGCTTCCATCCATACTAATTCCTTGTGTAGACAGTACATACCCCAGAAATTGAATTTCGGTCCTATGGAATTCACACTTTTCAAGTTTGATGTAAAGATGATTTTGTCTTAGACGTTCCAAGACCATTCTCACATGTCCATGATGTTCCTCTGTGGAGTTAGAAAAAATTAGAATATCATCCAAATAAATTACCACGAATGTATCTAGGAGATCCCTGAAGATGTCATTCACCAAGTGTTGGAAAGTGGCTGGGGCGGTACTCAGACCAAAAGGCATAACTAGATATTCAAAGTGTCCATAGCGTGACCTGAATGCAGTCTTCCATTCATCCCCAGGTCTAATACGGACTAAGTTATAGGCCCCACGAAGATCTAGTTTAGAAAAAATTTTGGCATGTCGCACTCTCTCCAATAACTCAGGGATTAAAGGCAATGGATAACGGTTTCTAATAGTAACCTTATTGAGTTCCCTATAGTCTACGCATGGTCTCAGAGATCCATCTTTCTTCTTTACAAAGAAGATGGGTGCACCTGCAGGAGATGAAGAGGGGCGTATGAAGCCCTTGGCTAGATTTTCGTCTATGTAATCCTTTAAAGCCTTTAGCTCGGGCCCCGCCAGGGGTAGATCTTACCAAAAGGTATCTCTGCTCCAGGCAATAATTCAATTGGACAATCATATGGACGGTGAGGAGGAAGCTGGTCAGCGTTCTTCTTGTCACATAAATCCACATAGTCCTGGTATACAGCTGGTAGTTCAGGGACTGACATGATTCCTTTAGGAACAGAGCAAGCTGAAACTTTTGGACTCATCTGTTTCTCTGGAAAGTGTAATTCCTTGGTCTCCCAGTTAATGGTAGGATTCTGAGCCTGCAGCCATGGTAGCCCTAGAATAATGGGAAAGTGGGGAGAAGAGATAAGCATAAAGGACAGTTTCTCTTGATGATCTTTACCCATAAGAACCCTCAAAGGCTCTGTTTCCTGATCCACTGGTCCAGAGGTCAGCAGGGAGCCATCCACAGTTTCCATCTGTACTGGAGTAGCCTTCTTCACTGAACGTATTCCCTGTTTCAGAGCAAAGGAGACATCCATAAAATTTCCACTTGCCCCTGAGTCGATCATAGCAGAGCTAGACACCCAAGCTGAGTCAACCCAGAGTTTGATGGAAAGAAAGCAATGAGAATTGTTTTTCTTACAACTCAGCTGGGAACACCGCTGAGGAAACTTGAAAAATGGCAGCGTTTACACAGTCAACGTCCTCAGAGGTAACGGAGTTTAAGTCCGAGAAATCAAGATCTGTTGCTGCAGATCTCTCTGGAGCCTGAGGCTCGGACCTGACAGATCCCCTCTCGCAACACTCACAATGAATGAGTGCTGCAGTAGTCTTACGAGAACGGCTGGGGCAGTTTATAATGAAGTGCCCTGACTTACCACAATAGAAACATAGATTCTCCTTAAAACGATGTTCCTTGCGTGCATCACTAACCCGTCGTTGTAAAGAGTCTACCTGCATGGGTTCAGGTTCAGGTTCCCGTGTAATCCTACTCAAAGGTTCCTTAGCTGGAGAGGAAGGTAGGAAAAGGTTAGTACGATTGCTTTCGAACCATCTCTCTTGCCTGCGTTCAGTCAGACGAGTATCAATACGGATGCAGTAGTTAATAAAGTCACCTAACGCAGTGGGAGGGTCGGCACGAGCAAGTTCATCCTTAATCAGTGGAGATAACCCCTTTCGAAAAATAGATTTTTTGGCGGAACTGTCCCAGGTGGTATCAAGGGCCCATCTCCTGAAATCCAAGGCATATTCAGCTACCGAGTGCTTACCTTGGCGCAAAGCTAACATGGCTGCTTCAGCTGTTGCACCTCGATTGGGGTCATCAAACACCTGCCCCATGGCTGAAATAAAATCATCAAGGTGATTCAAACAATCATCCTCAGTCTCAATCAGAGGGTTTGCCCACATTAAAGCCTTGTTGGTAAGCAACATAATTATAGTAAGCACCTTAGATCGTTCAGTGGGAAATTGTGAAGCATGTGCAGAAAAAAAAAGATTGCATTGATTAATAAATCCCCTGAATTTCTCACGTTCACCGCCAAAACGAAAAGGGGGCAACTTGGGAATCCCAGCACTCGGGGCTACGGCAGGAGCCTGGACTCGCCCCTCTAGAACCTCAATCCTGGCTCGCAAATCCTGGGTAGTCTGTCCAACCACTTGCAAATTGTGATTATTGAGGTCCTGTAGATTTGTAAAACGGATCTTTATATTCTGCAAATCTGCAAGGATATTATCAGTCACTCCGCAAAGTTCCTTTATGCGGGCCTCCATTTTCCAGATCTTTTAAGACAGGATTACTGGAAGAAGAGGAGAGAAAAAAAAAAACAACAGTGTTCACCTGTGGCAACACTGCAGAGAGAAAAAAAAATTAAGGGAACTGCTCACCTGGAATGGTTGTGAGAAGTCACAACCACTATCATCACAGAAAGTTTCAACCAGACATCTGATATCCAGAGTTACAGCAGACAAAAAAGAGAAAAGAAAGGAAAAAAAAAAAAAAAACAATAGTGTTTACCTGTGGTAACACTGCAAAAAGAAAAAACTTAAGGGAATTGCTCACCTGGAATGGTTGTGAGAAGTCACAACCACTGTCATCACAGAAAGTACAACCGGACGTCTGATATCCACAGTACAGCAGACACAGCCTTCCAGACCCAGCAGACACTAACGTTTTGGCTTCAGAATCTTGTAATGTATGTAGTACAGTTCATATAGCGTCTTGTGCTTGGGTGCGATGAACAACATGAGACACAGGTTTGATATAGAAAAGTCCTGTATTACTTCATACAAGTTGGCAGAAATAGTCACACAGTTTGCAGACACAGAAAGCAGGAGACACAGCAGGCCAGAGTAATCCAAGCTCAGCAATCACTCTCCAATACAGATTCAGGATCTTCTTCTCTGTTACCGTAAGTCCATGCAAACGTGGGTCTTTCAAAGAGCAGGGTTCAGAGTCCACAAGTGCCTCAGAGCTCCTCAGCAGGAATAGCTGGAGTACAAGGTCCAAGGCTTACAGGAGTCAAGTCACAGGTTCACTGCAGGCTAGATTCTGAAGCACTGATTGCTCAGCTGTGGCTGCTTAAGAAGCAAAGGAGAGAATCAGGGCGGGAACATGCAAGCTGGAAACTCCATTTTGACTGAGGGCAAGATAGCTGCAGCAAGACAGAAAGTAAAATGGCTGACGAACAAACTGAGTTTCAGGAATATATACATAGAACCTTACAAACGAAGTCCTTCTAAGCAGTGCACTTGCTAAAAGTCCTTGTTCTCCCTGACTCAAGTTACGTATCAACACTTAGGGCTACCTTCTGCGACTTGAAGTCCAGCAAGGCCTCCGGTTTTCTATCACTAGCCGTGAAGTACTAGCAATGCTTCGGACCCCGGTGTCCGGTTAATCGAGCGAAGGTGATCTGTCACCAAAGTCACTCTTCCTTATGTTTTCCACTCGCCTGTCGCCCTGCTCTCACCCTTAACATAAGCACGGGTAGCAGTAGATGTAGTAGTCAGCTGTTCTTCCAAGCTCACTGACCTGCTCTCAGTTGGCTCGTTGTTATAACTGCAGTAGTTCCCTTCCTTCTTTCCTTCAAGACTCTGTCCAGAGCAGCTCACAGGACGTTCCGTCAGACTGTATACATGCTGTAGCTCCGAGAGTCACTTTCCACGTTCTAGAGAATACAGGCAGCTTGTTCTGAGATAACAGTTTTGGCTGTAGCTCTGACTAGACTAGAGTAATTCCTTCTACTCGTACTAGCCTCCACTTCAATTCAAGATGAGCTAATCAAGCTCTGTCAGGATTCAGTCTTCTCTCCTCTCCCTCCAAGACCAGACACTTGAACTCTGACTGAACTGGCTGTCTTGACTTGACTGACTACTGCTACGTCTCTCTAACCTTATATATCCTAAGGTTCCCTCTAGTGGTAGTGTTGGGAAGTGTGAGATGTGAATGAATATCAGGTTTTGCAATTACCTTCCTGTGCATTCTCCTGGAGACATGTGTACCAAGCACAGCTGGGCCACACAGGCAGACTGTGAGACATGGGGCAGAATGCTGGACATGAGGCAGACTGTGAGACACGGGGCAGAATGCTGGACATGGGGGCAGACTGTGAGACACGGGGGCAGAATGCAGGACATGGGAATAGAATGCGAGACACGGGGCAGAATGGAGATACGGGGCATGATTGGAGACATGGGGGCAGGATTGGAGACAGATGGGGCAGGGTTGGAGACAGATCGTGCAGGATCATGGGGCAGAATGGATGCGATGGAGACAGATGGGATAGGATGGGGAGATCATATGGGGCAGAATGGATATTCATGAGGGCAGGATGGGAGAACATATGGCTGAAGCCAGGAATGAGACACACGGGGGCCAGGATGGGGAATATTATTACCATAGAGGCTAATTAAGGGATATTACTGCAGTGATGTATTTTTTTATTTTTTGAGTATACTGTTTTAAATGGGGGGGCGGTCCTGTTACTGTGTAGAGTGATACTACATCGCCTTTTTTTCTTCATGTGGTGTAATGTAGAAGTTGGTAAAAATTAAGTAATGTGTTCAGCAAGTGGAGCTCGAGATAACTGTGTTATTTCCTGCAGAGACGAGCCCTGGCTGGAAGAAGTGATGGCGGTCTGTGCTGGATGAAAGATGAAAAACAAAGATGAAGGACTTCACCTAGAGATGTCAGTGGTGAGTCAGTGTTACCTGTACACTGACACTATACACTGTATACTATATACAGAAGTCCTGTGTATAATGTCACCAGTGATCACTGTATTACCTGTACACAGACACTGCATACTAAGTACAGATCTCCTGTGTATAATGGCACTTAAGGTGATAGTATTGTGGGGGTTTTTTATTACTGATTAGTATTATAGTATTCAGTCATTATGTGGTGGTAATGTGTGGTTTGGACATGGTATTGCGGCATTTGACCCTTGTATGTACTATTTGGTCACTTTGTGGTGGTAATATATGCTCTGGTCAGTGATGTTTGTTCCTTGTATGTGATATTATTCGATCACTGTCATGGTAATATGTGGTCTGGTGGTATTTGTCCCTTGTATGTGGTGTTATTGGTCATTTTAAAAATTGAAAAATAAATAAAAATATAGCTAAATTGTATTGCATATTTTAACAAATATTTAATAGGTTACAGTAGAGTAAAGCCCAGCCAAAAGTGTCTACTATGTTATGGTGGCGGCTTTAAAAATCTTTTGGCCAAAACAAACGCTGCTGGCTATATGTGTGATCTGGTGATGGGAACTGTTAATGTATGATAGGTGAGAAGTGGAGTTTTTCCAAGAGAGAGCGGTGGGACTGTGGACAGTTCGTGGGGTGGAGGCGCCTGGAATAATCTGTTTCAGGTATATGATGACCCCGTCGCTTAACCCCGTCGCTTGACCCTGTCACATGACCCCGTCACATGACCCCATCACATGACCAGGGGGCCCACAGAGTCTGAACAGCCCAGGGCCCTGGCTACCCTTAATCCATCCCTGATTATAATGTATTTGTCACTTCTAGAACAAAAAGAGAAAAGACCAATACTCGATATATAACCTACATGGAGTCTAACTAACTGAACATTTTTCTTCTTAGAACCTTTGGAGTAACTTTTGTAGCTCTAGTCATTTACTTTTTCCTACCCTTCAGAATATTTGGGAAATGAAGAGAATGCAGATTGGCTGTTGTCCAGCCAGGACACAGCCATCCTTTGCTCTGCCTACAAGAGTACATGTATAATCACAGATACAGCTATTCTAATATGTGGATCAGCATGCAACATTGTGAAGAATGGAAATGGCAGGAGGATGTGAGCTCACACTGGGAACAGGACACTGGATGCTGCCCCGACAGAAGACGTGCTTGTACTGATAGACAGTGCATGTTGGATGCCGGAGCCTATATGATACAGGGAGGCTCGTCTTCATAACATTTAGTCACATAGTCACACTCAGCCAGTACAGAACTGAGTACGGAATTTGCTTGACAACACATCTGTGACGCCATATCTGAACCTGGATCTGATCCCACGACTTCTGCTTCTGTCATCAGGTGTTGTTGCATTCATTCTGTGGGTGTCACTGGTAATGGAGGAGACATCAGGACGAGAAGTTCTGGCAGCGCAGGCTCTGTCCAGCCATAGAGGCTAGTGTAACTGGGACCAGTTGTGCTGTCTAGTCTGGCAGTATGGGTGTGTGTGCTGTTCAGCTGTTGCCAATGAGAATACCCTACTCCGTACATAAAATTCTAACTTAATGCTTGGAGTTGCCAAGCATACCAGCATTGGTTCTCATTTGAGTTCAGCTCTGGTTTTTCTAGCATTTTGTCTGGATTCTTCTGGTCTGATATACTACTTTACATTGAAATTGCCACACCAAGAAGGAAAAGTCATTGAATTACGGAAATCACAATATTCATAGACATGTGAATGATATGGAAATACATTCCTAGGAACGCAAAAAAAGGCAGAGTAGAGTAGAGGATGTTATCCTGGGGTTGTAGTCCCTGATGGAAGACCTGTGCTTTCCCTTGGACATTCTGTGTTGTTGCCTGGCAGAAGAAATGATGTGGTGTTTATCCAGGAACTCACTCCTTGAAGGGTCATCTACTGGACAGAATAATCCAGAACCCTGTATTTCTCTGTGCAGTCGCTTATGTACTTGAGTGAGTCTCTTAGGCCTGATGAAACTGTTGGTTTGTGGTTCTTGCAAATGACTTTGCTATATATCTGCATCAGGTGAGTTGTCACTTTTTAAAAGTAGCCGTGTGGCACAACTGCAAAATACATTCCTGACTTATGAACCACATAGACTTTAGATCTAATCCGTTCCTCAAAAGTTAAAGGAGTAAACAGCCCCTCACATTTCCTCATCAAGTGGTGACCAGGGTCAGTGATGTTATGTTTGCAGATATCTGCCGGCTCACATTCCAGCAGATATCTGTAGAAGTGACATTACGGGCCAGCTCAACACCCGATGTGGATGTGAGTTGTGTCAGATTACCCGGTAATGACACTTTGTGGCCTGACAATGGACCCTGGTCCAGCACTACTATAGTCTCTAGATCTTATTATTTTACATAGACTGATATGAACAAGTCTTTATACGAAAGTGAATGTCAACACCCTGCTGATCTTCAGTTGAACGAGCAATGAGCTCACTTGTCCGCTCATTGGGTCGCTTATGTCAGCATATTACCCCATGTAAATGGGATATGATGCCGGCAACATATATGCTGTTTAGGGACAAAATAACCATGATACCAATCTTTCTGTCCTGGACTAGTAATGTCTGCCCAATTAAACAGGCCATTAAATGAGAATCAATCAATTTGTACATAGTCAATCTGTGCTTGTTTATAGACAGAAATCAGCCTGTGTGAATAGAACTTTAATTTAGTTATCTAGGTCATGTACAGTCATGGCCAAAAGTTTTGAGAATGACACAAATATTAATTTTTACAAAGTCTACTGCTTCACTTTTCCTAATGGCAATTTGCATATACTCCAGAATGTTATAAAGAGTGCTCAGCTTAACAGCAATTACTTGCAAAGTCAATATTTGGCTAGAAAATGAACTTTATCCCCCAAAACACATTTCAACATCATTGCAGCCCTGCCTTAAAAGGACCAGCTAACCTCTTTTCAGTGATTGCTCCATTAACACAGGTGTGGGTGTTGATGAGGACATGGCTGGAGATCAATCTGTCATGATTAAGTAAGAATGACACCACTGGACACTTTAAAAGGAGGCTGGTGCTTGACATCATTGTTTCTCTTCTGTTAACCATGGTTATCTCTAAAGAAACACGTGCAGTCATCATTGCAATGCACAAAAATGGCCTAACAGGGAAGAGTATCGCAGCTAGAAAGATTGCACCTCAGTCAACAATCTATCGCATCATCAAGAACTTCAAAGAGAGAGGTTCCATTGTTGCCAAAAAGGCTCCAGGGCGCCCAAGAAAGACCAGCAAGCGCCAGGACTGTCTCTTAAAAGTGTTTCAGCTGCGGGATCGGGCTACCAGCAGTGCAGAGCTTGCTCAGGAATGGCAGCAGGCAGGTGTGAGTGCATCTGCACGCACTGTGAGGCGGAGACTCTTGGAGCAAGGCCTGGTCTCAAGGAGGGCAGCAAAGAAGCCACTTCTCTCCAGAAAAAACATCATGGACAGACTGATATTCTGCAAAAATTACAGGCAGTGGACTGCTGAGGACTGGGGTAAAGTTATTTTCTCTGGTTAATCCCCTTTTCAATTGTTTGGGACATCAGGAAAACGCCTCATTCGGAGAAGACAAGGTGAGCGCTACCACCAGTCTTGTCTCATGCCAACTGTTAAGCATCCTGAAACCATTCATGTGTGGGGTTGCTTCTCAGCCAAGGGAATCGGCTCTCTCACAGTCTTGCCTAAAAACACAGCCATGAATAAAGAATGGTACCAGAATGTCCTCCAAGAGCAGCTTCTCCCAACTCTCCAAGAGCAGTTTGGCGATCAACAATGCCTTTTCCAGCATGATGGAGCACCTTGCCATAAAGCAAAGGTGATAACTAAATGGCTCAGGGAACAAAACATAGAGATTTTGGGTCCATGGCCTGGAAACTCCCCAGATCTTAATCCCATTGAGAACTTGTGGTCAATCATCAAGAGACGGGTGGACAAACAAAAACCTAAAAATTCTGACAAAATTAAAGCATTGATTGTGCAAGAATGGACTGCTATCAGTCAGGATTTGGTCCAGAAGTTGATTGAGAGCATGCCAGGGAGAATTGCAGAGGTCCTGAAGAAGAAGGGTCAACACACTGCAAATATTGACTTGCTGCATTAACTCATTCTAACTGTCAATATAAACTTTTGTTACTCATATGTTTGCAATTATATTTCTGTCTGTGATAAAAAACATCTGTCAAACACACATAAAAAACAGAGGGCAGCAGATCATGTGAAAATATAATATTTGTGTCATTCTCAAAACTTTTGGCCATGACTGTACATATTTCTTAAAGAGATTGTCTACTACTTTATCATTTGTGACCTATCCTTAGAATAGCTCATCAATGTCTCATCATCGGATTCCGACACCAGGCACCTACACCGATCAACTGTTCTAGACCGAAAGTCCCCGACTGCGGAGCTGCTCCGACTTCTGATAGTTGCCGCAGATGAAGTAGTGGACAACCTCTTTAACTGTTCTATTATTGGGTGAGTTGATTGTAATGACACCGGGCAGAGTCACAGAGGAAAGCCTGGGGGGTGCTAGCAGGGGGCACAGGTCCGTGCACAGGGAGTATAAAGATTTAGGCACGCAGTGTGCACAGGACCTGAGACTAAGAAGTCACATGATCGCAGGAGAGATGATGGGGGCGGAGCCACTGCACGTGAGGATGACGGACACACCGAGAGCGCGGAGTAAGCCGAGGGTCAGAAGCCAGCCGAGAGCGAGGTACCCAGGGGCAAGATAAAAGAGTAAACAGAGACAAGCCGAGGGGGTCAGAGAACCAGGAAGGGCAAAACAGTACCGAGTAGAAAACAGAGGCAGAAGTCAGGGGATAAACCGGGTCATACACAGCAAAGCTCACACGCACAGAGGCACAACGATTACGGATGAGTCACCTGGGTCAGCTTCCTCTAACCGAGTACACGGAAGTATCACTGACACAGAACCCAGGAACTACCAGCATTAAATAGCCGGCCCAGAACCAGAAAGAGGCGAACTCCCTTAACCCTGACCTGACCAGGACGGGGCTAGAACAACCACGTCCTGAGTCATGACATTGATATTTTCGATTACAGCCTTGTTACTATTGTTTTTTTATTACGTGGTATAATTTTTTAAGATGATAATACAATTAAAAAAAAAAACTAATCTCAGCTCTGCCACAGTCAGAACACTTTACATACAGTCACATTGTAAAGTGTGTTTTCAATTTCAGAAAGCACTAATATGATAAGATCTCTGGTGACCAACATCTTCACATATTGTAGATAATGGGTAATTGATGTTTTAAAAGAGTAATTAATGTTATCTGTCAGAGGCAAAACTTGGCCGAACACTTTGTACAAAGATCAAGTAAAAAGAAATATCCCTCTTTACACAGATTTACGCTGTTATTTCCTTTGGATGTGACAAAGATGGCTGTCCTTGTTTTTTTATCTGAACAACAAATTCCAAAGTCCAGAAAAGTTGAGCAACCCTACTGAATAACGTCAAAGTGCAACTTCTACTTGTAGTATAAATATATGTTACAATGATGCAAATCTGGTAACACAATAATAATTATTGCACTAATATCAACAAAACTGAATGTCATAGAACATCAGATCTGCATTTTATCCATCGAAACAGTGCTTGCTTCTGGGAAGGTCAGTTTTATTGGCAGGCACCCATAATGTTTGATATCTGAAAAAAAACCATAAAGGCCCCCATACATATTAGATTAAAGTCATTCAAACCTCCAATGTTGCAGAGACATGACAACCATCTGATGTGTATGATGGCCACTTGGCTCTCTCCTGACCGGTGATGTCCAGAGAGAGGAACATTGGACTGATTAAATTTAAATGTCTGATGCTTTTCTGCTCCCGGAAAATAACCTGCTCCCAGAAATGTATGGCAGTGGCTTACTCATTTCTCCCCAAGTAGAACACATGCATTTATGGCTGAGCAAGACCTGAATGTGTATGGTTGGTTTGGTTTGGGAAAGATAACTGTCAGCCAACATCTATCTAATATTTATGGCCACCCTAAAGAGAACCTGTCAGTATGTTTTTACATTTGGAAGTAGTGGTTTATATGAGTAGACGCTGGTCCCTTTATTACAGTTATACATTTTAGGCACCAATATTGGTTGCAGCTCATCCAATATTCTGTCTGAGTGGACTAATAAAGGTAGCAGACGATCATCAGCTGAGAAACTGCAGTGCCGACATTTCTGGAGAAGTCTGGATGCAGACAGAGGAGTCTGGAGGACAAAAGGGTTTGGAGGAGGACAGAGGAGTCTGGGGACAGAAGGGTTTGGAGGAGGACAGAGGAGTCTGGAGGACAGAAGGATTTAGAGGAGGACAGAAGGGTTTGGAGGAGGACAGAGGAGTCTGGAGGACAGAAGGATTTAGAGGAGGACAGAAGGGTTTGGAGGAGGACAGAGGAGTCTGGAGGACAGAAGGGTTTGGAGGAGGGCAGAGGAGTCTGGAAGACAGAAGGTTTTGGAGGACATAGGAGTCTGGAGGACAGAATGTTTTGGAGGAGGACAGAGGAGTCTGGAGGACAGAATGGTTTGGAGGAGGACAGAAGAGTGGAGGACAGAAGGGTTTGGAGGAGGACAGAGGAGTCTGGAGGACAGAAGGGTTTGGAGGAGGACAGAAGAGTGGAGGACAGAAGGGTTTGGAGGAGGACAGAGGAGTCTGGAGGACAGAAGGGTTTGGAGGAGAGCAGAGGAGTCTGGAAGACAAGGTTTTGGAGGAGGACAGAGGAGTCTGGAGGACAGAAGGGTTTGGAGGAGGACAGAAGAGTGGAGGACAGAAGGGTTTGGAGGAGGACAGAGGAGTCTGGAGGACAGAAGGGTTTGGAGGAGGACAGAGGAGTCTGGAGGACAGAAGGGTTTGGAGGAGGACAGAGGAGTCTGGAGGACAGAAGGGTTTAGTGGAGGACAGAGAAGTCTGGAGAGTGGCTCTATAATAGAGCGATTTGTGTATGGGGAACGCAAAGGTGATAGCTGTCGGTTGAACAACTGTTGAGCAGACAGCTGTCTAATATGTTGAAGGCTTTATAATTAAATCTATTTTTCTATAGATTAAGTTAATTTGTACAATGTATATTGGTGATGCCCAATTTTTTTTATCTTTTGTTTGGTCGGATATTGAGCACCATATAGAGATTACTTCTCCATACCATTAACTGGCTCATTGATAACAGGTGTTTTTTGTTCTTTTCAATGCAGCATGCTGGTTTGTTTAGTAATGTACAGGTGCAGCATACTTTAACATTTGGAAATATTGCAATATGGTGCTAGTAACTAGAAACTGTGTGATATTGTGTTCTAGTCAGTATGGTAGAGTTGTATTATTCAATTAGGTATGGTGTTAATATTAAGCCACTATACTAATTTTTAAGGGTAGAGCTAATTTTATGTATATAGATTGGATACAGCATTGTGTGCCCTGTATTTCCCAGTAGAGTCCATTATTCTTTGGGAACGCAGTCCACTAAACAACAGGACCTGGCTGGGCACTAAGTGGTAGTGGCAACTGTTAAAGTCAGTAAAAGGCTTTCAGATTTATCAATTGTGCCACAGATACCTATTATTTTCTCACAATGATAAAGGATAATTTTATTAATACAAAGCAATTATTGTTTGTTTAGAAATCATCTATGTGCCTATAATGGGGAACATTTATGCATTATGAAGCAGTGTAAAGTAAATGCGGCATGCCCATACATAGTAGAATTCCACACACATACAGAATGATATTACCACATTGCCCCCACAATAAGTATGAGGCCCCATAGTGACCCCTCCCTACACAGTATGCTTCCCCTCCAACACACACGGCATGATTCACCTGTATCCCCTCATATAGTTTAATGTCCCATAGTCCCCTCCCCACACACAGAATTATGTGTTTAGTGTCCCCACACACAATATGATACTGCCACAATGTCTCCTTACACATAGTATTATGTCCCCAGGGTCCCACCACACAGTAAAATGTCCAAATAGATACCCACATACACATAATGATGCTCTCAGTGATCTCCAACACACAATATTATTCCCCAAAGAACCTCCCCACACATAAACAGTATGATATCTCCAGTGTCATCTAAACACAGTATGATGCTTGCAGTGTCCCCACACACAGTATGATATTCCACAGTGCCCACCCCACACACAATATAATGCTACCCCAGTATCTTCCTCACTCACAGTATGATGTCTCCTGTATCCCCTACAGGCAGTATGATCCTTCCACTGTGTCCACCCTCACACAGTAGGATGTTGCCATACACAGTATGATGTCCCCATAACCCCAACCCACACACAGTATTATGGCCACAGAGTGTCCCACCCACAATGTGATAACACCACAGTGTCCTCCTCACTCACAGTATGATGTCTTGTGTTCCCCTACAGATGGTACAATTCTCCCAGTGTCCCCTGCAGACAGTATGAAGTCCCTAGTGCCCCAAACAATATGATGTCCCTATAGACACCCATACACTTAGTATGAGGCCATGCATTACCATCCCACAGTATAATTCACCTAGTGTCCTGCCAAACATAGAATGATGCCTCCAGTGTCCCCCCAAGTAGTATGAAGTCCACACAGTGCCCCACACACAGTATGATGTCTCCACAGAGCACCCCACACCTTATAATGTAACAGTGTTTCCCAACACACAGTATAATCTACCCACAGAGCCACCAACAAACAGTGTGAGGTCTCCACAGAGTCCTACAAATACAGAATGATGCTCTAGCAGTGCCCTCCACACATAGTAAGATGGCCCGACAGTGTCTCCCCACATACAGGTAGATTCACCCAAAGAGTGATGTCTCCACTGAGATCAACACACATATTGATGCCCCTTAGTGTCTCCCACATGTATGATGTTCCCTCAGTGCACCCCCTCACACAGTATTATTCTCCCACTGTATGTCCACAGACATTATACGATGTCCCCACAAAGCATCACACACTATGATGAACCACAGTGTTCCCACACACTATGATATGCCCCTTCACACTGTATGATGTCCCCAGTATCTCACACATATACTGTATGATGCCCCTCCCACACACAGTATGATGGCCTCATAGTATCCCACGAAGTATGATGCTCCCATAGTGTCCCCCACACACAGCATAAAGCTTCACATTGCTTCACACAATATGATGCCCCTTTAATGCCCTCACACAGTATGATGGCCCCACAATGACCCCCACACACATTTTCACTTATCAAGTAGTTTCACTGCTCCCAAGTATCCCAATAATGCCTATGTGCACCACACAATCATTCCCCTTTCAGATCAGCCCCAGTTTTTCACAGCTGCAAAGTGGTAGTGGTAAACTCCCTCATCACTATAAATGCAGTGTGGCAGTGAATGAGTTGAGGGGGTGTTTCACCATTGAGTATTTTTGTGTCAACGATTCTGACAACTTAGTGTCCTATTTTATTTGTATTAGTGTCCTCCGTAATCCCCTTATTGATTAAATCTAGGGGTTTGGTGGACAGACTGCACGCAAGCACGGTGGATGGTTTATTTATTATTGAAATCATTAAAAGTTATGTTTTATTTTTCCACTACAGTGATTTTTGTATAATTTGGTGGGATACTAATTTGGTCCGAGGGTTCCTTATCAGTGATACCCTCATCTCATCAAGATACTGTGAATACAATATGGCAAAATTTATCACTGCATTATTCTTCCTGGATTAGCCACGTGCAGTCTGTCAAGCAAAGGATGGAAAGTAGTGAGTAACATTATCTACTATTGCTTGTACAGAGATCTGTGCTCACATCCCTCAGACACATCTCACATATGTGCATTGGTGGCAGAATAATTACAGTTTCCAAAAGCTTTCCAGTTTGTAATATATTTGTCACTCCTTCCTCTGTCTCTTAACTTACCACGCTGCAGGAGTACCCTATTTATCTTTAAATGTTTTAATGATCATAATCCATGTCTATTTATCGCTATAGTTTTGTTCTGTCATTTAAAAAGGTAATAAACACTGTCCTTGCAATTTTTCTTTGTATTACTCTTCACCATCATCTGTTGGTATTATAAAAAGAGATGTGTTCATGTAACCCATACACAGTATTTGCAAAAATGTTATGCTATTTTGTAAAATTCTGGTTTTACAGAATTATTTACTTTTTTAATAAATCAACAGACATTAAAAATCTTTGGTATCCTCTTGTATCTCATTGCATTTCAATAATTTTGTTATTTGAACCATGTTATCCCCATCTTAGCTAGAGGAAGCGGCTCATTAAAATTATTTACTGACTTCCACAAAATACCCCAACACATCACCAACAATGTTTTATTATCAAAATTATGAAAAAAAAAACAGCCTACGGCATAGCTCAAATAACATAGTACTGATAAAAAGGCTATGGACGATCACCAATACGTTTTTCTTTATGTTTCTTACTGTATGTGCATAAAGTTTCAACAACTAAGATTATCACAGTTCATTTCTGCATCTTCATATAAGGAAGACGGTTCCAGTTCATGGTCCACAAAACTCTTTGTTATACTTATGTTTTCATACTTCGGTTCTGAGTCCTCTCTGTCATCTGTGCTTTGGTAAATGTGATCAACATTTTGCGTTTGTTCCAGCAATTCCGGATCATGCAAGTTGGAGTACATGTTCTCCAGTTTATCAGGATTTTCTACTTTCTCTATATTGTCTTCACCTTCAGGCAAATGTTTTTTAAGGATAGATGAACTTGGAAGAACTAGTTTTTTTGTTTGGCTATCTTGTAGTTTATCATTTGAAGAGTTTTTAATCATAATTTTGACATCTTCTGGATAATTAGGCCTTGGTTGAGTCACTTTGGAGTTTGAATGCTGTAACAAACTTATCCTTGTAGGTTTTGGGATTCCTTTTGGAAAACTGCCCAAACGTTTTAATACTGCCTGTACTGCCCCGTCCACATTCCCTTCTGATTTTCTACGAGGTTTATAAGGCTTTCTTGGGGACCAACAGTCACATAAAGAGTTGAAATATTGTGAGTCTTGCTAATTTCAGAGCTCTCTTTTAAGCTGGCCTCTGTGAATTCTGCTTTAAAAAGATGCCTTTTGTGCATTAGACATTGTTCTCCGGCGGCCAACTGGACCGCTTCTGTGGAGTTTTGGATGATCCTCTGATTCTGGATTGTAGTTTATTGTGTCGTAGTGCTCATCATTATCTTCATTCCTTTGTGACTCATCTCCATTTATTGTCTGTGATTGTATAGAGGGCAACTTTGGGAGACTCACAGCAAGTTTGGGTTTCCGAGCAAGTTTAGGGTTTCAGTTGTGGATGATCTTCTACTCTCAAATTTGGTTCCTTCAGCAAATGATACAGAGGGTCTTTTGGATTTGGCAATGCTAGAAGTTCTAGGAATAGAAAATGGAAGGGATGCATCATCTGTGCTCAAAATCATAGCATCAGGGAACACATTGCATTTAGAGCTTATTTCTTGAAACCCATCCAAGTCAGCAACAGACATTGCTATAAAACAGAAAGATAAAATATTTTGGTAAATTATATCCAAAATTCAGTGTGAATTAAAGTCAAAATGATCAATTTTCGCACTCAGATTTTCACTGTACAATTTGATTTAGCTATGAAAACAGAGATTCCTAATATCTAAGTGATACTTGAAATATAGGTTGGGCCACAGAAAAGCAGAACCCTCTTTGCTTTGTGGTTTGTATAGCATAATGCTGATTGGACCTCATTCATCAGAATGGTCTTACTGTAATACTGATTTTGTTGCACATAGCAAGAAATCTGAGCTCAGCTTTTATTTTTGCCAGAACAGTTTAAAGGGGTTGGCCATGCATATAATTGATGACCTATTCTAAAGGGTATGCCACACTAAACAACATCGCTAACGGGATCGCTAAAAAACGTCACTATTTAGCGATCCCGTTAGCGATGTTGTTGTGTGCGGCAGCTGCCAGCGACGAGCTTCCTGCTGTGATCTCGCTCGTCGCTGACATCGTTCCGGACCCTATTTTATCATCGGCGCTCCCGCTGGGTAAGTATAATCGCTAAGTGTAGCACCTTTTCTTAGCGATTTAGCGGTACTTTTGTACCGCTAAAGTCGTTAAGGAGATCGCTAACCGCGATAGCGTCCTTAACGATATCGCTAAGTTAGGTAGCTACTAGCGATATAGAAACAATCCCGCTAGCGATCTCATTAGTATGCGACGCTAACGAGATCGCTAGCGGGATTGTGTAGTGTGGCAGTACCTTAAAAAAAGCAGCCACTATGCATTGAATGAAGTTGTGCTTTTCCACATAATTCAATGTATACATCTGGCCACTGCCACATGTAAGATAGCTAGCATAGGTCATTAAGGTCATCAATATGACTTATTTTGCAAACCCCTTTGACAAGAGGCTGAGTCTCATTTCATGGCATAGCATAAGAATGAAGAAACAGGGTAGTTGACCTGTGCAAAAAATTCTTAGAAATTCAGAATTTCAAAATATATAACAAATATATATAAAAAATATAAATATTTTATATATTTATTTCATATATATATAAAAGAAATTACCAGTTTCCCTTTTTCTCCTTTGAAATTTTGAGCCCCTAATAAATGATGTCTCTAGTACCAAAAATCTTTAGCAGTGCACATGGTGCCGACTTCTAACCAGGTGCCTCAGATTGCCACTATATTGGTCAGTGTCAATACAGTCGTATAGAAAGATATCTTTCAGCAATTAACGGCTAAATTCTCATTCATACATCAGTTTTTCACATATGAGTGCTATCCATGTTTTCATGATACTGTATGGGGCTGTTAACATATCCGTGATTTTTTGCGGACCGAGTGGTCTGTGCAAAATCTCAGAGACACGTCCAAAAAACTGATGAAGCTGTAACCAACTCTGCTGTAACTTTGATGACACCCTGATGAAACTCTGAACAACTGTGCTATAACTCTGCTGACACCCTGATGAAACGCTGATGAAAATCACTGATAAAACTCGATCCATTTTTCTTGCACATCAAAAAAATCATGTCTGAAGGAGGTCTAACTGTTCTTAGAATTGTTTTTACAGCGAGGGACAAGGTTCTGTTTTTTGTTTTTTGTACATTTAGGATTAGATTACTAGATTACTATAAAATTGGATGCAATGTGTGAATTTGTAAATCGCCAAACAACCTAGATTCCGAGAGTCAAAGAATATTTTTCAAGTACTACTGACTATAAGTAAAAATCAAAAGGGATAATTAATAATTTGATATTTATTTCTGGATCAGGCCTGGAGGTAGGGTGAGCTATGTGAGACACCTAATGCTATGATGGGGGAAGTTGTAACTAGCATGGTAATTGGTGTAACTCTCAATATTTGGGGCTAGCATGAGAGCAAGTCAATATAGTGAGTATTGGTGTTTAGGCAGTATGTATTTATTTTATTACATAAATATACTGTATTTCTTGTCTTATGATCTACGTGTAACTGAGATAAGAGAACTGCTGTCACCTTCTCTTGGAGGAACGCAGTACACAGGTCCTTCTTCTTCTGATTCAAAGGAAGAAAAGGAGTTTTCGGATAACCAGCCTGTAGAGGGGGATTCAATAAAGCTGTGGTTGAAGGGCAGTTCTGCATCATGGTGTGAAACTGGAAGATAAATGATTTAAAGACTTAAAAGAATTTACTTTATGACACACATTGCTTTTAGATAAGTACAGGTATTATACCAGTGGTCTAGGACAGTTATGTCAGTAATGTTGCATTTAATAAGTGGATGTATTTTAAGAACATTACATGCAGATTATTGATGTATTATTTCAGACACACACAGCTATGCTAACCCTTTCATGAAATCCACCGTACATGCAGGAGGTCTGTTCCTTCAAACTGTCATACATGTGTGGCGCCCCTGAGGGTCCAGTCGTCACAGAGGTACTGCATCTCAGCCAGCTAGACAGCCTGAATATATGTGGGGAATGCCTGTTTGTTAGGGAATCCCCACATGTATTCAGGCTGTCTAGCAGCCGCAAATCATGCAGCTAAACTAAATCTCCGAGCACGCCGAAATACTCGTAGGACACCCGAGCAATGAGTATACTCGCTTATCACTACTGCTGTATCACCTGCGCAGAGCAGGAGCTGACATGCCTCCTCCCAGTCTGCGATGCACTGATCTAATGCACTGCAATGCAAAAGCATTGTAGAGCATTAGATCAGAGATCAGGGCAAGGAAAGTTGATGACCCATCATGGGACAAGGTAAAAAAGTTTTAAAAAATTGCACATTTTTTTTAAAGAAATCAAAAGATAAAGAACAAAAAAATGATAATCCAATAAATGCATATATATATATATATATATATATATATATATATATATGTAAAAATAAATATTAAATAAATAAAGTACACATATTTGGTATGGCCGCCTCAGGAAAGACCTGACATATAAAATTGTCCCACTAGTTACCCCCTTCATAGACCAACGGAAAAAAAAGTGCCAAAAAAACTATACTTTTTCATCATACCGCTGAACAAAAGTGGAATAAAATGCAATCAAAAAGTTACATGTAAATAAAAATGGCATAGCTGAAAACGTCATCTTGTCCCACAAAAAACAATCTGCCATACAGTTCTATCAACGTAAAAATAAAAAAGTTATAGCTCTCAGATTAGAGTGATGCAAAAAACAATTCTTTTTTCTACAAAATAGTTTTAAGGTGTAAAAGCACCAATGTGGTATATCTGTAATCGTCATGATCAGAAGAATAAAGTCGTCTTAGCACTTTCACAACTTGGTAAACGACATAAAAAAAACGGAATTGCTGGTTATTGTTCATTTTGCATTCCAAAAATCGGAATAGAAAGTGATCAAAAAATGTTATGTGCCCGAAAATTGTACTAATAAAAATGTCAATTTGTCCTGCAAAAATCAAGCCCACACATAGCTCTGTCTGCAGAAATATAGAAAAATTAAAGCTCTAAAAATATGGCAATGCAAAAACTTTGTTTTTCAAAACAAGCATCTTTTAGTGTGTGACAGCAGCCAAACATAAAAAAATATATAAATCTGGTATCGCTGTAATTGCACCGACTCGAAGAACAAAGCAGTCTAATCACTTATACCATGCAAGAAATGCCATAAAAAATAAGTAAACCAATTCTTGATGTATGATTGATTTGTGGCACCCTGAGGGTCCAGTCGCCACAGAGATGTTGCATCGCACCCAGCGGTGTGACACCTGACTCTCAGGTAAGAAGGAAGCACCCCATTGACTCCATCACCGCATCCACACACATCATGCCAGTGCTGAGCTTCAGGCTGGTTAGTAAAGGGTGTAGAGTTGGGTGGGTGGAGCCAGCTGCAGCATGAGGCAGCAGCGTGTTAGTTTAGAGTTCAGTTGGAGTCAGGCAGCCAGCGTGGGTACTGGGCTGTCCTGCAGCTCTTCTGAGTTTACCTCAGAGGGCCTTGCTGGAGAGAGCGAAGGGGTCCTGGGCTGAGACAGCAATTGAAGCTGTGCCCCCATCCAGAAGAAGGAAGGACCAGGCAAACAATGGGGAACGTTTCCTAGACTAGGTCAGTTCATCGCCATTAGTAACACCGCATCTAGTGGGACTCTTCAAGAGCCACTAGCTACCATAATCTCATCCGGAGGCAGCTAGGGATCAAGTACGTCCAGGCATGCAACGGTGTCCCGATCTCCGTGAAGAGGAGAGCCGTGCACCGGGACATCGGGTCGTACCTGTAAACTGAAAGGATCCAATACTACCTCGTCCGAGGGCTCTGTGGTAGGGAGGTGCAGAGAAGGAGTAAGGAGTGTAGCACAAAGAAGCCGGAAAGGAACATGAAAGGGAGTCTTTGGGAGTGTGACCGATATACCTGGGAGTTACTGGACTACTCACTGGAAGGACACAGTGCCCGGCTGGAATCTGTGTGATCAGCAGACTGTGAGTAAACCTTTGAAACTGCACAAGAACTGTTTCCTGCCTTATTACTCCGTCGCACACTCCACTCTGCTACATCTCCTGCACCATTGCTTTCCCTTTTCATTTACCTGCCCTGGGAGGACACAGTCTTACCTGTAGAAGACTTTACACCAAGCTGCACAACACCATCCCTCCCAGAGGACCTGCACAGCAGCGCTGGTCACCCTGACCAGGTACTACAGGTGGTGTCACGACAAATTACACGAACATTTAATCCCCTGTAAATATCCCCATTACAGTGAGCCCCAGGGCCACGGACCGAGCCGTGTGCTGCCCGTGACATCCCCCATAGAAGTCGACGGGCTCGGTGCCGAGTACCCCACGGCCCTGGCGGGTGGCTCAGATTTGTTCATTCTGCCTGACATAGATTGCTGTGGACTTTGTCTGGCCTATAATACGGCGGTGTCCATCTTTTTAAGTGTGCATAAAAGCACAGTCAACCACAGTTTTGTTCACCTCTGAAAGGGACACAGGTGAACAGAGGCCAGACGGAGTCTGGAGCTTTGCATTGTGCTTCAAATGTAGTTTTCGACCACATATGAGGTATTGTCGTACTCAGGAGAAATTCCGTAACATATTTTTTGGTCCATTTGTTCCTATTATCCTTTTTGGAAATGGAAAACTTTGGTCCAAAGTAACATTTTAGTGGAAATTTTTTTTTTCCATTGACTCAACCCAATGTTATACAAATCTGTGAATCGCCTGACGGTTAAAAATGCTCACTACACCACTAGATGAATTCCTCAAGGTGTAGTTTCCAAAATGGGGTCACTTGTGTTTTCTTTTGCTGTTTTGGCATGTCAAGGGCTCTTGAAATGTGACATGGCATTCACAATCTATTGGCCTCCAGAATTCAATTTGGCTCCTTCCCTTCCGAGTCCTGCCGTGTGCCCAAACAGTAGTTTTCCACCACTTATGGGGTATGTGTGTACTTAGGGTAAATTGCACAACAAATTGTATTGTCCATTTTCTTCTGTTATCTTTGTGAAAATTAAAAATTTTACTCAGTATTCTACTCAATACTGAGCAAAGGGTCTGAATATTTATGACCATGTGATATTTCAGTTTTACTTTTTTAATAAATTTGCAAAATTTACTACATTTCTGGTTTTTTTCAGTCAAGATGGGGTGCAGAGTGTACATTAATGAGAAAAAATGAACTTTTTTTGATTTTACCAAATGGCTGCAATGAAACAAAGAGTGAAAAATTTAAAGGGGTCTGAATACTTTCCGTACCCACTGTACTTCATCGAGATATATTTCTCTGGAACTTCATCTTTGCTGTCGAGAAGATAGAAAGTGTATATCTTGAATAATCTAATATATAAAGTTGAATGTATGTATGTGTGTATGTATGTGGGTATGTTTGTCCGGGATTGGAATCCGCACCGTCGCACTTACGGGCATGAAATTTTGCACGCCCGCACGTCTCGACCCCGAAAGAGTCCTAGGCTATGTTTTGAATCGAAATTTTAACCCCGCGCGTTCCAAATCGCCAAACAATTTTGGCCCTATCTACATGTGTAGCCCTGGTGTTAGGCACACGCAGTACCCTGGAGAATGTGTGGAGAGATAGCAGTTCAATGCTCAATACCCATTCACTCAACATACACTAGACACACCCTTAGGGTAGTGTAGTCACTTGTTAGGGAGTGGTCAGTGTGTATTCGTTGAGTGATTAGAGTAGTCAGTTTCCTGTCCTCGGACAGAGCAGACGTGTGGAGTCTAGCTGGGACTTGGAGGGAGGAAGCAGTCCAGCCTGGTTCTATCAGCAGTTCAGCAAGTGGAGGCCAGTAAGGGCGAGATATAGATCACCTCAGCCTGGTCAGAGCTGTACCTCATTTGAAGACATTGATAAAGAAAGAAGAGCTTAGTACAGAAATACTTCAGTCTCCTGTCCCAAGGACAGTGAAAGGTTCAGAGACGTGCTCCTGCCTAGTGGATTACTGAGAGTCTGTCAACTAACTCTGAAGGAAGAGAAGAAGGGAGTGATTATATGACTTTTTGCAAGTGTGAGTGTTTATGCTACAAGCGCGGACAAGGCGAAAGGCACAGTGGAAAGGAATATTTGAAAAGTGCTTTTGGATTGAAGAAGTCCTGCACATTGTTACCGGTCACTGGGGACCGAAGGATCACTAAAGCTTCACGCTTAGTGATAAGAAAACCAGAGGCTTATCGGACCTTAGGTCGCGGCAAGCAGCCCCTAAATAGTCGGTACGTAACTGGGGTCAGGGGAGTGAAGACTTTGAGCCTGATCAGCAAGATAGGAATTCAGCTCTCTCACAGGAAGGCTCCGACCACAAAACTGACTGGGCAGTACAGCTATGGAATAGCTGGAGTTATAGAGGGAACTACGCTTCATGCTGGTTGTACTCATCGTTGTGAAAGTAAAGGAGGCCCCTAACTTGTCCAGCTGCTATCTCAAAATACATTCTCCTTGAATCAGCCTCCCTGGGACCTGCCTTACCATCTTACAAGTAAAGGTATGGAAAGACGCTGACCGTGTGAGACTGAGTTATTTACTTGCATGCCTGCACAACCCTGCTTTAACTACCGACCTGAGGGAAGAGTCCCACCTGTAGGGGACCCGACATCTAGCTGCCTCACCATCCCCTCAGAGATCTACAGCAGCGCTGGTACAAATTACCAGAGACTACAGGTGGCGTCACGAACTGTAAATATATCTATCCCCTGTAAATATTTCCCCAACATACGCCAGACCGCCAGGGCCACAGACCGAGCCACCGCTACCTGTGACAACCCCATAGACTTCCATGGGCTCGGCTCTGAGTACCCCATTGCCCTGGTAACCCACAATTGTGGTGGCGGGTCGACACATACATAATGGGGAGAAAGCTGAATGCTTGTGTGTATGTCCGGCATAGGAATTTGCATTTACGGGCATGAAATTTTGCACACCCGCACGTCTCGACCCCGGGAGCGTCATAGGCTAGGTTTTGAGTAGAAATTTTAACCCCGCGCATTCCAAATCGGCAAATAATTTTGGCTCGGGATAGGAATCTGCACCGTTGTACTTACGGGCATGAAATTTTGCATGCCCGCACATCTCAACCCCAGGAGCATCATAGGCTATGTGTTGAATGGAAATTTTAACCCCGCGCGTTCCAAATCGCCAAACAATTTTGGCCCTATCTACATAATGGGGAGAAAGCTGAATGCTTGTGTGTATGTCCGGCATAGGAATCTGCATTTACGGGCATGAAATTTTGCACACCCGCACGTCTCGACCCCGGGAGCGTCCTAGGCTAGGTTTTTAGTCGAAATTTTAACCCCGCGCATTCCAAATCGGCAAATAATTTTGGCCCGGGATAGGAATCTGCACCGTTGTACTTACGGGCATGAAATTTTGCATGCCCGAACATCTCAACCCCAGGAGCATCATAGGCTATGTGTTGAATGGAAATTTTAACCCCCGCACGTTCCAAATCGCCAAACAATTTTGGCCCTATCTACATAATGGGGAGAAAGCTAAATGCTTGTGTGTATGTCCGGCATAGGAATCTGCATTTACGGGCATGAAATTTTGCACACCCGCACGTCTCGACCCCGGGAGCGTCATAGGCTAGGTTTTGAGTCGAAATTTTAACCCCGCGCATTCCAAATCGGCAAATAATTTTGGCCCGGGATAGGAATCTGCACCGTTGTACTTACGGGCATGAAATTTTGCATGCCCGCACATCTCAACCCCATGAGCATCATAGGCTATGTGTTGAATGGAAATTTTAACCCCCGCACGTTCCAAATCGCCAAACTATTTTGGCCCTATCTACATAATGGGGAGAAAGCTGAATACTTGTATATAGATATAATCATTACAATTTGTTATAACTAACCGTAGTTAGGTACTATGCCCGGGCAGCGCCGGGCTCTTCAGCTAGTCATTGATAAATGTGAGAAAATATATCTTCTTTCCAGAAGTTTGAGTAATAATTGGACAACATACAGTACATCTGTGTGTATTAAGTCCAGAAGTTGTTCTGATTTTGTAGTACTATTCTTAAGGAAGGATTTTTTTTTTACATTTTCCCTTTAAGACCGTTAGTACATTTCATTATCTGATTATGATTACACAGATAAACTATAATACCATCAGCAAGTTGTTTGTTTTTTAACTAATTTCCTTCATTGCTCCTGGGTCTCTATGCGCAAGACGCCTGCGATAAATTAATACAATTCTTGTGTTGCTCACGTTTAGTACAGTCATGGACAAAAGTTTTGAGAATGACACAAATATTAATTTTTACAAAGTCTACTGCTTCACTTTTTCTAATGGCAATTTGCATATACTCCAGAATGTTATAAAGAGTGATCAGCTTAACAGCAATTACTTGCAAAGTCAATATTTGGCTAGAAAATGAACTTTATCCCCCAAAACACATTTCAACATCATTGCAGCCCTGCCTTAAAAGGACCAGCTAACTCTTTTCAGTGATTGTTCCATTAACACAGGTGTGGGTGTTGATGAGGACATGGCTGGAGATCAATCTGTCATGATTAAGTAAGAATGACACCACTGGACACTTTAAAAGGAGGCTGGTGCTTGGCATCATTGTTTCTCGTCTGTTAACCATGGTTATCTCTAAAGAAACACATGCAGTCATCATTGCAATGCACAAAAATGGCCTAACAGGGAAGAGTATCGCAGCTAGAAAGATTGCACCTCAGTCAACAATCTATCGCATCATCAAGAACTTCAAGGAGAGAGGTTCCATTGTTGCTCCAGGGCGCCCAAGAAAGACCAGCAAGCGCCAGGACCGTCTCTTAAAAGTGTTTCAGCTGCGGGATCGGGCTACCAGCAGTGCAGAGCTTGCTCAGGAATGGCAGCAGGCAGGTGTGAGTGCATCTGCACGCACTGTGAGGCGGAGACTCTTGGAGCAAGGCCTGGTCTCAAGGAGGGCAGCAAAGAAGCCACTTCTCTCCAGAAAAAACATCATGGACAGACTGATATTCTGCAAAAGGTACAGGCAGTGGACTGCTGAGGACTGGGGTAAAGTTATTTTCTCTGATGAATCCCCTTTTAGATTGTTTGGGACATCAGGAAAACGCCTCATTCGGAGAAGACAAGGTGAGCGCTACCACCAGTCTTGTCTCATGCCAACTGTTAAGCATCCTGAAACCATTCATGTGTGGGGTTGCTTCTCAGCCAAGGGAATCGGCTCTCTTACAGTCTTGCCTAAAAACACAGCCATGAATAAAGAATGGTACCAGAATGTCCTCCAAGAGCAACTTCTCCAAACCCTCCAAGAGCAGTTTGGCGATCAACAATGCCTTTTCCAGCATGATGGAGCACCTTGCCATAAAGCAAAGGTGATAACTAAATGGCTCAGGGAACAAAACATAGAGATTTTGGGTCCAAGGCCTGGAAACTCCCCAGATCTTAATCCCATTGAGAACTTGTGGTCAATCATCAAGAGGCGGGTGGACAAACAAAAACCTAAAAATTCTGACAAAATGAAAGCATTGATTGTGCAAGAATGGACTGCTATCAGTCAGGATTTGGTCCAGAAGTTGATTGAGAGCATGCCAGGGAGAATTGCAGAGGTCCTGAAGAAGAAGGGTCAACACTGCAAATATTGACTTGCTGCATTAACTCATTCTAACTGTCAATATAAGCTTTTGTTACTCATATGTTTGCAATTATATTTCTGTCTGTGATAAAAACATCTGTCAAACACACATAAAAACCAGAGGGCAGCAGATCATGTGAAAATATAATATTTGTGTCATTCTCAAAACTTTTGGCCATGACTGTAGTGTATACATTTTACTTGCATATTAGCTGGTACAACTGATCTTTGATTTTTCCTTCTGCTAGTGTATGACCTTCTTTTGAGATGACACAGCTGTCATCTTTAAATGTAACTTCATTTCCTTGTCTTGTGAGTTTCTTCACAGATAACAAATTGCTTTCAAGACTATGGACATAAAGCACGTCCTTTACTGGGATCTTTCTGCTTTGTGGTGGGAGACTTGGCAATTAATGTAACCATCTCCTATTCCCTCTCAATTCATATACTGACCATTAGCCAAGACCACTTTCTCTGACTTTGGTCATGGTTATAGAAGAAGCGTCTGTCACAGGTACGGACTGAGGCTGAATTTCAGCCCTGGCATTTGAAATCACATAGGCCCATGCTGTCCCCGTCCCCAAGCACCAGATGGGATATATTACCCTGGATTGACGAAAGCAAGATTTACTACAAGACTAATATTTCTAATGACACCCATGGCCTGCTGGGGTAAGTGATTTTATGCTCCGTCATAACTCTTAACGGTATGGGTGTCTTGAGAACACCAATTCTGTTAACAACGTAGCAGACAAGGTAGCCCACAACCAGACAGGCCCTTCTGGCATTTGCCAGAATTGCCAGATGGCCAGTCCGGCCATCACTCTGTCATTAGTGATATGACTAGTTTCCCCACAGTCTATACACCATGCATGCTTTGATATACTTGCAATAATAGTAAACGCTTCAGTGTCACATTCTTCAGTAATGGCACTTTTAACCCTTTGATGATTATTTTGCTGATTCATTCTAGCTTTCCAGACTCTGCAGTCATTCTTTAGGTGCCCTGATTTCCTGAAGAAAAAACACTCGCATGTTTCCATCAAATGACTTTTATTTTTGGGTATATCTTGGGTTTTTAAAGAGGATTCTGTTTTGGATACCCCACAGCTGCTTACATTTTGTGTCTTTTGCTTATACTCATCTAGAAGTTTTTCTCTGACATACTCCAATATAAGCTCATAATCTGGGCACACATCTAGTGCAGCTACAAGTGTGTCATAGCTTTCTGGTAAATCACTTAGTAGTAGTGCAGTAACATGGAAATCCTTTAGATCTTTCCCAATGCCCCACAGGCACCTCCACAATTTCTAGATTAATTTTTCTTTTTTATGTAATCCTGCATATCTTTGCTCTTATTTAGCTTAGACTGACACAGGTTTCTCATTAAATAGAGCTTAATGCTGAGATTTATCCTTTCATGCACTTTCTGCAGCTGTTCCCATATTTCTTTTGCATTTCTTTTGCAGTTTCACATTTACATACAAGCACAATCTGATCATCATCTACACTGAGGGAGATTGTGATTTGTGCTTTTGATCCATCTCTTCCCAGTCTTCTGGTAGTGGGTCAGGTCTAGACTCCTATGTGTATTTCCATGTACCTTCTCTTATCAGCAGCATCTTTATTTTGAATTTCCAGGATTGGTAGTTCTGGTTAGTCAGATTTGGTACTTCACAGATTTGCTGTTGGCAGCCATCTTTGCTTCTTCATAGTACACTGTTGTTCTCTCTCCTCTGGGCTGTTCTCTGGGTTTTGAGTTTATGGGTGGCTGCATCTCTGGGTGCATAACCTGTTTGCATCAGATTAACTTCTGTACTGTCTAGTCTTTCAACAGTGAATATATATTTATGCAAGAACAAATGCGACACAGCTTACAACTGGTATTTCTTATAGCTTAAGATCTTAGTGTCTTAGCTGTCAGCTTGCACAGTGTAAGTAGAATGTGTTCCAGCTATCCACACAGTAAGTGAACAGGAACTTCCTGTTGTTTTTTTTATAACAGTGCTTCACTGGCAACAGGGCCAGCGTTAGCACCTGGGCAAGTGCTGGGGCCCTGAGTAGGCAGGGGTCCCACTCGCCATCAGGGACACCAGCACGCTACAGGACCCCCCCACCTTTTCCTCAAGGCCCCATTACTTGCAATACTTACCTCTCCCTGTTCCTCCACTGCGGCATCTTCTGACTGTGATGTTTCAGGTCAGAGGGTGCAATGACGTCACCCCTCTGCCTGAATAGTCAGTGCAGAGAGCCAGAAGACGGCAATGCTTAGGAGTCCGGAGCAGAGCAGCGGCCAGTGAGGAGAGATGAGTATTTCTTTTTTTTATGTTTGGAGCATTATATGGGGCCCATCATACACTGGAGCATTATATGGGGCCCATCATGTACTGGAACATTATGTGGGGCCCATCATATACTGGAGCTTTATATGGGGTCCATTATATACTGGAGCATTATATGGCACCCATTATATATGGAGCATTATATAGGGCCCATCATATACTGGAGCTTTATATGGAGCTGGAGCTTTATATGGGCCCAGCATATATTGGAGCACTATATGGGACCCATCATATACTGGAGCATTATATTTGGCCCATCATAAACTGTATGGAGCCCATTTTGTATGGAGCATTATATGGGGCCCATCATATACTGTATGGAGCATTATATGGGGCCCATTATGTATGGAGCAATATATGGGGCTCATTATTCTGTATGGAACAATATATGGGGTTCATTATACTGTGTGGGCATTGTATGGGGTCCATAATTCTGTATGGAGCAATATATGGGGCTCATTATACTATATGGAGCAATATATGTGGATCATTATACTGTATGGAGCATTATATGGGGCTTATTATTTTGTATGGAGCACTATGTGGTGCCCATAATACTGTGTGGAGCAATATATGGGGCTCATTATACTGTATGGAGCACTATGTGGTGCCCATAATACTATATCGAGCAATATATGTCGCTCATTATTCTGTATTGAGCACTGTATGGTACCAATAATACTTTATGGAGCAATATATGGGGCTCATTATTCTCTATGGAGCACTATGTGGTGCCCATTATACTGTATGGAGCAATATATAGGGCTCATTATTTTGTATGGAGCACTTTGTGGTGCCTATAATACTGTATGGAGCAATATATGAGGCTCATTATTCTGTATGGAGCGCTATGTGGTGCCCATAATACTGTATGGAGTAATATAGGGGGCTAATTATTCTCTATGAAGCACATGTGGTGCCCATAATACTGTATGGAGCAATATATGGGCCTCATTACACCATATGGAGCACTATGTGGTGCCTATAATACTGTATGGAGTAATATATGGAGCTAATTATTCTGTATGAAGCACTATGTGGTGCCCATAATACTGTATGGAGCACTATGTGTTGCCCATAATACTGTATGGAGCAATATATGGGGCTCATTATTCTGTATGGAGCACTATGTGGTGCCTATAATACTGTATGGAACAATATATGGGGCTCATTATTCTGTATGAAGCACTATGTGGTGACCATAATACTGTATGGAGCAATATATGGGGCTCATTATTCTTTATGGAGCAATATATGGGGCTCATTATTCTTTATGGAGCACTATGTGGTGCTCATAATACTGTATGGGGGATTATACTGTCTGGTTTCTGAGCTGTTATAGAATTTACAATAGATATCACTCATGTAATGTAATAAGTAAGTGAAATCTTTGGCATTGTACTATACCTATATTTCTCTGCCGTATCTGTACATCATGAATTGTGGTATGTGTTAAAGGGGCCCACTGAGACTCTTTCGCCCGGGCTCACGAAAACCTGGAGCCAGCCCTGACTGGCAATATAACAATTTTGCTGGCGACAGAAACTGATACACTATTAAACAGAAGTAAATAATAGTTGTTGCAATATATACAATAATAAGCATTATTCCATCACTATTAATAGTCAAAAATCTAAATAATGATGTAAATAAAAAAAATCATCTCTGATGAAACCCATATTATACTAATGGCACTTTAAAAATCCTCCAAATGTATTAGATTCAGGAGAGTGGCTTCATGGTTCTTACTAGATGGCATTTTTTAAACTTCACAAATATAATTCCACTTAGGACCCCAACTCCTGGAGATGTGTTAAAGAGCCGGGCTTATATTTTCATATAGAGAACATAATCTATGACCAAAATAATCACATATATGGCAAAATCGGTAATACATAGAAGAATCACCGAAATAGGGTAGTGACCCTATGGCACTCCTTTGAGCAATGCCAACACAAGGAAATTGGAGCAAAACGCCATAAGAAGTATGAAAAATATATATTTATTGAGTACAAAAAGCATATACTTAAGACACAGTAGAACATACATCAGTAAATGACTACAAAAGTGGTTTGATACGGTATGCGTGATGTTACCAGATGTAAGCTATTCTGAAAACATATGCCAGCAGGGTGAGAACAGCACATAGTAATAACCAAGCATATAATATCATTATTTAATCAAAATATGTGCCATAGTGTGCCATAAATATGGAACCAAATACATGAGCAAGATAAAGCCGCAAGTGCGTGTACATAATAGGGATCCGGATTCCCTAGCTCAAAATTGGATATGCTAGTAAATACTATTGCACAGGTTGGAGAAGAACTCACCCATAGTGACAATGTTACTCAGAGACGCGCCCCGACGCGCGTTTCGCTATGGCTTCCTCGGGGGGCATGTGGCTGGTTAAGCGCTCATACTAGCCCGCTATTTATGCCCAAAAAATGATATGAAATGACCGGCACATGTGAGCTGCGTGTCCATGAACATCCGGCGACGTCATCTGGGCGAGACACACTCCACGGGTGCACCCCAATGACGTGGGTGGAGCTAGGGAATCCGGATCCCTATTATGTACACGCACTTGCGGCTTTATCTTGCTCATGTATTTGGTTCCATATTTATGGCACACTATGGCACATATTTTGATTAAATAATGATATTATATGCTTGGTTATTACTATGTGCTGTTCTCACCCTGCTGGCATATGTTTTCAGAATAGCTTACATCTGGTAACATCACGCATACCGTATCAAACCACTTTTGTAGTCATTTACTGATGTATGTTCTACTGTATCTTAAGTATATGCTTTTTATATTTTCATATGTAGTGGTCACGCATTATGATAGGAAACTATTGTTAACGCATGGTCCGAAAACAGTCGCAGCTCACTAACCAATGTAACTTGAAGCTCATTGGTCCTCTTGAAAATTTCTAAAATGTCTCCCACTATTATACTAATCTTTAATAGTATTGGTATTTTCATATGGGCTGAAGGGTTCTTTTGGACCCACTTAGGCTCCAGGTCCTGGGTGTGATTGAAGCCCCTACACCTATTGTAGTTATGCCCCTCTTCTGTGACCCTAGAAATCAGCATCTTGCAGTTATTCTCTGATAAATCCCTAAACCCAAATTTTTACTAATCAGACACATTCTAGCAGCCACTAGGATTCTGGTACCCAATTCCCGGAGATCCAAAACGTCACCTTCGTTTAAGTAGTAGAAACAAATGGTTGACCAAATATTCTGACTCGAAGAATTAACAAGCTAAGAGTTTAGAAACATTCTGTACCCACTTTATAAACTCTTATCTCTCTAAACTTCTGATGCAATCCCAAACATACCTTCAGCTGTTGGAGGTTTTTGCCAGCTGACCATCAGTCTAAAGGGTATGCCACACTGAAAAATATCGCTAACGGGATCGCTAAAAAACGTCACTATTTAGCGATCCCGTTAGCGATGTTGTTCAGTGCGGCATGCTGCCAGCGACGAGCTTCCTGCTGTGATCTCGCTCGTCGCTGGAATCGTTCCGGACCCTATTTTCTCGTCGGCGCTCCCGCTGGGTAAGTATATATCGCTAGTGTGGCACCTTTTCTTAGCGATTTAGCGGTACTTTTGTACCGCTAAAGTCGTTAAGAAGATCGCTAACGGCGATAGCGTCGTTAACTATATTGCTAAATGTGGCCGCACTTAGCGATATAAAAAAACAATCCCGCTAGCGATCGCATTAGTATGCGTCGTTATCGTGATCGCTAGCGGGATTGTTTAGTGTGGCAGTACCTTTAACCTTCACTCTCATATACTTGCCTTGTGATCTGATTCACTATCCACTTGAAACACCTCAAAGAACTTGTCAATGTTTGTTAACCTTTAGCTGCATTGATGGTACTCAAGGTCTGTATTATTTGCTATTACTGTCTTAACTGTTATTTTTAAAAATCAATAAAAAGAATTTAAAAAGAAAGTGTGCAATAAGTGATATGCTAAACTGTGCCAAGAAATGCATGGAATGGAGAAAAACAGGATGGAGTTGCATGTAGTGTATACACGAATGCATGCAACAAATTATTAATGAAACTTGAAGGAAACCTGTCACCTCCTTTTTCAGGTACAGGCAGTGGCCACTGCCTTTCGGGGCTTATCTACAGCATTCTGTAATGCTGTAGATAAGCCCCTAATTTTACCTGAAAGATAATAAAAACAATTTATATTATACTTACCCGGGGTGCGGTCCGGTCCGATGGGCATCGCAGGTCCGGGTCCGGCGCCTTCTATCTTCTTGCGATGTCGTCATCTTCCTTGCTTCCTCTCGGGGCTCCTCGCAGGCGTACTGATTTGCACTATTGAGGGCAGAACAAAGTACTGCAGTGCACAGGCACTGGGCCTCTCTGACCTTTCCCGGCGCCTGCGCACTGCAGTACTTTCCTCTGCCCTCAACAGGGCAAATCAGTACGCCTGCGAGGAGCCCCGAGAGGAAGCAAGGAAGATGACGACATTGCAAGAAGATGGGAGGCGCCGGACCTGGACCTTCGACGCCCATCGGACCGGACGGCACAGGACCGCCCCCGGATGAGTATAATATGACTTTTTTTTCTTCTCTTTCAGGTTACATCGGGGGCTTATCTACAGCATTCCAGAATGCTGTAGATAAGCCACTAAAGGCGGTGGCTGCAGCTTATATCCGAAAAAGGAGGTGACAGGTTTCCTTTGAATGATGGGGCTGCCGCTCTGTGCCGGACCCTCTACCTGCCTTGTGCCCTTTGTAAGATCTGGTGTCTTCTTATGTGGCAGGGGTGACTTTGAACTCCCTTACACACCAGTGCATACATCCAACTACTAAGTCTACACCCCTGAATGCGGATTTTGCATAAGATAATTATTATTTTTCATTTTTTAAATCAACCTTTCCTAAATACTAGGTAAAGAGGTTTTCTTTTTTTGTGTCACTTTTGTCACTGAATCCTTCCTTTGCACTGTATGGGTAGAACGTGTGAATATGGACGACTACATTCTGTGTATTATTTATTATTTTCAGAAATTATGCAAATTTGTAAAATATTAAATAATGTCTATAAACTATTTTTTACAAACAAATTTCTTACCGGTAACCCAAGAAACTTTATCACTCCTAACAGAACAGCATGGCAAGAAGGAGCCTAAATTAACAAGGGCTCCTTGGAAATTGTGCTTCATCCTTGATAAACATCCTCTGTCACCTTTAGATACTCTGCAACAAAGAGACAATGAAATGCATGTCTATAGAGGTCACAGCAAACAGTCAATCCGTATGTACCTGCATAGGTGGTCTAGTTTGTGGGATGTTAAGGTGTTCCACAATGAAACAATATGATGTAAGTCATTACAGGTTCTGGATGGGACGATGGCTTTATATTCAGAAATTAATGGGTTTATCCATTTTAAAATGTTACTGTTCCATTGGGTTGTAGAGGTTCATAATATCAAATGGAGCTGTTGTACGCCCCCCGGTAAAGCACTGCCTCTCTGCCGCTGCTCCCATCTTTGTTGGTTGGCAGCTGCAGTGACATCACTTCTGTAACACTTGTGTTTTGGCTCACCAGGTCAGGTGGATCCGCTAAGCCTCTGGTCCGGATGGGCACACGGACCACATGCGTTGGTGCAACTTCAAGAGGATGCGTGGAATTGTAAGGATTAACATTAATTGGAAAATCAGGATTAGTTGAACAGATAGAGGGGAACCCAGCATGGGTGAATGCAAGTTGAAACACAGTAGCACAGATAATGGAGCATACCAAACAAGGAGCACTACAGTCTCACTCCAAGACACAGATGTGTGTATGTCAATAGGGCTTAAATGAGGTGTAGAGAGATGATGTCATTGATCTACGTAGGGCAACTTGCAAAACCCAACATGGAGCACAGCAGAGGGCAGCGGACCCAGGAGAAGGGAGCGTAGCCTGGGATATCAAGGACAGGTGTGTAACAGCTTGTAACCACTGCAGCCAATCTTTGGGTTCAACTGCTCTGCTGATGTAGCTAGTACCAGCTACTGAGCCCAGCGATTGGCTGCAGCAGTTACTAGTTCTGTAGTTGTGATGTCACCGCTGCAGCCGATCAACAAAGACTGGAGCAGCAGAGAAGAAGCAGCACTATAAGATGGGAGGGAGACTAAGAGGCTCTGAAGGAAAGAGCAGGCAGGTCCTGTTTTAGTAAGCTGTTCACTAAAATAGCGTGTAAAGGCAGCAGCTAGTTGGTTATTTTGCATTTTGTGCAGGACCACAAATTTTCTAAAACTAGCCTTGGTTATATTTGTATTGTGGACGGCTGTGTGGTATGGGGGCAGTATTGCTGCTTTGTATATATTGTCTAGGGGTTGTCAAGGACTGTTATATTTTTTTTACTATGGACCTTAAAACTAACAGGCAGGTAGGTGATAATAGAAGCAATTACTTTCCCTTTCTACAGGGCACCAGCTCAGAGTAGTCACTGACCATTCATGACAGCTAATCAGCTGCTCAACATCAACAGAGCAGCTCTTCCTTTTCTGGTCTATGCTGTCGAAGGAACGTGACAGCCAGCCTCATACTGATTGACAGCCAGCCTCATACTGATTGACAGCCAGCCTCATAAATGATTGACAGCCAGCCTCATACTGATTGACAGCCAGCATCATACTGATTGACAGCCGTCTCTCTGCATGTTAGGCAGCTGGAATCGGACTATCAATCATCATGGCATTGGTAGTCGCACCCTGTCAACAGAGCAGAGCGGACGACAGGCTGCTGCTCTGTAGACGAGACATCAGCGGAAGACACCGAATTGCTGGCAGGAGTGGTATGAGACCTCACAACAGTTAGTAACTATCTGCCTGTTAGTTCTTAGGTCCATATAGTAAAAAAAAACATAGTCCAGTCCTTAATAACCCCATCAACGACAATTTGGGCCTCGTTAAACAGGCAGGGTTAATACTCATACAAGAAAGGACAATTTTCATTAGTGTTCGGTCAGGGTGTCTTATGTCACAGATCATTCTTGTCATTGTGAGTTTGTGTGTCCATAAAAATCAGACAAACACTCTGATGGCGTCCTACACTCATCATCATCCAAATTGCAATACAAAGAATGAAAAGTCACATACATGAAAAAACAATGTGTGAATGAGGCCTAAATATGTAGGCCAGTCATAAAACACCTTTTCCCTCCACTGCGGGAGTTTGATTCTAGTCTTGCAGTCGCTACTATGTGGCAGACTGGTGACAATATGAGAGGATTAATATCACATTTTCAGTTTCAGGGGATAAAATGAAGGCACAATTCTTTACATTTTGCATGGTTTTTTTTAAAGTTTATTGTTTACATCATTGAAATCAATTAAACCTGTCATATGAACCACCTGTTCCGACAAGCCTACAACCTGCAATGATCCTCAGTCTACTGAACCATCGCACGACCAGCTCTACCCTTTCCTAGTGTATTCTCACCCATCCCTGCAGACTGTGAGCCCTCGCTGGCAGGGTCCTCTCTCCTTCTGTACTTGTGTGTCCCTTGTCTAGCACATGTTTATTAACCTGTCTATATTTTCCCTTTTCATATGTAAAGCGCCATGGAATAAATGGCGCTATATAAATGTGTAATAATAATAATAATAATATGAACGTCTATTAAAAAAGGCAAAATCTCCTGAAACATTGGCAATATCATTACCTCCACAACTTTGGCCATTAAGCGATCCTTAGAAAAGGGACTGCCCCTAAACTTGCACCCTTAACCCAAACTCCTATGTCCACTATCCCTTTCCTATTGGAACCTGAATATTCAGAGCCTTATAATCTGTGGTCAGAGTTACCGTATTATACCATCACTCAATTCTTGGCGAATAAAATCCCATGCTAGACTCATGGTCGATTGGGTCTTCTGTACGTTCTTCTAATTTTTTACAGTAAAATTATATAACTCATGTCTTTTCAAAGTTTAAGTCAAAATTCTCTACAACCAGTAAGTGGACATGGCTTGATATTCTAAGTAAGCTTTCTTATCCCATCCCTAGAGGAAACTCAAAAATCTATAACCATCTGATCTCACCTCAATCCCCCTATAAACCAACCTTTATATATTCCTGGAAAAAAGAATTAAATATTTTGTTGTCTGAAGATAAAATTGATTCTATGGTATCTAACTCTCATGGTTTCTCCAGATGTTCCTTATTGCAAGAAAACTCATATAAAATTTTAACCCGGTGGTACAGGACCCCTGAATTTCTGTACCATTTTGGTCTAACAGATTTGGACCTCTGTTGGAGATGTAGAGCGCATAAGGAAGACTTGTCCCATATACTTTGGTTTTACCCCAAAATAAAGCCATATTGGTTGGAGATAGAGGAGACTCTAAAAAACATAGGTCTGATAAATCACACTTTAACTCCGAAATATGTTTTATTGTCCTGCCCAACAGTACAGTTTAACCCCTTAACCCCTGGAGGTATTTTAATTTCTGTTTTTCGCTCTCCTTCTTCCCAGAGTCATAACTTTTTTATTTTTCCGTCAATATGGCCATGTGAGTGCTTTTTTTTGTGGGACGAGTTGTACTTTTGAATGACACCATTGGTTTTACCATATTGTGTACTAGAAAACGGGAAAAAAATTCCAAGTGCGGTGAAATTGCAAAAAAAGTGCAATCCCACACTTGTTTTTTGTTTGGCTTTTTTACTAGGTTCACTAAATGCTAAAACTGACCTGCCATTATGATTCTCCAAGTCATTAAAAGCTCATAGACACCAAACATGTCTAGGTTCTGTTTTATTTAAGTGGTGAAAAAAAATTCCAAACTTTGTTAAAAAAAATTACGCCATTTTACAAGACCATTTTTCATGATCTCGGGTTGGGTGAGGGCTTATTTTTTGTGGCTGAGCTGACGTTTTTAATGATACCATTTTGGTGCAGATACGATCTTTTGATCGCCCGTTATTGCATTTTAATGCAATGTCGCGGCAACCAAAAAAAACGTAATTCTGACATTATGACTTTTTTCTTGCTACGCCTTTTAGCGATTAGGTTAATCCTTTTTTTTATTGATAGATCGGGCGATTCTGAACGCGGCAATACCAAATATGTGTATGTTTGATTTTTTTTATGGTTTTATTTTGAATGGGGCAAAAGGGGAGTGATTTAAACTTTTATATTTTTTGTATTTTTTTTTTTTTTTTTTTACTTTTTGCATGCTTCAATAGTCTCCATAAGAGACTAGAAGCGGCCACAACTCGATCGGCTCAGCTACATAGAGGCAATGATCAGTTCGCCTCTATGTAGTAGAATTACTCACTTGCTATCAGCGCCTCCCAGTGGTCGACGCTCACAGCAAGCCGGCACTGACAACCATAGAGATCTCCAGGAGACCTCCGGTTGTCATGCCAACACACCGGTGACCCGCGATCACGTGACGCGGTTCAACGGTGGGCAGATTTCCGGCGCGATTGCCAGAAACGCTTGTTAAATGTCAGCGTTTGACAGCGGCAGTTAACGGGTTAATAGCCACGGGTGGATCTCGATTCCACCTGCGGCTATTGTGGCCACATGTCAGCTGTTCAAAACAGCTGACATGTGTTGGGAAAGATGTCGGAAAGGGGTTAAGCCCAAAAAACTCAATCTATTAGCATTATTATAAGGAGCTGCCAAACATTTATTCCCCCTGCACTGGAAACAGGAAGCTCCTCCAACCCATTCAGAATGGGTGAAAAAAGTAAATATGATTCAATGTCTTGATGAGCTCACTAGCTGGGAATCCTTCACACACCCTCAATTTCTTAAAGTCTGGGAGAGATGAAAATCTGGCCTAACGAATTATGGAAGTTTTTAACCCATCTTGCGATGTCAGATTCCAGGTTCTCTTCTCTCTGCTGTAATTATATTCACTATTGAAGTCTTACACTGATCTCCCTTGATAACACTTTTCTGTTCTGATACAGACTAATATATCCTGAATATGGTTAGGTCCCTTTTCTAGGTACTCTGGTTTTTTTTTCGTTTAGTAGTTATGGATGTCTGTTTTCCAATTTTGTCTGTACCCTTGTCTCAAAATGTTTTAAGCACCTTAGGGTGCCTCTTGTGACATCGCATGTTATCATTGTTCCATTGCATCTCATGCCTTGTCACAACTGTGTCATTTTGTTTACTAAAATGTTTAAATAAAGAATTATTTAAAAAAAAGACAAAGACAAAATATGCGTGAAACATACGTGGACATTGATTAACAGAATGCATATGTAAGTAACTTTGTAAATACATTGCTTATCTATTGATTTATTGATTAGAGCCACATTCTCCATTCTAGCACAGCTTGTTAGCTTAATATTTACACATAAGATACAGTATGCATGTTGTATGGGAAGTGTAGTCTTAAAGGAGTTTTCCAGGCATATGTTATTGATAATCTATACTAAGGATTAATATCAGATCCGTAGGGGCCCAATAACTGGAAACCCTATCGATCAGATGTTTTGACCTCTGGTGGTGGCTGGAACTACTAATCAATGGGGGTAGCGCTTGTCAAGCCCCCATTGATCTGATATTGACGACCCATTCAAAAGATTGACATTGATTGATGACCTTATGCCTGGAGAACCCTTTCAACATCACCCAGTGTATTACAGGAGCTCAGTGGTTTGAGCTACATGTACAAAAGTTGGACCCTGCACTCGGATGATTCCACAACCTCTGTACAGTATGAATGGCACTGCAGCACTCATGCTCGACTACTTCTCCGAACTCCTGTTCATCGCCACCATGCAGGCGAGAAGGAATCAGGATCTCAGGACTCTTGCCATAGTGATGACTAACAATCAAACATTTGTCTCATATCCTGTGAATAATTCTCAGTAGTGGCAATACTTTTTTTGTAAAACAAACTATAAAATGTTCATAACTGAATCCATAAGTTTTCTTCCCTAGAACATCCCCTTTATTATTTTCATTTTTTTGTTATTGCTAAAAACATATATGATTTACCTGTCTTTATTTTCAGGTTCATTATTCCCGCAGCAACAACAACAACAACAGCAACAGAAGAGCAAAAGCAGGAACAGGGGAACGAGAACCCCCGCAATTATGGCTCCTTTTTGGTTGGAGGCTATAATAAAACAAACACATGCAGAAATAGCAGAGTATCCAGCAAGTTATAAGGGATACATGTACTCATGTTACTCATATTTTCTAAATGTCTTCATTTTAATAGTTTGTCATTTTAGTATTCTTTCTTTTTACCAGAAATACCATCACAAAAAAACGTAATAACAATCGATCAAAACATTTATCCACCCCAAAATGATATCAGTAAAAACACTGTTTCAAGTCACAAGAAGTCCAGATCAAACAGTTCCATATTCTGAAAATTCAAAACGTTATGGCTCTTCAAAAATGGCATCAGATGCAAAAAAAAAAAAATAAATTATTTGCAAATTTCTGAATTTTTTTCTCCATTTAAATAAAACAAAAAAGGCTAAAGGGAACCTGCCGTCTCTGAAAATGCTATTTACTTGCAGATATAGGGTTAATCTTCAGGTAAGTAGCATTATAATGTTTCCTGGCCCCATTACCTTGAACTTATTTCCTTCCAGGAATTGTCGACTTTCAGTCATGGGGCTGGAGACAGATCGATTACAGTCACGGTAACAGCACTGTACACTATACTGTGAGTACTGAATGTAGGCATACCCCAGTATTGTGCACCACATCACTACAGAGCAAACTGTCAATCAAAGTGCCAGGGCGTGCTTACAGCCACCGCTCACTGTACAGTGTGCCGTGCTTTGAGTGATGACTGCAGTACTTCATGCACGACTCTATAACATCAGTATGGTGACCTTTACTTCTGACAGCCACCAACATGCCGTGCAGCACAATTCACCAGTGTCCATGGCAGCCTGGGGCATTCTGAAGGCCTCCATGTCTGCCTTGTCAATCTCATGTGAAGCTTTTCCTGTGGTTGGGCTTCATATTGTCAGTTTTACAATACACTGCAACTTTATGGTATTCCATAGGCAATCTAATGATCAAATATGTAAAAAGAATAAAAAATAATAAATATAATGTTTCCAACCTCCATGCTTGACAGTGGGGAAGGTGTTCTTTGGGCCACAGGCAACATTTCTCTTCTTCCAAACATGGCAAGTTGTTTTTATTGCCAAAGACCTCAATTTTTATCTCATCTGACCACAGCACCTTCTCCCAATCACTCACAGAATTATCTAGGTGTTCATTGGCAAACTTCAGACGGGCCTGCACATGTGCCTTCTTGAGCAGGGAGACCTTGCGGGCACTGCAGGATTTTAAACCTTTACGGTGTAAATGTCAAGGACACCGCACTGCACATGCTCACTGAGCCAGTGCACGTGTCCTTAGTGAACCAACTGTGCCCCAAGATACCTGTAAGCAGAGCCGCAGCAGAGAAGACGTGTGTTTCTGTGTAACAGGACCTTCCGCAGCATGTGACAGCCAAGGGGCGGAGCCGGCCACACTTCTCTCAGAGGCAGCAGTAATGAATGATGTGTACTGCAGACTAACAGGACCTGCAGCACATGACTGCTGGGGGCGTGGCCTAAGCTCCAGAGATCTAGGAACTGCAGGAAAACTCCTAGCAGGGTAACGACGAGATAAAGTTACCAAGGGGCAAAGACAGAGACGAAAACCAGGACAGGCCGAGATCAGAGCACAAGATAGCACGACAGTACCAAAGGGTTAGACAGAACGGATAGTCAGGACGTAGCAATAGATCAGTAAACCAGAGCGGGCAATAGACAGTACAATAGGGACAAAACGGTAACAGAGTATCGATAGCCAAGCCAGGAGGTCAGAACCGGAGAAGACAATATAAGCAAAACGTGAGACAGAGAGCAGAGTGAGCAAACAGACCGGGTCATACACAGGAGTCAAACAAGCAGAGCAGTATACACGCAAACCAGGGGGGTCAAATACACAGTCACAACGAAAGTATAGCTGACAGAGAATCTCCCTCTGGACTGGGTATAAATACCCTCCCAGATCCAAAGGGAGGCCAGCAAAAGTTAACCCTGAGTGGACAGGACATTAACCATGTCCTATACCATGACAGTACCCCCCCCTTAATGGGGGGCCACTGGACCCCCAGGCCTCTCAGGATATCTGGCATGAAAAGCCTGTACCAGTCGATCGGCATGTACCGAACTGGCCGGAACCCATGACCGATCTTCAATGGAGTATCCCTTCCAATGAATAAGGTACTGAAGTCTCCGGCGCACCCATCGTGAATCAATGATGCGCCCTACCTCGTACTCCAGTTGACCCTCTACCAATACTGGTGGAACCACGGATGAGGGATCTTCTCTAACCATCCCCACAGGTTTTAATAGGGACCTGTGGAAGACGTTAGATATTTTGAAGGAGGTGGGCAACTGAAGCCTGTACGCCACTGGATTGATCACCTCTACAATCTTGTATGGGCCAATAAATTTGGGGCCCAGCTTCATAGAGGGTATCTTAAGTTTGATATTACGGGTGGACAACCAGACCTTTTCCCCCACTGTCAACGCAGGACCCAACCCCCTCCTCCTGTCCGCAAAATGTTTGTACTTCTTCTGGGCTTTGGAGATGTACCCCTGCACCTCCCTCCAAAGTTTTTTTAACTGTTGAACCATCCCCTCGGCACCAGGACAACCAGAATCCATACTGGAAAATTCCCCAAACTGCGGAACAAACCCATAATTGACCTGAAAAGGAGACTTTCCGGTAGACTGATTGATACGACAGTTGAACGCAAATTCTGCCATGGGTAAAACCTCACACCAATCTTCCTGTCTGGAGGAGGTCAGGTGTGTAGCCCTGGTATGTAAGGCACACATAAAATCCTGGAGGATGTGCGGAGAGGTAACAGTTTAATGCTTGATATCCATTCACTCCATCACACACTTGGACACACCCATAGGGTATATAAGGTAGTGACAGGTCAGACAGAGTCAGTCAAGCTCCGGGTGGCTCAGGAGTGAGTCATCTCTCGGATCTGTGGAGATCAGTCAGTCAGTGAAGCAGGGTAGCTCACCTGATGAGAAAGAAGAGTTAGCAGCAGATACTTCAGCCACCTGGATACCACAGATATACCTGGACCGAGATGGCGGAAGGACAGGAGAATCAGTGCCCAGTACCGGAGGACTGTCTGCCTGTGCCGGAGCTGTCCCCAGATCGGGACACCGACCCCGCCATGATGGAGCTGCGGAGGGAGAACGCAGAGCTGAAGAAGAAACTGCAGAATCGTGCAATTCGACAAGAGACGGAGAGACGCTGGCGCACCCAAACACAGCGGCTGCTGTGGGACGCCATGTTCTCTCCCCCAAGTGAAATACCGTCTCTTGATACCCCTTTACCACTGGATTATCCAAAGGCCCTGATGAAAAAGGCTGCGGAGCGACGGGAGGCGGACACCAGATATGCTGTACCTGATCCCACCGATGGAGCGGTGGAGGCGAAGGAGGCTGAGGAGGTCCTGCCCGTCCCTAAGAGCCAGCCAGGTCAGGAGGCCGCAGCGGATTACCGTTCCCCGGCGGGGACACCGGAGGGGTCCTGCCCATCGTTGCCAGACGTCGACTGGGATGCAATGGAGCGGATTGATGACGTCACGTACGCTGTCCAGTGGGAAAGAGAGATGCAGTGTCGTGAAGAGGAGCAGCGACGCCGGCAGGAGGAAGAGCGAGAGGTGCAGCAGAACCGACAACGCCAATACGAGCAGTTGGTCGCGGACAAGGAGATGGTCCGCAAGGACAAAGGTACCCTGCGGGAACCGCGGCATCAGGGGTGCGTTGTGGAATTCCAGCTCCGCAAGGGCTGGGGTTTCATCCGCGAGCCGGGGCTTTATCAAGGGGTTTTTGTAAGCCGCCGAGATGTGGAGTCCCACCTGCCCATCGGTCATCCGGGTAGGGACCTAGCTAATGGGGACATAGTTAGTTATACACGGCACTGGGGTCTGATGGGGTGGTATGCCCTAAACGTGTCTGTCGTCAGCGACCCCGTCCCCGATGCCGGTAACGTCACCACTACCGCAGCGTCCCGTCTCGAGCTCAAATAGCACCAGGCCGTGCCCCGGAATCTCCCCCTGCAGGCCCATCGCAATCTACGACGCGATCGGCATCGCTACCTGCTCGCACCTCTACACCCAAGTCTCCCTTTGTATCGCAAACTGCGGTTAAATTTGAATCGCTACCTGCAACGCAAACTGCGACGCAATCGGCGTCTCACAAGGAGAAAGCACCCGGCGTGCCCCAAGCGGTTCGCACAAGAACTGTAGCGACCCAAACCCTGATAGCAGGTCACGACCTGTTTGTCATGTGTTCTAAGGAGCATCGCATTGTTCCAGCCCCCGGGGTGGAAAATGTAGTTGAAGTAATTAAAAAGTAAAGACCGGTAGGATCTAGACAGGGGTCTACCACATGTAACGTTGTAGAAAGTTTGAGAATTTTTGCCAGATTTGCACTTTATTGCCAAATGTATGATGATGAGATATATCTATGTTTTCTATAATGAGTAGAATACCCGGCTGGGTACCAGAATGAAAATTTGAAGAAGTTGAGTGCATAGTTTTGCATCAAATACCCTGGTTGGGTAAAGTGAAGTTAAAGTTAAAACAAGTATATATATAGATATATAATGTGAATATTGAAGTGAAATGTACGTATGTGTCTTTAACCATGCCAATGGACTGCGTGGCTGTGGACTGAGCCAGCCCAAAAACTGTATCCTGTAGGTAGTTGCGCTGCGGTGCATTATCTTGGTTTTACATAAAGCCACTACAATTAACTACCTCAGAAGAAAAACCTGTGTGGTGGGGCCCAGAAAGAGGTCTGCAATAAAGTCCTGCAGCCCACCCAGGACCTACGTGGGAGGTTTTTGGTGCGGGTCCTCCAAAAGAATAAAGTCAAGTATTAATGTGAATATTTATTGAAGTGTCTTGATGTTTTGATACTTTTGTATTTTTCCTATTGTACAAAATGCAACGTTTAAGAATCCTCACCTCCCGGATGGGATGAGTTTGATGTTATTGTTAATGCAAAACAAAAATGTCTTTCTTTTTCTATTTTACAGCCCGGGAGTGCTGTGTTTTACCAAGGGGGGATGTGTAGCCCTGGTATGTAAGGCACACATAAAATCCTGGAGGATGTGCGGAGAGGTAACAGTTTAATGCTTGATATCCATTCACTCCATCACACACTTGGACACACCCATAGGGTATATAAGGTAGTGACAGGTCAGACAGAGTCAGTCAAGCTCCGGGTGGCTCAGGAGTGAGTCATCTCTCGGATCTGTGGAGATCAGTCAGTCAGTGAAGCAGGGTAGCTCACCTGATGAGAAAGAAGAGTTAGCAGCAGATACTTCAGCCGCCTGTCCCAAGGACAGTGAAGTTCAGTCGATGTGTTCCTGAACTAGGAGAATACTGAGAATCTGTCAGCGAGCTCCAAGGAGGAAGTAAGAAAGGATTGACTTGTACTACCATAGGGAGTGTGGAGTGCTTATGTTAAGAGCGCGAGCAGGGCGAAGGGCGCAGTGGAAGGAATTAGAGAAGTGCCTTAGATATTGGATTATCTGCACTATTACCCGGTCACTGGGGACCGAAGTGTTGCTATCGCTTCACGCATAGTAACGAGAAAACCAGAGACTCGCTGGACTACAAGTCGCAGGAGTAAGCCCTTAGTGTCGGTACGTAACCGGAGTCAGGTGGAATAGGGACTTTGAGTCAAGCGCAGACAAAAGTAAGAACCTAGTTTCATCACTTGGAAGGCTCCACCACAATGCTGGCCGGGCAGTACAGCTATAGAGTTAGCTGGAGTATTCGGAGTTAACTACGCTTCATGCAAGTTGGACTCACCTACATATTGGAAGTTAAGGAGGCCTCTAACCTGCTCAGCTGTTATCTCGAAGCACATTCTCCACCCCAACCAGCTCCCCGGGACCTGCCTAAACATCTGACAAGTAAAAGGTATGGAAAGACGCTGGATGGTGTGAGACTGATTCATTTATCTGCACCCTACATCATTAATACCATAGACTTTGAGGGACCAGTCCCACCTGTGGGGGACCCGTCATCTAGCTGCCACAACATCCCTCAGAGATCTACAGCAGCGCTGGTCTTAGTGATCAGACAACTACAGGTGGCGTCACGAACTGTTAACTACCAAATCCCCTGTAAATAATATCCCCCCATCATACGCCTGACCGCCAGGGCCACGGATCGAGCCACCGCTACCAGTGACATCCCCCATAGACCTCCACGGGCTCGGCTCCTGTATCGACCCGCCACCACAATTGTGGATTACCAGGGCAATGGGGTACTCAGAGCCGAGCCCATGGAAGTCTATGGGGATTGTCACAGGTAGCGGTGGCTCGGTCTGTGGCCCTAGCGGTCTGGCGTATGTTGGGGGAATATTTACAGGGGATAGATTTATATACAGTTCGTGACGCCACCTGTAGTCTCTGGTAATTTGTACCAGCGCTGCTGTATGTCTCTGAGGGGATGGTGAGGCAGCTAGATGTCGGGTCCCCTACAGGTGGGACTCTTCCCTCAGGTCGATGGTTAAGGCAGGGTTGTGCAGGCATGCAAGTAAATAACTCAGTCTCACACGGTCAGCGTCTTTCCATACCTTTACTTGTAAGATGGTAAGGCAGGTCCCAGGGAGGCTGATCCAAGGAGAATGTATTTCGAGATAGCAGCTGGACAAGTTAGGGGCCTCCTTTACTTTCACAATGATGAGTACAACCAGCATGAAGCGTAGTTCCCTCTATAACTCCAGCTATTCCAAAGCTGTACTGCCCAGTCAGTTTTGTGGTCGGAGCCTTCCTGTGAGAGAGCTGAGTTCCTATTCTTGCTGATCAGGCTCAAGGTTCTCACTCCCCCTGACCCCAGTTACGTACCGACTATTTAGGGGCTGCTTTCCGCTACCTAAGGTCCGGTAAGCCTCTGGGTTTCCTACCACCATGCATGAAGCTATGGTGATGCTTCGGTCTCCAGTGACCGGTAACAACGTGCAAGACTTCTCCAATCCTATTGCACTCAGAATTTCTACCACTGTGCCTTTCGCCTTGTCCGCGCTGGTAGCATAAGCATTTCTCACTTCACAGGTTAATAAAGTCAGTCCCTTACTTAATTCCTTTCTTGAGCTTGTTGCCAGACTCTCAGTAATCTTCCAGGCAGGAGCACGTCTCTGAACCTTCACTGTCCTTGGGACAGGAGACTGAAGTTTATCTGCAACTCACTTCTTTCTTCTTAATAATTGTCTCAGTCTGTCTTCTAGTGGGGCACAGCTCTGACCAGGCTGAGGTGATCTGGCTCACCTGTACTGGCCTCCACTTGCTGAACTGCACACAGACTGCACTTAGCTCTGCTGCTGACTGACTCACTGAATGACTGAACTCGACTCCCCTCCTCACACTGCACACTCCCTGACTGTGACTAGACTTTATATATCTGTGGGCGTGTCTAAGTGTGTGTGTTGAAATGAATGTTCATTGAGCATTAAACTGCTATCTCTCCACACATCCTCCAGGGTACTGCGTGTGCCTTACACCAGGGCTACACATTCCCCCATGGTAAATGACAGCACTCCCGGGCTGTAAAATACAAAGAGACAGAAATTTTTGTTTATGCAATAAACATTAACATTAAACATTAATTCGTCCCATCCGGGAGGTAAGGATGTCTTGAACGTTGCAAACAAAACATTATATATAGAAAAATACAATATTAAATAACATTTTCATATAAATAGACAATATGCTTATGAAGGACCCGCACCAAACCTTCAACGTGGGTCCTGGGTGGGCTGCAGGACATCCGAATGCAGACCTCACTCAGTGCCACACCACACGGGTTTTGTATTCAGAGGTAGTTGTGCTGGTTTTATGTAAAACCAAGATTAGGCACCGAAGCGCAACTATATACAGATAAGTTCTGGGCTGGCACAGTCCTCAACCTCGAAGTCCATTGTAAAACAAAGACACATTATATCAAATCACATCATAATAAAGTGCAAAAACTTTTTATCTGATTACCCAGCCGGGCATTCTATTTTTGGCAATATATATATACGTTATATACACATTTAACTTGTGCAAAAATTGGCAAACATTCTTAAACTTTTTACAACATTACTTATGGTAGACCCCTATCTGGATCTCACCGGTTTTTTTCTTTTACTGTTTAATTATTTCAAATACATTTTCCACCCCGGGGGCTGGAACAATGCGATGGTCCCTAGATCCCATTACTAACAAGTCGTGCGCTGCTATTAGGGTCTGGGTCGCCACAGTTCTCGTGCGAACCTCTAGGGGCGCAACGGGTACTTTCTCCTTGCGAGACACCGATTGCGTTTCAATTTGCGTTACAGTTAGCGATATCGATCGTGTCATAGATTGCGATGAAAACTGGGTCGCAAGTTGCGATGCAGAAGGATGACTAGATGACGAAGAGTATGTAGACATTGCTTCCATTTGCGATGAGCCTACAGGGGGCGATGCTGGGGCACGGCCTGGTGCTGTTTGAGCTGGAGACGGGGACGCTGCGGTAGTGGTGACGTTACCTGCGTCGGGGACGGGGTCACGGACGATGGTGACGTTAAGGGCATACCATCCCTTCATTCCCCCGTGCCGTGTGTATGTAACAATGTCTCCATTAACTAAGTCCCTCCCGGGATGACCTTGCGGTAGGTGGGATTCTACATCACGTCTGCTGACAAAGACCCCTGGGTAGAGGCCCGGTTCTCTTATGAAGCCCCAGCCCTTCCGGAGCTGGAACTCTGTCACACACCCCTGCCGCCGCGGTTCCCTCAGGGTACCTTTCTCTCTCCGGACACTCTCCTTGTCCGCGATCAGCTCTGCATGCTGCCGCTGTCGGTTGCGCTGAGCTTCCCGCTCTTCCTCCTGCTGGCGTTGTTGTTTCTCCTCACGACGCTGCCACTCACATTCCCACTGGGCGGTATAGGCGACGTCATCCAGGCGCGCCATCTCGTCCCAGTCCACGTCTGGTAACGACGGACAGGACCCCTCCGGTGTCCCTACCGGGGATCGATCATCTGCTGCGGCCTCCTGGCCGGGCGGGCGTTCCGGAACTGGCGGTACCTCCTCAACCTCCTTCGCCTCCACCGCTTCACCGGTGGGATCAGGATTGGTACTTTCGGGGGCAGCCTCCGGTTGCTCCTTTGCCTTGGGCAGCAGAAGTTTTGGTAACTCCAGACGTAGGGGATCATCGAAGGGGGAGAACACCGCGTCCCACAGCCGCCGCTGCTCCAGGGTACGCCGGCGTCTCTCGATCTCTTCAAATCCAGGTTGTGGCGAAATCATCTTTCTTAGTCGTGCATTTTCCTCTTTAACTTCCAGCAATGCTTGCTGCAGGTGCAGGACCACGGATGACTCCGGTGCTGGTGGCAGCTTGGCTGGGGCACGGGGCCTGCCTTCCTCCGCTTCCCTGCTCGGCTGCACACGTCCTGCTTCCATGATGTTCCAGAAGATTTTTTCATCTTCTACCAGAGACATCCGGTCTCTTCCGTGGAGGCGGGGTTTGCGTCTCCTCCTCTTTGCAGGGAAGGTGAAGAGGAGGCGGACCTCCTTTGCTGTAGGGCAGGATCGCATATTGTAATAGCACTTTGAGAGGGCAGGCATTTTCTTCGCGCCACTGGGGGGTACACGCCCACGAAGGTACGCCCACCTTCTTCTCCAGCGCCTGAGGGCGCGAATATGGCGACAAAGATGGCGATTTTTGGCGCCAAAAGTGCAAACAGTCCTTTTTCACAAAAACAATTCCATAGGCACACAGGGCTCGCAATTTTGCGAGTTTCGCATCCTGTTCGTGACGCCAATTTGTATCGACCCGCCACCACAATTGTGGATTACCAGGGCAATGGGGTACTCAGAGCCGAGCCCATGGAAGTCTATGGGGATTGTCACAGGTAGCGGTGGCTCGGTCTGTGGCCCTAGCGGTCTGGCGTATGTTGGGGGAATATTTACAGGGGATAGATTTATATACAGTTCGTGACGCCACCTGTAGTCTCTGGTAATTTGTACCAGCGCTGCTGTATGTCTCTGAGGGGATGGTGAGGCAGCTAGATGTCGGGTCCCCTACAGGTGGGACTCTTCCCTCAGGTCGATGGTTAAGGCAGGGTTGTGCAGGCATGCAAGTAAATAACTCAGTCTCACACGGTCAGCGTCTTTCCATACCTTTACTTGTAAGATGGTAAGGCAGGTCCCAGGGAGGCTGATCCAAGGATAATGTATTTCGAGATAGCAGCTGGACAAGTTAGGGGCCTCCTTTACTTTCACAACGATGAGTACAACCAGCATGAAGCGTAGTTCCCTCTATAACTCCAGCTATTCCAAAGCTGTACTGCCCAGTCAGTTTTGTGGTCGGAGCCTTCCTGTGAGAGAGCTGAGTTCCTATTCTTGCTGATCAGGCTCAAGGTTCTCACTCCCCTGACCCCAGTTACGTACCGACTATTTAGAGGCTGCTTTCCGCTACCTAAGGTCCGGTAAGCCTCTGGGTTTCCTACCACCATGCATGAAGCTATGGTGATGCTTCGGTCTCCAGTGACCGGTAACAACGTGCAGGACTTCTCCAATCCTATTGCACTCAGAATTTCTACCACTGTGCCTTTCGCCTTGTCCGCGCTGGTAGCATAAGCATTTCTCACTTCACAGGTTAATAAAGTCAGTCCCTTACTTAATTCCTTTCTTGAGCTTGTTGCCAGACTCTCAGTAATCTTCCAGGCAGGAGCACGTCTCTGAACCTTCACTGTCCTTGGGACAGGAGACTGAAGTTTATCTGCAACTCACTTCTTTCTTCTTAATAATTGTCTCAGTCTGTCTTCTAGTGGGGCACAGCTCTGACCAGGCTGAGGTGATCTGGCTCACCTGTACTGGCCTCCACTTGCTGAACTGCACACAGACTGCACTTAGCTCTGCTGCTGACTGACTCACTGAATGACTGAACTCGACTCCCTCCTCACACTGCACACTCCCTGACTGTGACTAGACTTTATATATCTGTGGGCGTGTCTAAGTGTGTGTGTTGAAATGAATGTTCATTGAGCATTAAACTGCTATCTCTCCACACATCCTCCAGGGTACTGCGTGTGCCTTACACCAGGGCTACACACTCCGAGTACCCATAGCCCTGGTAACCCACAATTGTGGTGGCGGGTCGACACACAGGCATCTCAGAATCTGCTCCAACGACTGATTGGTGCGTTCAGTCTGTCCGTTGGATTCCGGGTGATAGGCAGAGGAGAATGATAATGTGACCCCCAACTTCTTACAAAACGCTCTCCAAAACCTGGCCACAAACTGCACACCCCTGTCCGACACCACATTCACAGGCACTCCATGCAACCGAACTATGTGCTGTATAAACAAGCGGGCCAAGGTTTCAGCAGACGGCAACGCGGGTAACGGCACAAAGTGGGCTTGCTTAGAAAATCTATCAACCACTACCCATACCACTGAATTGCCCTTGGATGAGGGAAGATTAGTGATAAAGTCCATGGACAGGTGTGTCCATGGTTTATCCGGAATTGGCAAAGGCACCAATTCCCCGGCCGGACCTGAGAGCTTTTAGAGTGAGCGCACACCCACAAGTATTAACAAAATTTTTTATATCAGTACCCATAGAGGGCCACCAAAAACCTCTAGCCACTGCCCCCCGGGTAGCTGAAATACCAGGGTGTGCACTTAACACAGAATCATGAAATTCTTGCAGGAGTGTGAGACGGAGCTGTTCGGGTACAAACAATTTACCTGGGGGTTTATTCCTGGGAGCTTGTGCTTGTGCTTCCAGAATCTCTCTCTGTAACTCAGAGGAGACTTCGGCTACAACCACTCCCGGTTGAAGAATGGAGGAAGGAGGTTCTGGAGGGGACACAGAATCAAAACTTCGGGATAAGGCATCTGCCTTTACATTTTTAGACCCTGGTCGGAATGTGATGGTAAAATGAAAGCGAGAAAAAAATAGTGCCCACCGAGCCTGTCTGGGGGTCAATCTCTTAGCAGACTCGATATAGGCCAGGTTCTTATGATCAGTGATGACCGTAATGGGATGAGCGGCCCCCTCCAAAAAATGCCTCCATTCTTCAAAGGCCAGTTTGACCGCTAACAATTCCCTGTTGCCGACATCATAGTTTCTCTCTGCCGAAGAGAACTTTTTAGAGAAAAAGGCACAGGGTTTAAGATTAGTGAGGGTAGAGGGGCCCTGGGACAACACTGCCCCCACCCCCACTTCTGAAGCGTCGACCTCCACGATAAAAGGTCTTGAGTCTTGACGAATCGGGTCAAAGACCTTTTCAAAGGGGCTGAAGTAAAGCATTTCTTCAATGTAAGGAAGGAATTTTTTGCGGCCACGGACCAATTTTTTACCTCTGCCCCCTTAAGAGTGAGGTCCGTCAAAGGTTTCACTACCTGTGAAAACCCTTTAATGAACTTCCTATAATAGTTAGCGAAGCCCAAAAATCGTTGCAACCCTTTCAGATCATGAGGCTGCACCCAATCTGTAATGGCCTGAACCTTCCCTGGATCCATGCGGAATCCCTCCCCGGATACAATTACACCCAGAAAAGACAGTTCTTGCATAAAAAATAAACACTTCTCCAGCTTAGCATACAAATGGTTCTCCCGGAGTCTCATAAGAACCGCACGTAAATTATGCAAGTGTGACTGACTGTCTTCTGAGTATATCAGAATGTCATCCAGGTAAATGACTACATAACGTCCAATTAAATCAGAAAAAACAACATTGATGAAGTTCTGAAAAACAGCAGGGGTATTAGTGAGACCGAAAGGCATAACCAGGTTTTCAAATAGCCCCTCAGTTGTCAGGAATGCTGTTTTCCATTCGTCCCCCTCCCGGATCCTTATAAGGTTATAAGCTCCTCGTAGATCGAGCTTAGAAAACCATTTGGCCCCCGTGAGTTGATTGCATAGATCGGGAATCAATGGGAGAGGGTACGTGTTCTTAACGGTAATTTTGTTCAGTTCCCGAAAGTCGAGACACGGTCGCAACCCACCATCTTTTTTCTTTACAAAGAAAAACCCCGCTGCCACGGGTGACACCGAGGGCCGAATATGCCCTTTGCGAAGGCGTTCTTTGATGTACTCTTTCATGGCTTGGCGCTCAGGCCTGGACAAATTAAACAAACGAGCCTTGGGTAATTTGGCTCCAGGTAACAAATCAATGGCGCAATCATAGGGTCTATGTGGTGGGAGCGCCTCAGCCTCACTTTCGGAAAATACGTCTTCAAAGTCTTTCAGGTACTCCGGAATACCCTCCAGACTGACAGACGACACAGATACAGATTTTATCGGTTTGACAAGAGAAACGGAGTTACAACAAAGACCATTATTATTACATCCCCATCGGGTGATCTCCCTTTTGCCCAATCAATGAGAGGATTGTGGCGTTGCAGCCAGGGCATCCCCAATACCAGTCCTGCAGGCAGATTATTCAAAATAAAGCAACTTAATTTTTCCACGTGCGTGGAACCCACTTTCATAGAAAAAACTTCAGACATAAAACAAATTCCATCCCGGGCAAGAGGGGATGAATCCACAGCCACAATTTTAACAGGATCTTTCAACCTGACTGTCCCTATCTTATTAAGAGTCACAAATTGGGCATCAATCAGATTAATGGAGGAACCACAGTAACAAAGGCGGTGGTCATAACAGAACCGCCAGCAAGTTCCAATTCAACCTGGAGCACCATTTTAGCAAGCGAAAAAAAATGTACCTGGGAGTCTGGGCAACCTCCACGATTGTTGCCCAAACTCAGTAGTTTTCCTGATGATTTCACAGAAGAAGGGCAGGAAGGACAGTCCCTTTTCCAATGTCCAGAGGCTCCACAGTAAAAGCATAGACGGTTGTCTTTACGGTGTCTTCTCTCTCGTTCCTTTCCTGAGACAGCCTCCATCTCCATGGGCTCAGATGCGGGTGCGGTGTAACACAATTTGGAGTACAAAGGAGTCTCTTGTTGCATCATTCCCCTAGCACGGAGTCTCCGGTCCATACGGACCGCCTGCATCATGGCGTCCTCCAGAGTATCGGGAGGAGGATGTAATGCCAGAGCGTCCTGCAGACGGTCAGATAGGCCCCTGCGGAACAACCCCCTCAGGGCGGCATCATTCCAGGATACTTCCGCGGTCCAACGTCTGAACTCTGAGCAGAACCATTCAGCAGAGTTCCTCCCCTGTGTCACACTCATCACCATATCCTCAGCCAGACGCACTCTATCAGGCTCATCATAAATGTGCCCCAGAGCCTCAAAGAACAGGTTTACAGACATACGTTCAGGAGCAGAGGAAGAGAGAGAGAAAGCCCATGCTTGCGGAGCCCCCCTTAATAAGGACATTACGATCCCACCCTCTGCCTTTCATTTCCAGAGGTCCGGGGACGCAATTTAAAGAACAACTTGCATCCCTCCTTAAAAACCCTAAACAATTTTTTATCTCCAGAAAAATTGTCGGGTAATTTTACAGGGGGGTCGGGGTCCGCAAGAGATACATCAGTGGGGCCCCCTCCTGGAACCCCGACGGAACAGACCCCATTAGAGCCTCTGCCACATCTCTCTGTACCTGCTGATGCGACTGAACCAGATTTTGCTGCTCCATAGACAGCTTCTGCATAAGCTGGGAGAGCTCATTAACCTGCTCAGTGAGAGCCCGTACCGGATCCATAATGTGCTAACACCCCACCACCAGGGAAAGACTGTAAGGGTCAGCTATAATGTCAAGGACACCGCACTGCACATGCTCACTGAGCCAGTGCACGTGTCCTTAGTGAACCAACTGTGCCCCAAGATACCTGTAGATGTGTGTTTCTGTGTAACAGGACCTTCCGCAGCATGTGACAGCCAAGGGGCAGAGCCGGCCACACTTCTCTCAGAGGCAGCAGTAATGAATGATGTGTACTGCAGACTAACAGGACCTGCAGGACATGACTGCTGGGGGCGTGGCCTAAGCTCCAGAGATCTAGGAACTGCAGGAAAACTCCTAGCAGGGTAACGACGAGATAAAGTTACCAAGGGGCAAAGACAAAGACGAAAACCAGGACAGGCCGAGATCAGAGCACAAGATAGCACGACAGTACCAAAGGGTTAGACAGAACGGATAGTCAGGACGTAGCAATAGATCAGTAAACCAGAGCGGGCAATAGACAGTACAATAGGGACAAAACGGTAACAGAGTATCGATAGCCAAGCCAGGAGGTCAGAACCGGAGAAGACAATATAAGCAAAACGTGAGACAGAGAGCAGAGTGAGCAAACAGACCGGGTCATACACAGGAGTCAAACAAGCAGAGCAGTATACACGCAAACCAGGGGGGTCAAATACACAGTCACAACGAAAGTATAGCTGACAGAGAATCTCCCTCTGGACTGGGTATAAATACCCTCCCAGATCCAAAGGGAGGCCAGCAAAAGTTAACCCTGAGTGGACAGGACATTAACCATGTCCTATACCATGACAGTAATGTGTTGCCAATGGTTTTCTTGGTGACTGTGGTCCCAGCTGCCTTGAGATCATTAACAAGTTCCCCCTGTGTAGTTTTAGGCTGATGTCTCATCTTCCGCATGATCAAGCATACCACACGAGGTGAGATTTTGCATGGTGCCCCAGATCGATGTTGATTGACAGTCATTTTGTATTTCTTCCATTTTCTTACTATTGCACCAGCAGTTGTCTCCTTCTCACCAAGCGTCTTACTTATGGTTTTGTAGCTCATTCCAGCTTTGTGCAGGTCTATGATCTTGTCCCTGACATCCTTAGAAAGCTCTTTGGTCTTGCCCATGTTGTAGAGGTTAGAGTCTGACTGAATAATTGAGTCTGTGGACAGGAGTCTTTTATAAAGGTGAATATGTAAGACAGCAGTCTTTAATGCAGGTAACGAGTTATTTAGAAGCGTCTAACTTGTCTGTAGGAGCCAGAACTTTTAATGGTTGGTAAGGGATCAAATACTTATTTCTCACTGCAAAATGCAAATAAATTATATAATTTATACAATGTGATTTTCTGGATTTTATTTTTGATATACAGTTGTGCTCAAAAGTTTACATACCCGGCAGAATTTTTGCTTTCTTGACCTTTTTTCAGAGAATATGAATGATGACTAGGGTTGAGCATTCCGATACCGAAACCCGGTTCCGATACCTGAAATCCAATGTAAGTCTATGGGAACAAAATATCAGAATATTTTTAATTCCGATATTTTGTTCCCATAGACTTACATTGGATTTCAGGTATCGGAACCGGGTTTCGGTATCGGAATGCTCAACCCTAATGATGACACCAAAACTTTTTCTCCACTCATGGTTAGTGGTTGGGTGAAGCCATTTATTGTCAAACTACTGTGTTTTCTCTTTTTAAATCATAATGACACAAGCGTGCAAGCGATCATATTGAAATGGAAATACCACTGCAAATCTACCAAGATCCGGCCGTCCCTCTAAACTTTCATCTCAAACAAGGAGAAGACTGATCAGAGATGCAGCCAAGAGGCCCATGGTCACTCTGGATGAACTGCAGAGAGCTACAGCTGAGGTGGGACAGTCTGTCCATAGGACAACAATCAGTCGTACACTGCACAAATCTGGTCTTTATGGAAGAGTGGCAAGAAAAAAGCCATTTGTAATGTATGTAGTACAGTTCATATAGCGTCTTGTGCTTGGGTGCGATGAAAACACAGGAGTCACAGGTTTGATATAGAAAAGTCCTGTATTACTTCATACAAGTTGGCAGAAATAGTCACACAGTTTGCAGACACAGAAACAGGAGACACAGCAGGCCAGAGTAATCTAAGCTCAGCAATCACTCTCCACAACAGGTTCAGGATCTTCTTCTCTGTTACCGTAAGTCCATGCAAACGTGGGTCTTTCAAAGAGCAGGGTTCAGAGTCCACAAGTGCTTCAGAGCTCCTCAGCAGAAATAGCTGGAGTACAAGGTCCAAGGCCTACAGGAGTCAAGTCACAGGTTCACTGCAGGCTAGATTCTGAAGCACTGATTGCTCAGCTGTGGCTGCTTAAGAAGCAAAGGAGAGAATCAGGGCGGGAACATGCAAGCTGGAAACTCCATTTTGACTGAGGGCAAGATAGCTGCAGCAAGACAGAAAGTAAAATGGCTGACGAACAAACTGAGTTTCAGGAATATATACATAGAACCTTACATTACTCCCCCCTTAAGGACAACCTCCGGATGACCTCAGACCAGGCTTGTGTGGGTACCTCTGATGAAACTGACGGAGCAAGCGAGGAGCATTAACGTTATTGACTGGTTCCCATGAGTTGTCCTCCACTGGGTAGCCCTGCCATTTAATCAGATATTGTAACTGATTTCTATACAACCTGGAATCTAAAATCCTTTCCACCACAAATTCTTCCTGACCATCGACTAGCACTGGGTCAGGGCAAGGAGAGGAACGTCCAGGAAACGTATTGGGTGTCGCAGCCTTTAGTAGGGATACATGAAAGACAGGGTGGATTCTCATAGTTCTGGGCAGTTGAAGACGACAAGCAACGGCACTTATAATTTTACTGATTTTATAGGGTCCAATGTACTTATGTCCCAACTTAGACGATGGAATCCTTAACTTAAGATTTCTGGTTGACAGCCAGACCAAGTCTCCTACCTTGAAAGCTGGTGCAGGTTTACAAAATTTATCTGCTGCTTTCTTGTACCTTTCTTGAGCCGATTCCAGATTTTCCTTTAGAAGATCCATATTCTTCTGTAAAGACGTGATTCTTTCAGCCACTGCTGGTAAAGGCGTTTCTATGGGAAATCGTGGTAGAATGTTAGGATGATAACCTAGATTAGAGTAAAAAGGAGACTGTTTAGTGGAGGCACTCTGAGAGTTGTTATACGAGAACTCAGCTAATGGAAGTAGATCCACCCAATCATCCTGTAGGTGGCAGATAAAGCAGCGGAGATACTGCTCCAGGGTTTGATTGGTTCGTTCGGTCTGTCCATTAGTCTGGGGATGAAAAGCAGAAGAAAGGTTTACTTTAATGTCCAATGCTGCACAGAAATTTTGCCAAAACCTAGAAGTGAATTGCACCCCTCGATCCGAAATAACCTCATCCGGTACTCCATGTAAGCGAAACACATCTTTAATCATCAAATCTGATGTCTGTTTTGCAGTGGGTAAGCCGACACAAGGGATAAAATGAGCTGCCTTTGTTAGACGGTCAACCACCACTAGAATGGTGTTCTTCCCCTGAGAGGTTGGTAACTCCACAATGAAGTCCATAGAAATGGATCCCCACAGGCGGGACGGGGTGGGAAGAGGCTGTAACAGACCAGTTGGTGAGGAGCGAGGTGTTTTGCATCTTGCACAGACCTCACATGAAGTGACATAATTCAAAACATCCTTCCTGCAAGTGGGCCACCAAAAGAAACGAGAAAGAAATTCCTGTGTCTTTAGAATTCCTCTATGCCCAGCTATCTTGGAATCGTGAATGAGTTGCAATACTCTTAATCTGACTGTTTCAGGAATATACAGACGTTGTCCCTGAATCCACACACCATTCTTAAAGACAAGACTTACGTCCCTTGGGGGTTGTGCCAAAAAGGAATCCGCATGGTATGCTTCCTTGATGTCCTTAAGTAGGTCTTGATTATGAATTACTCCTAGGAATCTAGAGTCAGGAAGAATAGTCTTAGGAGGAGTAATTGGACGTGTCTATGCTGAGTAAATCCTAGAGAGTGCATCAGCCTTTCCATTGCGCGATCCTGGTCTATAAGAGATGATAAAATTAAATTGGTTTAAGAAAAGATTCCAGCGAGCCTGGCGAGGAGTCAGGCACTTAGCCGACCTGATAAACTCAAGGTTACGATGGTCTGTCAGGACGACTATTTGCTGTGCAGCTCCCTGAAGAAGGTGTCTCCATTCTTTGAAGGCGGCAATAATGGCCAACAACTCTCTATTGCCCACATCGTAGTTCCACTCAGCCGAAGACAACTGCTGGAAAAGAAGGCACAGGGATGCAAGACATTCTTCTCACCTGTTCTCTGAGAGAGTATAGCTCCAACGGCACAGTCTGAAGCATCCACCTCTATTATGAAGGCAAGCTCGGGGTTGGGATGTACTAGGATAGGTGCAGTGGTAAATTTATCTTTTAGACGGGAAAATGCTTCCTGGGCTTGGGGAGTCCAGGAAAACCTAGACTCTTTCCGGGTAAGTTGAGTGATAGGTGACACTACCTCAGAGAAATTTCTAATGAAACGTCTATAGAAGTTGGCAAACCCGATGAAGCGCTGTACCTCCTTCACATTTCTAGGACTTGGCCAATCCTTGATGGCTTGGGTTTTGCTTCCATCCATACTAATTCCTTGTGTAGACAGTACATACCCCAGAAATTGAATTTCGGTCCTATGGAATTCACACTTTTCAAGTTTGATGTAAAGATGATTTTGTCTTAGACGTTCCAAGACCATTCTCACATGTCCATGATGTTCCTCTGTGGAGTTAGAAAAAATTAGAATATCATCCAAATAAATTACCACGAATCTATCTAGGAGATCCCTGAAGATGTCATTCACCAAGTGTTGGAAAGTGGCTGGGGCGGTACTCAGACCAAAAGGCATAACTAGATATTCAAAGTGTCCATAGCGTGACCTGAATGCAGTCTTCCATTCATCCCCAGGTCTAATACGGACTAAGTTATAGGCCCCACGAAGATCTAGTTTAGAAAAAATTTTGGCATGTCGCACTCTCTCCAATAACTCAGGGATTAAAGGCAATGGATAACGGTTTCTAATAGTAACCTTATTGAGTTCCCTATAGTCTACGCATGGTCTCAGAGATCCATCTTTCTTCTTTACAAAGAAGATGGGTGCACCTGCAGGAGATGAAGAGGGGCGTATGAAGCCCTTGGCTAGATTTTCATCTATGTAATCCTTTAAAGCCTTTAGCTCGGGCCCCGCCAGGGGGTAGATCTTACCAAAAGGTATCTCTGCTCCAGGCAATAATTCAATTGGACAATCATATGGACGGTGAGGAGGAAGCTGGTCAGCGTTCTTCTTGTCACATAAATCCACATAGTCCTGGTATACAGCTGGTAGTTCAGGGACTGACATGATTCCTTTAGGAACAGAGCAAGCTGAAACTTTTGGACTCATCTGTTTCTCTGGAAAGTGTAATTCCTTGGTCTCCCAGTTAATGGTAGGATTCTGAGCCTGCAGCCATGGTAGCCCTAGAATAATGGGAAAGTGGGGAGAAGAGATAAGCATAAAGGACAGTTTCTCTTGATGATCTTTACCCATAAGAACCCTCAAAGGCTCTGTTTCCTGATCCACTGGTCCAGAGGTCAGCAGGGAGCCATCCACAGTTTCCATCTGTACTGGAGTAGCCTTCTTCACTGAACGTATTCCCTGTTTCAGAGCAAAGGAGACATCCATAAAATTTCCACTTGCCCCTGAGTCGATCATAGCAGAGCTAGACACCCAAGCTGAGTCAACCCAGAGTTTGATGGAAAGAAAGCAATGAGAATTGTTTTTCTTACAACTCAGCTGGGACACCGCTGAGGAAACTTGAAAAATGGCAGCGTTTACACAGTCAACGTCCTCAGAGGTAACGGAGTTTAAGTCCGAGAAATCAAGATCTGTTGCTGCAGATCTCTCTGGAGCCTGAGGCTCGGACCTGACAGATCCCCTCTCGCAACACTCACAATGAATGAGTGCTGCAGTAGTCTTACGAGAACGGCTGGGGCAGTTTATAATGAAGTGCCCTGACTTACCACAATAGAAACATAGATTCTCCTTAAAACGATGTTCCTTGCGTGCATCACTAACCCGTCGTTGTAAAGAGTCTACCTGCATGGGTTCAGGTTCAGGTTCCCGTGTAATCCTACTCAAAGGTTCCTTAGCTGGAGAGGAAGGTAGGAAAAGGTTAGTACGATTGCTTTCGAACCATCTCTCTTGCCTGCGTTCAGTCAGACAAGTATCAATACGGATGCAGTAGTTAATAAAGTCACCTAACGCAGTGGGAGGGTCGGCACGAGCAAGTTCATCCTTAATCAGTGGAGATAACCCCTTTCGAAAAATAGATTTTTTTGGCGGAACTGTCCCAGGTGGTATCAAGGGCCCATCTCCTGAAATCCAAGGCATATTCAGCTACCGAGTGCTTACCTTGGCGCAAAGCTAACATGGCTGCTTCAGCTGTTGCACCTCGATTGGGGTCATCAAACACCTGCCCCATGGCTGAAATAAAATCATCAAGGTGATTCAAACAATCATCCTCAGTCTCAATCAGAGGGTTTGCCCACATTAAAGCCTTGTTGGTAAGCAACATAATTATAGTAAGCACCTTAGATCGTTCAGTGGGAAATTGTGAAGCATGTGCAGAAAAAAAAAGATTGCATTGATTAATAAATCCCCTGAATTTCTCACGTTCACCGCCAAAACAAAAAGGGGGCAACTTGGGAATCCCAGCACTCGGGGCTACGGCAGGAGCCTGGACTCGCCCCTCTAGAACCTCAATCCTGGCTCGCAAATCCTGGGTAGTCTGTCCAACCACTTGCAAATTGTGATTATTGAGGTCCTGTAGATTTGTAAAACGGGTCTTTATATTCTGCAAATCTGCAAGGATATTATCAGTCACTCCGCAAAGTTCCTTTATGCGGGCCTCCATTTTCCAGATCTTTTAAGACAGGATTACTGGAAGAAGAGGAGAGAATAAAAACAATAGTGTTCACCTGTGGCAACACTGCAGAGAGAAAAAAAAATTAAGGGAACTGCTCACCTGGAATGGTTGTGAGAAGTCACAACCACTATCATCACAGAAAGTTTCAACCAGACATCTGATATCCAGAGTTACAGCAGACAAAAAGAGAAAAGAAAGGAAAAAAAAAAAACAATAGTGTTTACCTGTGGTAACACTGCAAAAAGAAAAAACTTAAGGGAATTGCTCACCTGGAATGGTTGTGAGAAGTCACAACCACTGTCATCACAGAAAGTACAACCGGACGTCTGATATCCACAGTACAGCAGATACAGCCTTCCAGACCCAGCAGACACTAACGTTTTGGGCTTCAGAATCTTGTAATGTATGTAGTACAGTTCATATAGCGTCTTGTGCTTGGGTGCGATGAAAACACAGGAGTCACAGGTTTGATATAGAAAAGTCCTGTATTACTTCATACAAGTTGGCAGAAATAGTCACACAGTTTGCAGACACAGAAACAGGAGACACAGCAGGCCAGAGTAATCCAAGCTCAGCAATCACTCTCCAATACAGATTCAGGATCTTCTTCTCTGTTACCGTAAGTCCATGCAAACGTGGGTCTTTCAAAGAGCAGGGTTCAGAGTCCACAAGTGCTTCAGAGCTCCTCAGCAGAAATAGCTGGAGTACAAGGTCCAAGGCCTACAGGAGTCAAGTCACAGGTTCACTGCAGGCTAGATTCTGAAGCACTGATTGCTCAGCTGTGGCTGCTTAAGAAGCAAAGGAGAGAATCAGGGCGGGAACATGCAAGCTGGAAACTCCATTTTGACTGAGGGCAAGATAGCTGCAGCAAGACAGAAAGTAAATGGCTGACGAACAAACTGAGTTTCAGGAATATATACATAGAACCTTACACCATTTCTCAAAGATATCCATAAAAAGTGTTGCAACAAAGCTTGTTGCAACAAGCCACCTGGGAGACACACCAAACATGTGGAAGAAGGTGCTCTGGTCATATGAAACCAAAATCGAACTTTTTGGCAACAATGCCAAACGATATGTTTGGCGTAAAGGCAACACATCTCATCACCCTGAACACACCATCCCCACTGTCAAACATGGTGGTGGCAGCATCATGGTTTGAGCCTGCTTTTCTTCAGCAGGGACAAGGAAGATGGTTAAAATTGATGGGAAGATGGATGGAGCCAAATACAGCACCATTCTTGAAGAAAACCTGTTTTAGTCTGCAAAAGACCTGAGACTGGGACGGAGATTTGTCTTCCAAAAAGACAATGATCCCAAACATAAAGCAAAATCTACAATGGAGTGGTTCACAAATAAACGTATCCAGGTGTTAGAATGGCCAAGTCAAAGTCCAGACCTGAATCCAATCGAGAATCTGTGGAAAGAGCTGAAAACTGCTGTTCACAAACTATCTCCATTCAACCTCACTGAGCTCGAGCTGTTTACCAAGGAAGAATGGGCAAGAATTTCAGTCTCTCGATGTACAAAACTGATAGAGACATACCCAAGCGGCTTGCAGCTGTAATCGCAGAAAAAGGTGGCGCAACAAAGTATTAAGCTAAAGGGGCCGAATAATATTGCACGCCCCACTTTTCAGTTTTTGTATTTCCACAAAAATGTAAAATAACCAATAAATTTCGTTCAACTTCACAATTGTGTCCCACTTATTGTCGATTCTTCACCAAAAATTAACATTTGTTGTCTTTATGTTTGAAGCATGATATGTGTGAAAAGGTTGAAAAGTTCCAGGGGGCCGAATACTTTTGCAAGGCACTGTATAAACCCCTATAAATGGATCGATTCTTAATATAACCTCTGCACAGTGTATTTTTCGTTTTCTGTTTGTATGTGTTGCTATCTCCTTTTTTTAATTATGTCCTTTTTAAAATAATTGTTAACTAAAAATCTATACTTTTTAGACACTATATTGCATTTGGAGGATCCAGTTTTCCTTATCGGTTCTTAGTCTTTAGGCTATGTGCACACGTTGCGGAATTGCTATGGAAATTTCCGCGGCAATTCCGCACCTCCCTGCCACGGGAAATATGCATATTATAGGTATGCGTATTCCCGCTAAAAACTAGCGTTTTACAAGCAATCTGACAGGTTGGTCACACGAGTCAAACAAGTGTTTGACGAGTGTGACCAACTTTTTACTATTGATGCCGCCTATGCCGCATCAATATTAAAAAGATCTAATGTTAAAAATAATTAAAAAAATAAATAAATAATGATATTCTCACCTTCCGGCGGCCCCCGCAGCTTTCCCGCCTCTTAGCGACGCTCCCGGCCAATCCCGTTCCCAGGCGTCCTTTGCGACAATGACCCCGATGACGTAGCATCACGCGAGACCGCTACGTCATCTGGAGTGATTCTCGCAATGCATTACTGGGAATGGGATTGGCCGGGAGTGTCGCTGAGGAGCGGGTAAGCTGCGGGGGCCACGGAAGGTGAGAATATCACTATTTTTTATTTTAATTATTGTTTTTACATGGATATGGTACCCAGGGCCTGGAGGAGAGTGTGCTCTCCTCCAGACCCTGGGTACCATCCGCACATGAACCGCTTACTTTGCGCATGGTGGGCACAGCCACATGCGGAAAGTAAGCGGTTCAATGCATTCCTATGGCGGCGGAATCGCCGTGATTCCGCAAAAAAGAATGAGCATGCTGCGGATTCTTCCGCGATGCGATTCCTTCGCGGAAAAACCTGCAGCATGTGCACAGCATTGCGGAATCCCATAGGCCATAATGAGTTGTGTTGTGCAAGCGGTTTTGCCGTGGTTTCGCAAGGCTGCAGTGCTAACCACTGAGCCACCGTGCTTTAAGACGATAGATCTACAAAGCAAAATGTAGTCATGTTTCAGGTGTAGGTGTTTGTATTTGAGACACAGGAGAGGAATGATGTTCTAAGAAAAAGTATAGAAAAAGCTGCATATGAGGAGGTGGAAGATGTGAATATGAATAACAGAAAATTTGCTTACTCAGTAGACAGGTTCCATGCTTGGGGTCACATGGGCCACCACTACAATCACAGAAGATTGAACAGTTGAATCCAAAATATCCATGAGGACATGTTTCATTGCAACTGCAGACAACAGGAATTAAAGCATGTCATTAAATAGCATTCTGTATAATTTCTTAGTTTAATAGCGCAGACGATATATGTAGATGGGTGCGCACTTTAAGTGGTGTGAGTAGCAAATACTATTTAGCTTGATATCTTGAAGCACCACTGCGGCGCTTTTTCTTATTGCACCGCCGGAGTGGAATCACTAACGTATGTTCCCTGTATATGGTAGAGTACTTACCAGCCACTGACTTCTGTTCCCGCAGCTGCTCCTGTGGGTCTTTTACGGGTTGTGACCTGCCTGATCGCTCCAGTGTTGCTGGGCTAACAGGAAGTCACTTCTCAGTGTAAGTCTATGAGAGCCAGGATGAGGCTCCTAAAGACTTATATCAAGAACTTGTGACTGTTACCTCTGACTTCCGGTCAGTCAGGAGCTGGTGTCACAAGATGTGGAACGAGACCGGTGCGGTACCGGGAAGAGCAGAAGATGGCAGCTGCTAAGTATTTTTTTAGGGGGGTATCTCTGGGGATGAAATTGAAAAAAAAATCCAGAGTGGTGCTTTATGCAACCAACAAAATTCATGGCATGTGGCAATGCTGGATAGAAGGTTTTTAATGTTTGGTTTTGTGAGAGACTTCTGACAGAGACAAAGAAAAACATACCAACTTGCGCTGAGACATTGTAGAATATTCACGCACTTGCCACTCACAGACAGCACCACCGAAATACATTATGAGATTATTTAGGTAATCACTAAACACTTTGACTGGAGAGAACATTGTGATGCACGGTACCATATAGTATCCGCAAACTGCATCAAATGCACAGACAAGTTTAGACTGCGGTGCCAGGGGTCCACCAGCAGCATTTACTCTGACGGCACAATGTTTAGCTACATACAAATATTACATTATCCTTGTACTTATATTCATATGCAATAATAAACTGAGTAGTTTGTTAAATGGATGATGGGATGCTGCCTTTGCAATTAGAGACCCACAGTATAAATATATATAGTCATATTAATGGTGTAAGGGCATGATGAGACAACATATTAGCATATGAGCAAGGTACTTAAAGAAGAAAAAAGTTAATTGATGATGTAAGAAGAGTAATGTAGGGCTCCCTCTCCTGG